>PVKZ01000528.1:0-549267 GCA_004027375.1 Macroglossus sobrinus | reverse complement strand
TCTATTTGTACTTTGTGTGCAATTAAAGACTTTTGAAAAATTATACTTGATACATTCAAAAGGATAAATATAGTGTGTTATAAAATTCGTAATAATGAAACAAACATCTGTGTATCTACCTCCAAAGTTAAAAAATCAGTTCTCTTTCTTCTACCTATATGTTTCAATCCATCCATCCGAAAGAATGTTTATTATTTCTTTGCCTTTTCCAAAAATTTGTTACATATATGTGAAGGCCCAAACAATTGTTTAGTTTTGTTTGTGTTTAATAAAAACAGATTCATTTTATTTATAGTCTAGTATGGCATGCTTTTTTTTATTCAGCATTATGTAAGATTTATCAGTATTTCGATAAGATACCAGGTTTGTTTCTGAGTTCTCTCTTCTGTTTAATTGATCTGTTAACCCTGTGTTAAGAACCCTACTGTCTTATTTACTATGTCCTTATAATAAATCTCAGTGGGAAGTCCCCTGCTTCCTTTCCAATTTTTTTTTAAACCATGTCTTGGTCATTCTTTCCCTTTTGCTGTTCCATATGTATTTTGAAACTATGAAAAAATTTTCTGGGGTTTTTATATGGAAGCATTGAAGCTGTAGATCTGTTTGGGAAGATTTGGCATCATCGGATATATGATATCCTACATTGGATAGGATTAGGGGAATGGGAGAGAGATGTATGGTTGTGAGTAGGTGGGGGGTATGTTGTATCTGGCTTTGAAGGCCACATAATTACTTCAAGTTAATATTATCAAACTCCCATTTTATTGTTTTCTTATTTCTTCCCTTATTTATAGTTGGATGGGATATAATTTCTTATGGTTATATTCTAGTTGTTCTGATCATTTTTGGAGGTGGAATGTTTCTGTTGATTATCTTACGTTCCTCATTGCCATTGTTCTCTCTCACAACTCTTTATGTTACTTGTACTTGTCATATTGAGTCTGTCAGCAGAGTTTTCTAGTTGTGTTATATTAGCTCTAGATTATGCCTTTTATATTATCCAGATTCAAAAGCCTTGTTTGCTCTGTATTAGAATACTGCAGCTATTTCTTTGTTATTAGTCCATACAGTACAAGTTAATTTTATGTGCTGAAGTACAATATAAAATATTAATAAAATTAAAAAAAATTAAACATGAAGACTTTCCTCAAATAAAAAAATTTTACGAACCATTGCATAACTTAAAAACTGAACAAAGAAAGTGTTAAAACTATGCCATTTGATGACGGGGCACTAAACAGAAACACTGTCCTGTAAACTTAGTTTTTGGATTTTGTGAGCTTTGAATTATATATAATGTCCTTAGGAATGTACTTAATGCCTTAAAAGATGATCCCCCTGACTGTGTTCATTCTATCCATTACTTCCAAATTGATCTCATACACATTCTGTTTTGTTTCTCCTTCAGATGCTGAATCATCAAGCATGATATTCATTTACCAGATTTTTGTCTTTGGGTTTCCATGTTTTCTCTACTTTGTTCTACTGATATCTACATCTGTAAGATCTACTTTCTTTTTTCAAGTGAATTTTAGCTTTTAGGGCTTATTAACCTTGGAGTCATTGAGTTTCAAACTTGTAGATTGGCTTTGAGGAGTTCTCCAAAATGCTATTATTGCTAGTGCCAAAACTGGAGATTTGAACAGAATTCACCTTCATCTTTCTTTATTTTACTTTTTAAAAACAAAAATTGTATACTTTTAAGGTGTACAATATGATAATTTGATGTATACCTATATAGTGAAACAATTATAGTCAAGCTAATTAACATATCCTCACATAGTTACTTTTTTTTTTTTTTGGTGGTAAGACCACTTAAAATGTACTCTCATAGCAAATTTCCAGTATTCAGTACAGTATTATTAACTTAGTTATCCTGTGCATTAGATCTCTTACTCATCCTGACATAACTGCAACTTTGTATAGCCTTTGCCCAACATCTCCCCATTTCCCTCACCCCGGCACTGGTAATCTTCTTCTCCTCTGCTTCTGTGTGTTCTGCCTTTTTAGATTCCTTATATAAGTGAGATCATGAAGTTTTTTTCTTTCTGTTCTTAATGCCATCCAGGTTCAACATTCATTATATTTCTAATATGCAATGTGATATGTCCATGTTTTCATATTACCATTTTAGAAATACTTTACCTTAATTGCTGGGTTGTAGATTGGATAGTTTGAAATAAGATTCAGATTTGGTTAATATTTTTTAGTGCTTTTTTCTATCAGGCAATATCATAGCTTTTAATATTATCCTATCCCCATTTTATATAAGCAAAATGTAACCTTAGTGAGTTTAAAAGCTTGTATAAAATTTCTCAACCAGTGAGAGACCCAGTGTTCCAACCTAGGTTTTCTAATTTCATGTGTGTGTGCCATTTTTTTAAAGATTGTTTTCTTCATCTGTGCTTCATAGGTCCAGGGATTAGTGCAGGTTGATCACTTTGTACCTTCTAGTTCCAATTAGGGTAACTCTTAAATTTTATCTCATGTATTGGAATTGGAAAATTAATTTTCTTTATATTAAACTGCTTTTGCTATCTAAAGATGAAGAAAAAAAGTGTGAAAGTAAGGATTGAAGTATGTGAAGGAATTAGTCTTACTGAAAAAGCTAACTTAGTCTTGGTGAACATATGCATGCTGTTGTTACACAAATGTTCCAAGACTCTTCCCCTCCTCCTACCTGCTTTATTCACTCACTCTGCCATATGGAAGGTTGTGCATTGCCGGATGGATTGTGATTTGGACTTTCATTATTCCTAATTGGGAGGCTGGGGAGAGGATAGACTCAGGAAAATTTTCAAGTAATTTGAAAGTGTGTCCTGAATAGTTCTGCAATGTGTGAGGGAAGTAGGAAGAGTTGAAAAAAGATGATTTTAAGGAGAGTTATGGACACCATGATGTTTGAGGAAAGTATGGAAAAAACTCGAGCCATTTTGAATTTGTTTTTTTCCCATGAAGACTGGGAACCTTGTGGGATGTTCTTTTAATAGGATTTAAGCAGGTGAGAGATCTTCACATTTTTTTCACTTTGTCTTCTCAAGGTTAGTGTTTTTGTAAAGGTCACCATGGTTACGCCATGGAGAACAGATCCAAAAGAGGCTAGATTAAATGCAAGTGGACCAATTAGGAGGCTATTGTAATAGCCATGTTGGGCGATGATAGTTGATTGACTGGGATTAAAGTGTTGGAAACAGGAAACAAATTTCTGATATGTACATTTTTTTTAAAAGAGAGGTATAATTGACATAACAATATACTCATTTCATGTATACAGCATAATGATTTGATGTTTGTCTATATTGTGAAGTGATCACCACAATATGTCTAGTTAACATCTGTCCCATACATAATTATAAAATTTATTTTTCTTTTGATGGACTTTAAAAATTTACTCACTTAGCAACTTTCAAATATACAATACAGTATTGTTAAACTGTAGTTGCCATGTTATACCTTATATCCTGATGACTTATCTATGAACTTGTTTTTGTTGTTGGTTTTTTAGTATTTGTCTTTCTAACTTATTTCACTTAGCATAATGCCCTCAGGGCCTATTCATTGTGTCACCAAAAAAAAGGGCAAGATTTCATTTTTTTTTATGACTGAATAGTATTCCATTGTATATCTATATAACACAGCTGTTTTATCCATTCATCCATAGATGGACACTTAGGTTGTTTCTATATCTTGGCTATTGTAAATAACGGTGCACTGAACATGGGGGTGCATATATCTTTTTGAATTAGTGTCTTATTTTCTTCAGATAAATACCCAGAAATGGGTATCTAACAGAACCATAAAATTTTGAGTTCCTCTCACTCACAGAGTGAACTGGTATACCCAGGTATGTTTTGTCTTCAGTTCCCATTGGAGACTTGGCAAACTAGACCCCACCGCAAGTCATCTTTCTCTTTAAAGCATCTGAGGTTGGGGCATAGGGAGGGGTTGGGAGAGAACACCTGTGCGCCAGTAAACAAGGTGCATTTTATTTCAAGCGGTACTGTAGCCTCGAGGTGATCAACCAATTAAACCTAAGTTGCTTTTGGTCATCCAAAGCCCTATATTCTGCAGCACAGTCGTCATTACTGACACCATCCATTTCTGCTGGGGAACACCTTGATTCAGCAGCCACAGCCACATTGCTTTCTGGCACTGGCCATGGGTTTGTACCCTTTGGCTGACTTGGGCTTGATCTGCAAAGCGGCATTATTTTTAGGAGTACACCTAATTTGGGCTATTTGCTGTTCCATTGTCAAGATACTATCTCTTAAATTCTTGCTGGATTTCGACATAAGGATTAGGGATGATTTCTAAGGCTGGTAGGGCTGGCAGTAAGAATTCATCTAGATTTTTCAACTAGTAAGTGAGAGAGCCAGTGTGAATCACCGTCATCATTTTCAACCCAATTCTGTATAGTAAGAGCCCTAAAACTAGTCAGTACCCTAGGGAGTTATCTCAGCAAAGTTCCCCCTAGGGAGCCAAAGCTCTCTTAGAGCAGACTGGACTCTCTACCAGAAAATGGTGAGGCCTTTTACTCACTCAGTGGTTTGAATGTTGACAAAATAGACTTAGGGAGGGGCTGAGCAATAAGATAACCATCTATTGCCATTCTTCTTTAACAAACATGTGCCCCGCCTCAAAGTTCTCCTTGCAAACTAGCCTAAGTTCTAAAAGGTTCTCTTGGTTCTCATCACAGTTTCAGTTTTCCTCCTGACACATTGCTCTGTAGGGACATAATCTTACTTCTTCCCTCCTCCATCCACCAGACAAATCTTAGTACTAGCTGTTCAGAGGGCACACCTGCTGAGGCTGATTGTCTGCTTGTTGGAGAGTTGACAGTATGTGGAGTCATTCAGGCTGCTGTCTTTGAGCATGCTACTTGCTGGTGCTCAGCCTGAACAGTCTTCTCGTTTCAGTCTCATTAACAGCTAATAAAGTTGTGGACCATTCATTGCCTGGTTAACCATACAATTTAGTCAACATGTTGACCCACAATTCCCACGTTCTCCTCTCAGTTCCTATTAACTGGCCTCTCATTCTACTTCTAGATAGTTTTGCCTTTGTCAGCATTCTATCCTCATTGCCAAAACTGTCAAAAATTGCAAAGGGTTGGAGATTTTACCCTTCATGCAAGCTAACCAGTTAGCGTGCCACAATATCATGGATCCTGTTAGAAGACATGAGACAGACGAAGGATGCCATTACTCAAGGCAATAGCAGTAGCAAGAGTGTCACCTTTTGTGCTAGATAACCAGCCCCAGTTTCCATAGGATTCTTCCAAGAGAGCCGAGTGACAATGCCTGCACACAGAATGGGGTGCATAAAAGAAAGGAATTATCAGCTTAAGGGAACAGATCTTTTATAATGGGCAATAAGCCAACCTTTGCCCTGGAGGGTGATATTATCTTTATTATACTGGACAATACATAAACCTGTATTTTCCTTTTTAAAGAGACACTATATCTTCTAAGGCTATTTACTGTATAACTAACTATCCAGAACAAAGGGATTCATCATCTTTTTTTGCAAGATTGCAAAAGTGCTGGAGACCCAAGGAAAGTTGTCTCCTCTACCTTGCTTTAGAGCTGGGAGAACACTTTTGATTACAGATTCCTTCCCAATTTTTAAAATTCTGGTGAAATAGAATCTTAAGCAAGCATTAATATTAAACTTGTTTTTTTCTGACAGTATCTTTTTGCCCCATCCGTTGCTGCTTCAGTTCAGTTTACATCCTTCCTTTTTCTCACCTAGACTACCAGAAGTCCCTCCTAACTGGTCTCACTGCCAATAGTCTTGTTTTGTCTGTCTGCATCTCCTCTTCCAGAGGGATCTTTTAGAACTGAGATCTGATGATGTCACTCAATTTAAATTTGTTATTGGTTTCTCCTTACTCTTAGGACAGAGTTTAAATTGTTGAGCAGTTACATAATTATTGCGCATGTGCTAACTGTTATCCAGTTTTTAAATGTTGACAACTAAATAAAAAAAAAAAATTTAAAGCTGTGAAGGCCAGTACAAGGTAGGCTATATGCTGCCAGTTTGTAACCTCTGCTTCTTATCATCTTTCTTTGCATGAAGTGTAAGCCACTCAGAGCAGGACTTTCCTTCCTTTTCACAAACTCCAAGACTTTAGGAAAGAAAATGGCTTTCCCGAGAATTATTTTAGAATCAAATTCATTAAATTAGTTTGTACTTGTAATTGCCTGTAAGATATTTCCTGTTTTGAGCCTTAAGGATAATTACTTAATTTTGAAGGGAAAGACGTAGTATTCATTAGACAATAGACATGTATTACTATCTTTTGGTGCAACCTGTATATCATCCAATATATTTGAACATTATATATATTATTTACTGTGCCTGATAATACTTACTTGCTTTGTTTAAACTTAAAATGTAGACTGTGGACATTCATAAAGAGAAAGTGGCCCGAAGGGAGATTGGTATTTTGACAACAAATAAGAATACATCAAGAACTCACAAAATAATAGCACCTGCAAATATGGAGCGTCCTGTAAGGTATATTCGGAAACCTATTGACTATACAGTTCTGGATGATGTGGGCCATGGTGTCAAGGTAAGCATTTCTGTATTATGTTAACTTGAAATAATTTACCCAATAAATACTTTGGAGAGGAAAATGGTAATAAAGATAATTTTCTTGAATTAATAGACCTTTTAGCTATTAACTAGCATTACAATTTTTATAAAATATTTAATATTAGTTATGTTTTATGCCAACCTTGGGCAGAATTTTACCTGTGGAATGGACTGTATTCAAGAAGATATTAAGACTTGAAAGGGCTGTTTATATATTAAGCCATTTGAATCCAGGACTTAATATTATAAATTTGTGTTGTGAATATTATGTCTTGCTTTCACTACTGAACGAATATTTACAAATAAAAAATTTATATGCTTTCCAGAATTGGCTTAGAAAATAATCTGTAAAACTTTATTTCTAAATATATGTATACATTAGTGCATTTATGTGGATATAGATGTAATTTCAGAACATAGGAAAAATAAAAATTTTTATGTGATTTTGTTTTGTTCACCATCCCCGAATCCCCCACTCCCCACCCTAACAGACTTTTAGGAAAGAAATTATTTGTTGCCCATGTCCATTTCATAGCATGGCAGAATTAGCTAGTTTCTCTTGAAGAATACCTGTAGCCTGTCAATTTTTTTAGGTATTCATGGGTCATTTTGCAGGCACCTGGAGTGACTTGAATTCTTTAGCCATCTTTGCTCAGGGTGAGCTATTCTTTTGAAATTTGATAGTCTTTTTCCTAGACAACCATTATTTGATTTTGTTCTTGGTTTTTAGAATTCTTATAATAATTTTTTAAGAGTCATCTAGAATTTTGAAGTTTTTCTTAGATGGTTGATCAGACTGGGGCTATTGCTGGCACTGTTGCATTCTGAATTATCTAGGGTTCCTGATCAAGAGAGGAGTATAGCTGACATTGGTCTGTATTCTGCCCTTCTTTGAGACTGTTAGAATCTCCCCTTTACTGTCATGCTTGGAAGTTATATGTAATGTTGGGACACTTTGCAGATGTAGAGGAGGCTGCTTGCTTGTTTCTTGTATTTGTCCCAAGGGTGTGACTAAGAGCTTAAATTCATATAAGAGCTTCAATTCAATTCTAATATAAGATATTTTAGACTAGATTGATATAGGGTTTAGATTTTGAGAGTCTGGAAGAATTACTTTTGTATTACATGCCTTTCAGTTAAAAATACGCACTCATTTACTTCCTTTTTACCTCATCTTGATTTTTCTTCCTATTAAAGCAATACATATTCATTAAAAAATTCTGTTACCACCTAAGAAGTGAATATCCTATGTCATCCCTCCACTAAATTGTGTTTAAGTTTAATACACAATACTTAGCAGGGTTTAAGATAAAACCACATTTTACAAGGACATTTTAGTGAGAATATTTAACTGTTTCATCATATATGTGTAAATGGGAAGTATAAACACATCATTATATATATGTATATATATATTATATACTGAAAATATACAGATGTAAATTTTGGCAGTCTACTTTTGTAATATGGATATTTTAGACACGGTTTTTGGGGAAAACACTAAAAATTGAGTCAATATACATAAAAAATTAGCTATTTAAGTTACAGTTCTGTGACATTAACTACTTTGTCATTGTTACGCAGGGTATTTTAAAATATACTTTTGACTGGGGGTAGGATGATGGGTGTTCTGTGAGAACATTATATCTTAGAAGCTGTATGTGGCATATTTGTCCATATTTTGTTTCTGAGTTACGAAAAAATACAATTATTTTTACTCTACTAGTTTCATTGCTGTTTATTTCTCCAGTTTTCCAATTTTTCTAAAAGATTATTGCTGGTTTAATTAAAAATTTCTAGTATACCTTATCTTCAAGGATAATAATGTTATTATAGTTTAATTTCTAAATCCAGGTGAGAAAGGTAGCAGCTAGGTAGAATTCCAGACATTGTTTCCAGGTAAAAATGAGCAATATCATTCTAAACAAGCATTAAAGAATACCAAAATTCTGACAGTTTCTAGAAATTATAGTGTATCTATGACAAAGTGCATTCTTCCACTGAATGCTTTTCCTTAATGTTGTCTTAATGTAAATTAAAACATTAATGTCTTAATGTTGTCACCTGTAAAACGATGGCTATATATTTAGAGCAGAATGTTATGGAAAGAACTTGAAACCTCAAAATCTATAAAAAGTTAGATTCTACAACCTGATGAAACTTTTTCTAAAGTGGCATAGTACAGGCAATGATGCTTTAGGACTGTATACATTATTTCATATTCATTTGTACATGTGTTCATATTTTATATGTACACATTATTTTATATATAGACTAGTCATGTTTCATAGAAGTAGCCTTTAAGATCAGAATAGCTTTTCTTTAGTTTTGAATTTTGGCTGAACTAGTTCAGAAGAAAACTTAGAACTAAACCTATAACTTCCAACTAGTGTTGGCCTGGTCAGATTTGGATTCATTAAATTACGAATGAGAGTTTCCAGACCCTGTTTGTTTATTCCTTAGTTAGAATCTGGCTAAGCCATTACTGTTCAGAGTGATTTTTGTTTTTAAACATTGAGGTGTTAGGTCCTTTTCTGAATTGAAAAACAACCTGAATTCTAACACTTGCAGTTTATCACTTTTTTTTTTTGAAAATACCAAACTGTTCAAATAATCAATACTTGTACTTGGGCATTTATAATCCAGTAAAGTCTTGTACAATGATGTATTAAAGTAGCCTTACATTTCATATGTTAAATTAAAGTTTGCTTGTTTATCATTATGATCAATTGGATAAAATAGTGATCTAACAAATTATTGGAACTACATGAGATTGGCATGATTCAGTGGTAGTTTCTTTTTTGGAATAGTCTTTTAAAAATATGTGATACACATGAATATTTCTCTGCTTATGGATACATTTTTCTTTACAAGATATTTAAAATAATGGCTGGGTAAAGTCAATAAACATTAATGGAATAACTGTAAATGTAAACCTGTCCTATCAGATACAACTTATTTAGAATTAATTTCTACTTTTTCCCCTCTTTTTTTTTGCCAACGTAAAGTGGCTAAAAGCCAAGGTAAGAGATATTACTTATCATTTGATCCACAGTATTACCTCTATATTGATAGAGGCTGCAGAGCCACTAAAATTTGAAAACTCTTCCTATGTCTGTCTGCTTTTTTCCCATAGGATATATGTAGATTAAATATACTCAAACTCAGTTCAAATCAACATTTAGCTTGGATGTGTTAATATATCAAAGATATATTGACATCTGCATTTATATAGGAACATTAATTTTGCTAACATTTATTGCTTTGCTTATTTTTTGATAGTTGCCTTGCTTTTATTGACTTACAATTAGGAGGTTTCCCAGACATCATATATGACTTTGTTACTGAATTGTTAGGATAAAAATTAGTTTTCACATAACTATTTTAACGAATTGACATTGAGATCTGCAGTTTTTATTATATTCATGTAAGCATTTCAGAAATTTTGGGAAACCCAGTATTTGACTGCAAATGTTTGATCTCAGTTAATATGTTTAACAATAAAATAATAGAAAATCTAATAATTTCACCTGTATTTTGCCATAAATTGGTATGAGTAGCACAAAATAATAAGAAAAGCCAAGTGACAGTGGTTTCTTGACCTTTTAAAATATAGTACCAAAGTCTGTTGTTAAAACTGTCTGGGAATCCTTACTTCACATTCTGGTATTAAAAAAAAGTAATACATGGCATCAAAACACTAAGAGAACAATTTGATATAAAAATAAAAGCTCTTTTTTTCTACATTTTAGCATGGAAATAACCAGCCTGCAAGGACTGGCACACTGTCGAGAACAAATCCTCCTACTCAGAAACCACCAAGTCCTCCTATGTCAGGCCGGGGAACATTGGGGTAAGAATTCAACTACATTTTACAAGAAAATTCATATTTCTAAGGAAAAGATGTTTATGTGACTTAAATGTATAAATCCTTGCTGTGAACCTTCTCAGTGTGATACTATCTTTTTCCAAGCTCATTTTGTTCTTATTTCCTTGAACAAAATCCAAAATGTATCTGCCTGTTTTATAATACCCTCTGTAATATTCTCTATATTTTGTACATATGTAAATGAGCATTATATGTTTTTTATCTTTTAATTCCTTTTTTTTTTTTTTTAAACCCTACAAATTTGATAAATTCATTTCAAATGAAATGACCGGAGGATTCCATATGGTGCTTTTCACATTATTTCCAGTATTTATATTACAATACTTTCAATAAGTGGTTTATTTTATATAGTTCGGCTCAGTAACCTGCAGCTCTTATTTCCTCTGCTTGCCACCTGGGACTTAGGGGCTCTTTATCTGAAGTACTTCTAACTGTGCCTCTGCTGGTAATCTTGGGGCCTTTCGTATTTGAGTAGCTTTGTGAGAAGGCCAGTTGGAGAAGTAGAAAAAATAACGGTGGCTTCTTTCTTCTCAATTCTCAATATAATAAAAATATTGAATAATTGGCGAGACATTCTGAAAGATTGTTCACCTTAGCATTGGAAATAGTATAGTAGAGTTTTTAGTGGAGGACTAGGAAATCATTGTTTTACAGTAATAAGGATCAACAATCAGCTTTACTGAATCTTGGTTTTTATTTTCATTCTGTAAATTCCTTATCCTTGAAAAAAACAACACATAAAATTATTCAATAGAAAAGTTGAAATCATTTATTGAAAAAGTAATGGAATCACGCCTAGGATCAGAATGCACTTGTCCATATCTTTCCACATTGAGGTAGGAATAAATTGCAGAGGAGATATTTAGCTTCCATAATGTACTAGGACAATGGTTTGTGGGTAACTGAGCTGGATATAATGCCTATTTCTAAAGTTTGGTATTATTGGGCATTTAAAAAATTGTAACCAGTATTTTTAAAAATAAGGTTAGAACTTTTAAATTACCCTTTCTTTTGGTTTTCCTAAGAAAAGGTAAAATTTTAGTTTTTGCATAAAGTAACAATAGTTATATATTACAATTAAGAATTTTTTAAAAACATTTTATTAAATTTTTTTTTAAAAACTTGGGTTATACTTCATTACAAAGGGGCAATCACAGATTGGGGAGAAAAATACCATTTTATCTTTCGTGTTCATTGTTCCTTTTTCTAATGCTTCTTTAGACGGAATACTCCTTACAAAACCCTGGAACCTGTTAAACCCCCAACAGTTCCTAATGACTACATGACAAGTCCTGCTAGGCTTGGAAGTCAGCATAGCCCAGGCAGGACAGCATCTTTAAATCAGAGACCAAGGACACACAGGTAATCAGTCCTTTAGGTTGAGCCTTTGGACATCTGAATGTAAGGGTTATTGACTGGTCACAAATTCCATAAAGTTGTTGAGTAAGGTACTACGCTAATGCTAATATCGAATGTAACATTGAGGGTAATAATATTGTATATGTTCCTGAAAATTTCTGTCATAACTTCTTTTTTTTTTTTAGATTTTGAAATACATGTTTATTCTATTAGCAGATTGCTACTATATCTATCTTTTGACAGAGATACAGATGGATACCTGGATTGAGGCTAAAGAGTTTTTTGGAATAGTCTTTTAAAAAAGATCAAGGCAACCACTCTTATTGTTTTGGATAAGAGGTTAAATATCAGAAATTATACAGCATGATTTAAACTTTTTTAGAGGTTGGAGAAAAAAGACTTAGCTTAGACCTGAGCAGAAATTTATTGAGTTGATATACTCCAGAATATGTTATAGTATAAATTGTTTAATAAAAAAGTACAACAAATCAACTACCCAGTGGATTTTTAAAAACTTGGTTATGGAGCATAACTTGCATTTAGAAAAATACACACTTTATTAAGTATACAACTTAATGGATTAATACAATTTGAACATACTCATGTAACCATCACCCAGGTCTGAAAATGGGACATTACTAGCAACCCAGAAGCCCCCTTCAGGCCCCTACTCAATTATTGCCATTCCATTTTGGGGCACTTTTATAAAGCCAGACAAATTGTATAGCTTAATTTGTTTTATTCTTTAATTTTACCTATTACCTCGTAACTTGCGCAAGAACTTCTGTTTACCTTGACCTTTAGGTTGGTGTATTAGAGATACAACTTAGCAAAACCATTTTTGGGGTTTCAACTAAATAGAATATCAAGCTCTTAGGTACTATGTAATTTGCATTTGTTGTTTTTGCTACTCTTAGTAAATAATTCTTATGTTGATATCTGCCGTTGAGTGAGGACAAGTTTGTTACTGAATTATTTTATCAAAGCGTGGTTTTTCTCTGTAGTTTATATACAACAACTAGTTATTAAGAGTTACTTCATTAGATATTAGGGACATACCAATAAATTGACAGTTTTTTTTTTTTCCAGAAGCTCATTCTGTTAAAACAGAGATCAACAAACTTTTTTTATAAAGGGCCAGATTGTCAATATTTTAGGAAGTTTGGGCCATATGGTCTCCATTGCAGTTAACTCAGCTCCCCACTGTAGCACGAATGCAGCAATGGACAACACGTAAATGATCGAGCAAGGCTGTGTTCCAATAATATTTTATATATAGTACTGCAGTTTGACTTTCATATAATTTTAGTGTGTCATAACTTATTCCACTTTTGATTTTTTCCAACTATTTAAAAATATAAAAAATGTTCTTAGCTCACAGGTCGTAAAAAATTGGATCATGAGTCAGATTTGGCTCATGAGCTGTAATTTGCCAAAATAAAAAAAAGGGCACATGAGCCAATAATTGTACAAGAGGATAATAAATGCAAAAATATTCGTTACATCTATGATGCATTGCTGGCACAAAGCAGAGTATTGATCACTTGGCTTAAGGAAGTTAAGGGAGGCCTTCACATTAAAACTGTTTTTGTTATATAAACATCTTTTTTTAATTTTCTTTTTCTTTCATTAACAAGTGATAATGTAATTATAGAATGATCACATTGGACAAAAAAAGTAAAAGGTTTATTTAGGCAGTGCAAGTCTTTGCCCTGTTAAGTTTCTGGGCCTATTTAGCCAATGATGTTGATTTTAAAACAAAGTGTAGAGTCTGAATCTACACATGCACACACATTTACAAACGTGTGTGTGCATACACACATTACTAAAAACAAGTATATAGGGTGAGGTCTTATACCTAAAGTGTTACTAAATCCATAGGAATTAGAATAAGAGGGAATTGTTTTAGAGTTAGACAGTAACAACTTTTCTAGAATGCCTCCCACTACTTCACTACTGTCTTTTTTTGTTGTTTCACTCATTTTCCAGAAAATTCCCTGTTTTCTCACCATTCCTTGAGATGAGTGGGGGTTTTCATACTAATTTCAGGCTAAAACTTATTAACTTTTTATTAATTTCTATATCGTCTTGTGCATTTTCTCTTGTGGCATGCTTCACACTGTGGTTTAATGTCTTCTTTAGCATTCTCAGCTCTGAGCTCCATGATAATATGGTTCATGTCTGCTTTTATATCACTGCTGTTCATAGCAGATTTTAAATAAACCCTTGTTGACTCATTGCACTATAAGACTTTATTGGTCACCCATTTCTCAATAGGATAATCTCTTCTGATAGTTCTGAGTACTGTTATGATTCAGTTGATTTTTAAAAGATTGAGAAATGAAGTGGTTCTTGTGTTTTACTCTAAGTATTAGAGTTAAAATTAATACTGAACAATTTTAAAAATTTATATATACACATATATATCATAAAGGGCAGTAGTTAATGGTTTTGAGTTGCTTGTGGTGGTTGTTTTGGATAAATCTTTAGAATTGCTTTTTCAGTTTTTTCTTCTCTTTTCAGTGGAAGTAGCGGGGGGAGTGGAAGTCGAGAAAACAGTGGAAGCAGCAGTATTGGCATTCCCATTGCCGTGCCTACACCTTCACCACCCACCATTGGACCAGGTATGTTATTTATTAATCTATTTTAATATATGGTAGTATTTATGCTCTTTATACAAGTCTGAAATAACTTAGTTTTATTAGATAAAATTATTTACTAAATTTATGTGATTGTTGCTAGACTATAAATAATGTTAACAAATTAGAAAACATTTTCTTGGTTAGTTTTCACATAGTCTTTAGGGTTTTACCAGCTATTTCTCCTCACATATAAAGCATATGAAATAACTTTATTAAATAACTTTTTGGTCACTTTGCTTTAGAAGTACTTTCCAAGGGGACTAGTCAAGAATGATATTATTTCATGAGAAAAATCAGTATTGTTCATACTACAACCAAAGGATCAATGTCTGTAATATAAATTATGTATCAGTGTGTTTTGGCATTGCCTCGTAGGTTGGTATTTCAACTCTGATGTTAGTTTCTTCTGTGGTTTTATTATATTTATATATAATATTTAATATATATTTCAGTAAAATACCATGAATATAAAATGGGATTGTAAAAGGAAAAGTTCTTTTACTTTTTAGATCATATAAAAATTTTAAAAATCATTGCAGAGGATAAATTAGTCCCTTGATTTCTAGTCAATGAAATGAAGACTTTGTAGTGTTAAAAATATACATTTTAAAAGTAAATATGATAATCAGTACTGTTAGGGAAAAATTATTAGCTTCAAGAATGTTGAAAAAGGAGAAAAGCTGCTTATAAAAACAGGCATATTTTATAGTTAATGCAGGTATGAACTCAGTGGCCTCTTTACCTAGTAAAATTCTTATTCATTTGAACATGCTTTACATATGGGTGTGTCTCTCTCTCTCTTTTTTGTTTCTTCTTTCCAAAACATTGTACTTTCTTACTGTTTCAGAATGTTTAGTTCTCTTTCTTGCACTCTGACCTGAATTATAAACTATTTTATTAGAAAACATTTCTGTCCCTCCTCCTTCTGGAGCTCCACCAGCACCACCTCTTCCACCACTTCTCCCAGTGAGCACTGTGATAGGTGAGACTGCATAACCATTGGAGTGATGTACCTTACTTTGCGTAATTCATAATAAACTCCTCTGTTAGACTGCTAGCTTTTATAGTTACTAGGTTTTAAGGGGTAATACAAAGGTTAAAGTGTTAAATCTAATTTACACTAATTTCTTCTGGTGAAAGGCCTCTGAAGTTACACAGAAAACAAATATAGAATAACTTCCTCTGTAATATGAAATATTTCTGTGCATTGTTTATAACCAATTTAATGTGGTTTATATTTGTTCTTTAGATTTTTCTAGGAAAAGTATAGCAGTGATTGTTCAAAACAATTTTTTAAATTAGTAATGTAATATTTTTTAAAAAGTGAACCTTGATTTGGAACTCCCTGGTATATACAACAGTCAGAGTACTGGAGTAAAGGCAGGGGCAGAAGGAGGAAAAATGGAAAGGAAAATGACGTGCAGTTTGGGATGCTTTGAGGCTTTCCTATGGATCACAGTTTGAAAAACTCTGATATAGCCCAGTACTTAGGGCATATGAAGAGTCCATGAAACTTTTTTTTCAGTAAAATACTTTTAAATTGTTCCCAAATTGAGACTGGATTGAGCATATAGAGAATTCCAAATATAGACTCAGTATAGAACCATTCAGCCTAGAAATACACAATAGCAATAATCTGAGTAGAAATGGATAATGAGATGTTTCAAATAATGAGAGCTGAGGTTCATTATTGTGAAATATAGCCTTCCAGCAACATCTTTTTAAACTTTTGTACTTGTACTCAAAGGAAAAGGAGCAAAAGAAGGTAACAAAAGACCCTAATAATAGAAATTGTTGGCAGACAGTCCATGTGAAAAAAAATTTCCTCAACCCAGTTGATCATCAGAAAAATGAAAATTAAAACCACAGTGAGATACTAATTTTTATCCACTAAATGGGTAAAAATGAAGTCTGCTAGTTTCAAATGTTGATGAGGAGGGGCAGTGTCAAGGAAGTACATTGCTGGTCAGAGTTTATTAGTTGATGTACTCACTTTGGAAAGTAATTTATTAACTAGCCAAGTTGAATGGGTTTCTACCTTAGAGTTATCAGTTTCATTTTTAAATATTTATCCTAGAGTACTGGTTTCCAAATATGTTATGGGATTCCTGAGGGTTGCCAAGATCCTTTCATGCAGTTTCTGAGGTCAGAACTATATTCATAATAAGATTTATTTGCCTTTTTCATTCTCATTCTGGTACTGTGGCATTTTCAGAGGCTACATGATGTATGATAAAATCATTGCTTTGATAGCTAATGGAATTTGTATTTATGGATTCATGTGTTTTAAAGATATATCACTTTTAATTATTAATATAGCAATTACCTATTGCTATAATCCACCTCAACAAAAGCTTTTTGAGCTTCTCTAATTTTAAGGAGTGATTCCTGAGACCGTAAAATTTAAAAACCACTTCTTAGAGTAGTGGCTCTTGGAGTGTGACAGTGACACTCCCCCTCCCCCGACAAACAGTATCTTCGTTGCAGGGGAACTTGTTAGAAATGTGAACTCCCAGGTTCCACTCTAGATTTACTCAGAAACTGAGGACTGTAGCCCAGCAATCTGTCTTGTAACAAGACCTCAAGGTGAAATTCTGATCGGCGCTGAAGTATGAGAAACCACTATTGTACAGGAACTCAGGAACCTTTTTTTGGGAATGGTCGTAGTAGTAGTGTTAGTAATAGCAAAACTCTGGATGCAACCGAAATGTCTAAGAATAGAATGGATAAATTGTGGCATGTTTTCATGTAAAGCAATAAAAATGGATGATATATTGATACACTTAACAACATGGATGAATCTTAAAAAATAAAATTGTAAGAAAAAGAGCAAAGCAAGCCAGTAATACATAATCATCTTATTATAAAAATATGTAAATTTGCAAAATCTTTCTGTGTATTATTTAAGATTATCTATGATTTTTTTTAAGCTGTATATGGTAAAGAAAGAAGAAAAAAAAGCGAATGTTTAATACATACCTTTTGGGTTTGTGATCTCGAAGGGGGCATATAGGAAGCTTCAGTGATACTGGTGATATTCTATTTCTTGGAGCAGGGTATATATCTTATTTTATTTTTTTAAAATTATGTATACTTATAAGATATATTTTTGGAAATAAGTTATATGATCATTACATATAATTATATAATATTACCATATAGCCATATGCATATATGTAATTATATGTATAACATATAGTTATATGTATCAGTATACCTTTTGGTATTATGGTTTATTTCATAATAAAATATTAAATTCTAAAATAGGAATAGTTTGGAACTGCTAAATAGTTGGTTTTTGGTTTTAAATCACCAAGAAAAATAACTTGGATTACATATACTTTTTATATAGGTCAGAGAAATATAAAAGTAATTTTACAGAGATTTCTATTAAAAATGGTTATAAGGTTACTTTTTAGTTTTCAGGAAAACCTAGCTGTCCAAAATTACTCAAGAAAACTTTTGGATAGACTGTTATTTTAAAAATATGTTTCTATTTAGAAAATGAATATGTGGATAATTCAAATAATTAGTGACTGCCTATGGCTTGGGAGCTCCAAAGTGTTAAATATTAGCACTTCTTTTAACGAACAACCTCTGCTGTACGGTTTTATCTAATAACTTTTATGACTTCTAGAGGAGGTTAAATTAGACAACTTGAATGAAAAGAAACTAAGATGCTGCCTTTTTACGTATTCATCAGTAGGTGTTTGGGTTGGGTACAGAGGATAATTTTAATTCCAGAGTTACCTTTGGAAAGTATAGTTAACTTTAGAGGCTTTGAACTTTATTAACCTTTTAAGTATAAAACTTTTGAAATGTTAGTAAGGATGACATTGAATACAATTTTAAGTATTATTAATACTTTAGTCCATTTAGATATGCATGATAATTAAAAAAGAAGATTGTTTTGGGTGTAGTATGGAAAAAAAGCCCTCCAAACATGGAGAAAGAGAATGGATTTTCTACACAAAGCTACCTTAAAATGTCCATATTTTACAGTCTAAATTTTTTTTAGTTTTGTCAGTTACCAAAAAAAAAATTTAAGTGATAGGGAAAAGTATGTTATACTTAAAGTTTGGAGATACACAAGAAATCTGACATTATTTAAGAGTTTCGAATCTAGAAGTTGTACTTCTCTTAAAAAATGATTCAACTATAATATGTATTGATACTGCTAATACAATAAACATTCAAATAAATATAGTACTATATGTGGAAAATATGCCTAACTTAAAATTTTATAATATAACTTGGATTTGACTGGATGGATTCTTATACTGTGCTTTGGAAGATTTGGTAATGGAAAGGAAGAAGTTTGTACAGTAGATACTAATTAATACATTCATGTTTAAAAACTAATGTTTTCCACCAGACTATCTTTTGGTAACTATTTTGTTGCAGAGATACAATTTATATATAAAAGTTATATGTTCTAAAACGATACAGAAAAAAAAGGTATACATAGTATTAGCAAAATACAATATAGAATTATGCTAAATTAAAAGGCTTAAGAATGTTACTTACTGACTTCTGCAGCTTTCCAGGCTGTATTTGTTTTTCCTTTGTTGTAACTTCAGAAATAGAGCTATTTGTGTTTTACTTTTACTTTTCTCTTTATTTTGTGCTGTGGGCTTTAAAAAGTAATAAATACTTCTTACTGGGAGCCCCTCGCTTGTTCTGCTATTGGAGGTGATATACGGTGCTCAAGTTCTTTGTTGGTTGCCTTTGACTAATGCTTTTCAGCGGCCCCGGGCTCAGCTCCTGGTTCCCAGTATGGCACAATGACCAGGCAGATTTCTCGACACAACTCTACCACTTCTTCGACATCTTCTGGTGGATACAGACGAACTCCCTCTGTGACTGCTCAATTTTCTGCTCAGCCTCATGTTAATGGAGGTCCACTTTATTCTCAGAATTCAAGTAAGCTTGTCCTTTGCAGGCAAACAGCACCAGTGGAGCTCCTTTTGAAAGAAATTATTTGAAACCGTTATTCTTGCCAGTGATAGACAACAATTCAAACCGTGCTATTTCATGTTTATTTTTGCCATAGGAAGTTAGTTCTTGAATCATACCATTTAAAAAATAATTGCTTATCACTTTCTCTCAAAAAATACGGTCTTAGTATACTTCTATACTAAAATCTAACCATAATATATTTTTATTACTGTAAATAAAACTAGAAAAGAAAAACAATGAAATTAAGCCGAATTTATTTTTATCGACATATTTGGGACTTTAGTAACAGTAAAATTTAATATACTGTGAATGTTGTTTTTCTTTAAAATAATATAATGAAATTGCTGGCTATCACTGTTAAGTTTGTTAACCTATACTGAAATGAGTTCAAAACCATTAAAAAACATTTGTGATGTCTGCTTTTTCTGTCTCTGAATAATTATAACAGTGGGGAGGATTTTCTTTTTTATTTCTTCTGTTCACCTTAAATTGCACATCTCAACACTAACTGCAGTCAATGCTTAAAAGCTAATAAGATTAGAAAATAGTTTGGGCATGTAAAGTCAGGAAGATCAAATTGCTTATAGTAGTCATTAATTTCACTCTCTTATTAAGATGCTTAATCCAAAAAGGAAAAACAGATAAATCTGAAATGAGACTATTATTCAGTTATTTGTTACTGGCTTGAGGATATGATCACTGGGCCTAGACTGACACACACTTTCCCCACATAGCTTTTGTAGCTACTTTCTAGAGCTGTGTGTTTTATTAATTTACTTTAAAAACAACAAAGAAAACACCGACTCCATATTTACATAGGAAGTTGATTTAAGTTCTTTTTATTTGTAATCCATGTTCTGAGCATAAATTTTAAAGCAGAACTGGGGGAAAGTTACCTTATTTGTTTTTTTGTTTAAATTTTAGAGTTAAAGCTTAATTGTGTTGTAGCAAAAAACTCATGAGAATCCAAAACCACTTTAGCAGAAATGTCAGGAATCTCAAATTTATACAACCTTTTTCTCAACTAAAATTTTTATACAAACTACTAAGAAACTTCACCAGTTAGAATTTTACGTCACATTTTCCCTGGTCTCCTTTGGTGTAGTGGAAGGTAGCTAGGGTCTGAATATTCCACAGATTACCATATTATTAACCTCACTATTATGACCTGCTTTTTTCACGTAATCTTGCATTTTTAGATCCCATCTTTATGTTTATTATTTTCTCCCTCATTTAGGCATTTAATTTATTCCGCAAATAGAGTTTTTTGGTGACTTCCCACTTAATCCTGTTTCTGTAGTTTTATTTTATTTTAACAGTGTTTAAGTGGGTTGCTTATTCTCAGACAAGACATTTTTATTACTGAATGTCTATCTTTTGGATATTATAAAGCAAATTTAGCCTCAAATTTTAAATATATTATTATGTGTTGTCAAATTAATTATCTTTCAATCTGAGTTACTGTTGGTGTTGTAGTAGTAGATATAAATGTTTTTAGTGTTTTGATGTGCATATTTCTTCCTCTGTCCAAATGTGGTGGTAATAATTAGTATCTGTGCAGTGTAGCTTTTCTTTTTCTTTAAGTACTAACCAGTATGGCCAGTTACTAAGGGTTTTTCTTTAACATTATTTTTTTGGATTTTGGAAAGTTTTTTTTTTAAGTCAAAAACTGTAACATTTTATTCATTTAAGAGCCTTCTATATATAGAATATCAGAATGAACTAGGACCGATTTCATAGTGAATGGAATGCTGTTTTTAGACATACAGTTAATATTATGACACACATATTGCTTAAAGTTATTGCTTCTTTGAACACTGAACCTCTTTGCAATTTTTATGCTTTCCAACAAAATTTGTAAATTGACCTAATGGAAACTACCTTTCGATTAAATGATCCTCGGGAACCAGTAAATTGTTTTACTCGTGTCAATTTAGTGTTACTTTTTGGTGAGCATTCTTTGGCAATTACTGTCTCGTTAAAATGAGACAAAGCAGTCAACATATGTATGTTTTCTTCTAGTTTGCTACAATTTTTAATACATTTGCTGCCCACTTGAGCATTTGGTATTATTTTTTATAAATCATGTCCTCCCCAGAAAGAAGTTGGAATGTTTCCAGCTACTCAGTGACTTGTTAGGAATTACTTCAATGCAGAGAATTCCATATTTTAACTGATTGTTAGATCAGATTTTCTTTTTTAGACCAGTGATAAAAGAAAGGTCACTTTTGAGATAATTTTATCCCATAAAACTCAGTGAACAATTAATGTGATATCTGGATTCTATAACATTTATTTATTTGGGTTCTAAAGTATAACATTACCTGATACCTAGACAAACCTGTTAGGTTATAGAAATATAGCAAAAACGCAATATCCTGGAAATCTCTTATCAGTATTTCACTGTTAACTATTTTTTAAATCTTTTCTGAGAATTTGAAAATTACATTGCATGAAAGTGAATATGATGGTAAATTTAAATCTTCCCCAAACAATATATAACATTAGGATTAAATTAAATGTTTTGTTTTGTTTTTTAATTAACCAGTTGGCTAAGCGCAACCAAGCTTTAGGTTTACCAGTGGTAATGAACTTGAAGAAGGTTCTGCAGGTTTTTGTTTTGTTTTGTTTTTGTTTTGTTTTGTTTCTTTTGCAAACTGTTCTTTGCATACTTATGTTTGTGGTCCTTGTAACTGACTTCTGCTTTTTGTTTGTTTCCTTTTCTTTCCTTTATCTGTTTTACTTCCCCCATACTGTGTCATTGCTACCAGTTTCTATTGCTCCACCCCCTCCCCCTATGCCTCAGTTGACTCCACAGATACCTCTCACAGGCTTCGTGGCCAGGGTGCAGGAAAACAGTAAGTTTGTAAAAACTGAGTTATCAAAGAGTAGAGGCTGTCTCCTTATAGCATGCATGGCTGATAAGTCATCATTTTCCTTACTTTTATTGAGACGCTAATCTTATCTTGAAAATAGGTGCAGATATGTTATTTAAACTGAAGAGCACGGTCTTCAGTTTTTTCTTATATGCATGATTACTGACCCATATAAATTTTAAAACTGCAACTTTCTTACATATTTACATGATCTAAAACATGAAATCTGATTTTTGCAGATTCTTACAGAAAGCATAATCAAACATAAAAATTTAAGTTGGATGGAAATTACTAGCTTCTCATAATTATTAGGGTAATTAGTTAGAAAACATTCTGTATTCTGTTGCCATCAAATTCATCAAGATATAGAGAGTTACACTGTGAGAATATATTTATGTAATTAGGACAGGTGTATTTTTTCCTGTAGTTACAAAATTTTTTGGAGAAAGCTTCGTAGCCTCAGATTTTGATATATAAATAATTTTAAAACTATATGAAGATTCTCTGTTAGAATAAGAATTAATCTGTAAGAATAAGTAAATTACATCCATAATATCTGTCCATATAAGAGTGATAATCATTGTAGAGTCCTCTTCGTGTTTTGGCTACATGTGAGTCTGTGAGGATTATTTATGAATATGCAAATCTGTCAGAAATTTTTTAGAGGTCTTTGAAGGAAGGTGAGAATTAATGAATTTTGGAAATGATTTTGACTATGTAGATATAATTAGGATAGAGTTTATATTGCTGCCTGATTAAGGTTCTAGACAATGTAGAATCCTACTTATATTATCATGGTGAATGTTATTTGGCAAAATGAAGAAAACCACTATTACGATTATATGCCAAAGTAGCTGTTGAGATTAAGATGGCAAAGTGGTCTAGTGGTAATTTACTTCATTTGGGACCATCACCATGCAAATCAATCTCAGAATGGTTAAATAAGTGTGTAACTCACTCTGCCAGCCCATCTTCCAGGAGAATACATTCTGGCAAATTCCATCATTCAGCTTTTGCAGATCTGGTGGTATTATTCTACCCATTTCCTTCTTTTCTTCAGTCAAATATTTGTTTATTCAGTGTTATGTGCTAGTAGTCTTTGGAAGGAATACACATAGTTTAAGACAAAGTCCCTATCTTTAAGGAATGTGTGATTTAATGGACTTTTTATAAAGCATTGCATTTTCAAAATGTTGAAATTTCTGAGTGTAAACCAACGTTGAAATTTGTTTGAAAACTCTAATGTGTTTAAACATATAAAAATAAGTGAGTAGGGTGAATTGCCGGTCCTTAGTGCTACAAGAGTTAAAAACTAAGCCAGTTAGACCTTTTGAACTGCCTTACAGCCAAGAATTTTTAGGAACTATTTAAAAATTACCATCATAAATATCCATTTAGTGCATCCAAAGTTTAATGTCTAGCTTTTTATGTGTAACTTTTTTTTCCCCCTATAGAAATTCAGAATTAATGTACATTATTCTAGGCTTGCCTGGTTTTGCTAAAGAGGCCCATGGTGCTATTGTAGTTCTTTTTACCAAACGTATGAACTTGAGTCAGTCAGTCATTCTTGTGCTGCAGAATGCCCAACTTTATTTGGCATCTGTTTTCTGTGAAAGCATGTTAGGAAGATTGGTGATAAACTGTGTATTAGTATCTTAAATATTTTATGAAGTACAAATGTTCTGTGTTCTTTTAGTTTCTTAAATATCGAGTTGTACCACTTCAGAGTTGGTGATAATGAATCCATGTAGCAGTTAACCTATTAATAAATGTGTTTCAGTTTAAGATGTGAACCTCCAAAAAAGTTATCATGTGTTTATAGCTGTTTATGATTAACATCAGAAAGCATTTTGAACTAATTACACAGGGTGCTAGACAAAATGTCATGCATAGAGACTTAGACTGACCAGATTTCCACCCCTGTGTGTATGGGTTGAAGATAAGCCAATGTAGATGCATAGAAGTTGAGCATAAAAACAGTTGAGTGAAAACATTAAACTAATAAGTAATGTATAAATCAAGAGTAAGTGCAATTAGGGATTCAGGCAAACATATGTAATTTATACCTTAAGCCAAATTAAGGATATGAGCTATGGCTTTTTGATATCAAGATGGATTCATATGTATTTTCTTCTCACTAGTAATAGGAAGCTTTATGTTGTACTCATTGGTAAAAATAAAAAAAATCCAAACATTCAATGAAAAAATAAATTATAGACTATCACAATAAGCACATCACCACACAGGACTTGTTTTCTAATAGCCCTTTTCATCCTCCACCAGGATAAAATAGAAATCACAGGATCGAAGTAGTTATGGAAATAGGGCTATTATCTGCAAATGTTTTAAATCTTGATCTCTCTCTCAGATACATTCTCAGCACATTTCGAATAGGGTGGAGAAAACTTTTAAAAACCTATATTACAGATAGATCATGACTACTATTTTTTGATCAGTGTCTTTATCTTTTAAAGAAATACATGGATCTGAAATTTAAGTATTAGTTGCATTCAGCTTTGAATTCCTTAATATGGGAGCATTTGTTACCTGGTGTCATCATAGTTCAGTGAACACAGTTTTAGCCTGACATTTTCTCATTTCACTGTTCACACTTTTCATTATTTAAATCATACACAGACACATACCACAACCATCTAGAATTTGAGGTATGAGTTGTTTTTGTTGTTCTGCATGATATGTTACCTTCTGTTTTTTTTTTTTTAATTTCCCACAATATTTTATTTTTTAAAATCTTTGTTGTGGATATATTCTTAGAAAATTGGATCTTTAGGATCTAGTCTTTCCCTCATCCCACGCTTATATTTTACTAGCAATAATGCAAAAATCTTAGCTTGCTTTCCACATTACAAAAGTTGATTATGAAAATAAACATTTTTGAAAATATTCAAGATTTTCTGGTTTGGAATTACTTCTCATCTCGTTAAAATTTAAATAAAAGAATAGAAAACCTATACATAAAAGCAGAGCTAATACCACCAACTTTGCTTTTTTTCTCCATTAAAATGAACAAAAAATAAATATCTACCCACTTATTTCTGGGGAACTAAAGATATTCAAAGCTAAAATCAGGAACATGAATCTGCACAATGAATGGTTATCAAACAATGAATGTAATGTTATTCATAACATTTACTGTAGTCCAAATGACAAAAGTGATATCGTCTTATTTAAGGAACTGGGCAAAGAGCAACATTTTGACCTGAGCCTTGGAATAAGGAAACTTCTTTACTCCTGTACTCATTATAAAAAAAGAAATACTGTCTCCTAACCTCCTGCATTTATTAATTTGTAATACTTCTAATACCCTTATTTTTAGCTCATTTTATTATCGCAAAATTATTAAGTGAAAGCTTTAACACACCAAGCTTTTATTTCTAATCATTGCATGTTTTATTATAGTGCATGCTGTCTATGAATTAGAGCTTTCTTAAATTCTTTTAATTTATGAGTTTTCGTTTAGTCTGATTTCTGATTCAGATTAATTTAAAAAATTCAAATGAATTTTTTTAGTTGCTGATAGTCCAACTCCACCTCCACCACCTCCACCAGATGACATTCCCATGTTCGATGACTCCCCACCTCCGCCACCACCGCCTCCAGTGGATTATGAAGACGAGGAGGCTGCCGTAGTTCAATATAATGATCCATATGCAGATGGGGATCCTGCTTGGGCTCCCAAGAATTATATTGAGAAAGGTAAGATTACCTTTGTTCTCGTTGACACCGAGTCATCATTAAATTGCTGTAAAGGAAAACAACCTAATAATAGAATTTTAGAGCTATGAAGAACATCTAATCCAGTGTTTTCAACCTTTTGTATAGTCTTTACCAGTCAAGATATATTTCCTATACATTCCCAATATAAAGGGAGGAGTCTTTATATTTTAAGTTAAAAATATATAATAATCTTAACATGTGCTTTTTCAAATGACATATGCTTCTAGTTGGAGGATAACTTTCTTGTCTGCATTTTATAGATGAATCAACTCAGGCACAAAAGAATGAAATGATTCACTAGTCATATAATTAGTAAAGATTTAAAACAAATTTTCAATGGTTATAAAGTAAAAGTAGAGACCTTTCATATCTAAATATTTAAAGATATGTTGGAACTATCACAAGAAAAAGCCTCAATTAAGCCTTTAAGTTGATTGAGCTTATAAAAGAGAAGGTAATCACTAGAATTTAATTTCATTATAACTCTAATGTCCAAATTTATCTAAATTACCTGATGTTCATTATAAGTATCTATTAAGAAATAGTGGATGACAAAGAAACATGCTCTTTTTAGAGCTTATGTACTTTTTCCAATCCAGTTTTAAAAACTGTGTTTCTGTATAGATTTATGAAAAATGCTTTTAATTTAGTTAATCATATTTGATTGCATTTAAAATGTATTGTCTTCCATGGGCTTTATTGGTAACTGACCATAAGCAAGTAGCTGTAGCCCTTGAGATCTGTTGGGTTCTCTCCTGCCTAAGTTTTGAATACATGGCTAAAAGTAAATTTGCTATTTCCATTTTTTAAAAATATTTTTAAACAGTAAATATTCTACATATCATTCAGGAAGTCTTGAATATTCTACATTATGATTGGTGTCTCATGTGCCTTCAAATAGAGATATGTTGTAGTTATTATGAGAATGATAAACTCAAATAATCTTGAATCGTGTTTTACCCATATTTTCAGGCTTGGAAAAATGAATTTTAAGTATATATGGAATTTATATAAGTTGAAATTTGGATTATATAATGGTAACAGAAGAGTCTTAAATCAGGGGTCATCTCACATTTTTTATAAAAGACCAGATAACAAATATTTTTAACTTTCTTTAAAAATTGAGGTATAATTGACATAACATTATTAGTTTCAGGTATATAACTTAATGGTTTAATGTTTGTATATATTGCAAAATGAAATATTTTAACATTGCCAGCCATGTAATCTCTTGTCACAACTCCTCAACCCCATTGTTAGAGCACAAAGCAGCCGTAGACAGCAGAAGAGTGAATGGATGTGGCCCTTTTTGATATACAAAAAAGGCACTGGCTTGGATTTGACCATGGGCCCTTGTTTGCGACCCTATTCTAAATCAAAATGTTGGCATTTAAATAGTAGCGTTATATTTAAAGCCTTTAATAGTCACCTTTATGACCAAAAGATAAATAAAACCTGGTTTAATAAGATTTCAGTTAAATATATCAACAGTATGACATAACTGTTCCAAAAGCCAGATTCTTAGGGTACATTAGCTGAACTTCAGCCTAATATATACCAATTTAATCATATTTGTTTATATTAGACTATTACTGTGTCTAATTTTAAGTACCACATTTTAGGCTCTTAGATACAGGAATGCCTTCAGAGAATATTCAGGAGGCTGAAATATCTAGAAAGTGCATATATAATGAGAAACAGTTGAAAGTGTTATTTCTAATTTGCGGAAAAAATTTCAGAGAGACTAGATAGCTATCTTCAAATTTTTATCATGTAGAAAGAAGTAGGATTAGAGTATTAGACCTCAACTTCCAAAGAAACCTACAGTACACACAGAAGGGAGAGTTTAGCTCTTTATATGGATTATGATCCAGTCCTGGAGAGTAGAATGGAATTGATTTGTTAATAGTTAAGTACTTTGCAGTAAGAGTTATTATGGGAGAGAATATGGGCATTGGGGGAGGGAAAGTTAGGTGCAACCGAGTTTCATTTACACATTTTGGAACATAGAAACATTATTAATTGAGCTCAGTATTTTTACCAGCTCTTTGTATAAGTGGAAAAGGAAATAAAATAAGAACAAGAGGAAATAAAATTGTTATTCTGCTGGATGACTTTTAGGGCGCCACGCCTTTTCATAATCAGTTTAAAAGTCATCTACACTGTTCAAAATCTAACCCATTATGACTCTGACTACAAATAAATTAATGTTATCAAAGTTAAACAATAAGTATTAAAATTAATTGGCAAATAATATTTGACTTTTTAATTTTACACTATTTACTATCTCTAGCAATCATTTGGGTTTTTTGGGTAGTCTTTTTTAAGCCAAAAGTAATACCAGGGTAATAATTTTATGTTGTTTATTCTTTGTTCTTGGGTTTTTAAAAAACTATATGAAAGTGAACTTGTAATCACAGTACTATGATTCTGCTACAGGATTAAAATGGAGGAAAATGGACTTGTCGAGTTACCTAACAGTATAGGGGAAAACAGATCATCTGTTTTGATTTGGCAAGTGATGCTCTGGATTAGGTCTCTTCCTTTAATTCATTAATTCAGAATAAGTGTGGGAAGTAGCCATCTTTCTTAGAGGAAAAGTAAGTTCCAGAACACCTTAAATGTCTTAAAAACTCTTAAGAAAAAACTACACAAGGTAAAACAATGAAAAAATCTATATCATATACCATTTTACGTACATTAGAAAATTACATATAATTTCAGAATTTTGCTATAAAGGCAGAATGAAAGAATAATTAAATTCATAAACCAGTAGTTTGGAAAGCAAGTAACTTTTTGACGCTGTTCCTTTCCACAACACTGTGCAAAGAAAGTGAATATTTTGAACTCAGAATAATCATAGATACCACAGAATTACAAATAGTTCTCTGGCTTAATGGGTCTTACTTTTTTGCCCCTTAAAAAAAAATGCTGTTGACTTTTAAAGTGTGTAAATATTCTGTAAAAGATGCTAAGTATAGCCCATAAATTACATGGATGTTTTCCTTGAATGAGTAGGTTGAGTTTTATCTCCTAATATATGTTTTTTTCAAATTAGATAGCTAGTTTACGGATTGGCTATGCAGCTTTGCCCAGTAATTTTGAAAAATGGTGTTTTGCATATGGTTGACACTTAATAGATGTTTGAACAAATAGAAAAATTTAATAATTCTTAAATTTCAGAGATCTTTTAAAATAGATTAGTAGAAACTATTGATTTCTCTAATCTAATCAGTTTGTCAGTTTGTCCCAAAGATTGAGCTAGTGATTTAGGCACACGATTGGCCAATGGTCTGCCTATATTTATAGATGTAAAGAGATGTAAGAATTAAAACTATTCATAAAAATAGTTGGTTTTGCTATACTGTTAATTGGCATTACATTTTAAAATTTAATTAAATGTTAGATATAATACACTTACCTATTATCTCAATTTTTTTCCTACATAGTTGTGGCAATATATGACTATACAAAAGACAAGGATGATGAGCTATCATTTATGGAGGGTGCAATCATTTATGTAATAAAGAAGAATGATGATGGCTGGTATGAAGGAGTCTGCAATCGAGTGACTGGTCTGTTCCCTGGGAACTATGTTGAATCAATCATGCACTATACTGATTAAATTTTTTGCTTTTAAAGTAGGTTCTTATTACTCAGTCATACTTGTGGGACTATTAATGATTAACAGAGTTGTCTTAAAATGTTTTAAAATGTGCCCATATTTTCAGGACATGCTGTTTTATTGGTCTAATTGAATGTCTACCTATAAGCATAAATCTTTAAGGCAGTTTGTGTATTGCTAAATAGCAATTTATACAAGATGCTGTCCATAACTGATTATGCTTATGTACTTACTTATACAATGTTAACTTTATGACCAGCCTAAATACTCTGGGGGTGTGGGGTATAATATTTAACAAATCATGATTCCGATTGTACCATTACATGTTTCAGTGCAGCATGGTTACTAATGCTATGTCAGACTAATATTAAAATCTGAAACTTAAATGCTGGTGCTGGTCATACTTTTTGTTTAGACTCATTCTTGAACTATAACTTTGTTTAAAGCATGCATACAAATTTCTGTATTGACATCTACTTAAAAAAAATCCAAGATGCTTCCAATTTGTGTAATACTTGGAGTACTCGTACTTAGGTTTCTCAAAATGAATCGAGTCTCTGAGGTTTCCGTGTGAAACAAAACAAAACAAAAAAAGGGTTATCTGTAATGTTGTAATTTGTACCTAAGTTTTTTAATGAGTGAATTTGCATTATCGATTTTTTCCATTCATAATATATAAGTGAACCAAAGGTTTTTGTCCTTTCCTTCACTGGTTTGCTTTAAAATAAATAAATAAAAGATACTGATTTATTGCAGAATTATGGTTCTATTTTCTCAGTATATTAACGTGGAAAAAGATTTTAGCCTTATTTCAACCTGTCCCAACATCAATGTGACTGATTTTTGCAGATTTAAAATCTGTGATGGTTATTTACAAGTCAATCTACTTAATTGCTTTTCTAAAGTAACTTTTTTTCAAAGCTAAGAAAATGTGTAAAAGTGTATACACATTCTGTAGGTAAAATTCTTAAGTAATATCAGTCCTTCAGTTTTACAGTGGACTGTCGTATACTGGTTCAATGAAAGGAAATTATAAGTATCTTTTACATACTGTTTTGTAGAAATGGATGCAATTGATTTTTGAATAGGCACTGTTTAAGCCATTACCTGGCACTAGCAACACAGAAGAAATTTTTAAATAATTGGGGGAAGAGGTGGGTCATACAGTAAATCAGTGAACAGGGATATATACCTGACCAACAGGTTTGTATTGTCTTTTGACATAATTGAAATGCAACACATGCACTTTGTGTGTCTCCTAATTTAAGGGAGGTTTAGAGGGGTGTTTTCTCCTGTGTATAATTCTATATTGCCTAGGATATTAAAGTAGAGCACTCAAGTGTGGGTTTCTGTATTGAGGAGTTGTTTGGATTTCTAATTACAGTTATGTACTGGGCATTCACAGACTTATAACAGTATAGTAAATGGTAAGACTAGTGCAAGATGTTTATTTCTGAGACTTATAAAGGCCATTGCTACCAAATCAATGTGACTGTTGCATACGCATTTTGCTTTTGTTAAACATGATTTCAGAATCACTAGTGATCAGCTAGCTACCGTCTTCATTTTTTAAGTGGAATGTCCTCTTAATTTTGTATATAACTTGTCTAAATTTTATGTACAGTCTTTTATAATAAACCATTCTCCTATATGAAATTTTGGATACTGTTAAAATTTAATGTGGATTGAAATGTAGACCTCACAGATCTCTGATCTTTACTCCTATGGTGAAACAAGATAAACCATTTGAATTTAACATTGACTATTTATTTGTGTAATGGCTTTACATGTGAATATTAACAGTGTAAACAATATCACATAGAACCATCAAGATACCTCGATTAGAATTTACAGGACTAGAATGACAGAATCAGATGGTTTAATTACATTTAAAAATTTTTCTGAAAAATTTTGCCAATAAAAAAAAACTGCCCATCATTAAGATTGAAATGATTTTTTAAAATGATTTTTGGTTATCTGCACATGAAGCAAAGTCTATTCCACAAAAGTCTTTAGGCACAGTCTGGTAAAATAGCTGCCAGAAATAACAGAAAGACTTGTCATTTATCTCTTGTGAGTACAGTTTCTGAGAGCTGTATGAGGGCATCTCTCTCTCGGGATGGTCGCAGTTTACTGATCTCTCTTATTGCTTCGTGGCAGTACCGCTGGGCGAGGTAGGTTGTTTGTTGCACACCATCACTCTGCAGATACAGAAAAAACAATGGATGCGTGTTACCTATGGGAACAGCTCTTAAATTCATTATAATAAAACACACTTTAAAGATTAGATTAGCTAACAGCCAAACTATGCTTCTAATGTTCTCAACTCATAGTTCCTTCTCTGCCTCATTTTTTAGGCCCTTTCCCCAGATTGAAGCAAAGTAACTATTAGCATGCAAAGCACTAACTCATTAATATCAAGTAGCCATCTATTTCCCTCTTATTCATTTAAATATTAAGAGTTTTTAAAAAGTTATACACATACAAAATATCTATACAATGAATTTTTAAATAAAATCTGAAGTGAAAGTTTTAAAAAGCCCATAATAAAAGTGAACAGAAGAGCTGATGATGCAAATCAAGTTTCCTTCTTCAAAAGGCACCAGCTTTTTTATCCGTTGGTTTTTGTTTCTTGATTATCAATTTGTTATCATCTATTTCCTTTCTACCAAGACGAGGGTTTAGCCCACTAAGATCCTATTTTGATCATAGTGCTGTCTTTAGTTCTACTGATGACTTTTGCCTTTATGTAACACTACCTTCTGACTTCATCTTATTTAAGATGAGGAAACCCAGTGCTCCTATTCTTTCTGCTTTTAACTGAAACTTTACAATAAATAAAGGTAGGTTTGCATTGTTTTATAACCATGCTTTTATGTTCGTTCTTTTTTAAAGCTGAACGCCAACGAAGGATTATTTCCATGATTTAAAAATGTTTATGGTAGAATCAGGTCAGTCATTTCCTCTCCATGGTTCCTAGTTCATGATGCCTCTGTCACTGAGAGAAGATCCCTAACATGGTTGAAAGGCCTCTGATTTTCTATACCAGCTGACACAAAATGACATATTTTAGCTTGTGTCATATTTTTAAATGATACCCAGAAGCCCTTCTGAATGTAATTGTCTCCTTTTCTAACTTTTTGTGAAAGAAGCTCCTGATTCCTAATATTTCTGATGCCTTCATCATTCTTTTCATTACTTAAACTGGCTGCTTTTTAGGTCTTGAACAACTGCCACCGCAGGATGACTTTTCATTGAACACTCTTAGGTTCACACTGGTTTTATAATACCTACATCTTTCTCTTTCTTGGTGTTTTCACACTTTTGCTGAAATATATCCAACTGTAACTTACCCAGAAAATGTGACTGGAAGCCAACTTTTTTTTTTAGTCCTTAGTGTGATCATGACTTTCACCTCCAGATCATATAGAATTCTCGTTTTAAAACATTTCTTCGCCATTTGGAAGGCCTTGCTCAGTGCCTTCTAGCATCTGGTGATGTTTGCTTTACACCAAGCCAGTTTGATCCCTTTTCCTTTTGTAGGAGACCACTTTGTTCTTTGACTTCATTTTTTGACTTTCTTCCTGAAACATGTTATGTGATTGTACTGATTCTCTCCTGAGCTTTTCTTACTTGCTTCCCTTGCTGTTTATATTTTGGAAGATTTTCTCAATTCCACATTCCACATTCCAGCTCTTCTTAGCAGTTAGTTTGCAGTCATTTAAAATTTCTCCTGAGCTTGTTCTTATTTATTAGATATTATCTTGTTTTATGAATGCAAGTATTTTTGAATCCCCCTATTTATATTCGTCCTCTTTATTTCTGTGTATCTTGGTCTCTTTCATTCGGTCAGCTAGTAATTCTAAATAAAACCCTAGTTGTCCATTTATATTTAATGAGGGGATAGCAACCGGGAGCTCTGGGTGAACGGGGAGCTAGAATTTAGAGGTCTCTGGAGAATTTGTTTAGAGAACATCCTGGGGACTTTTTTTTCTATGTGTGTTTCTGCCTAGGCTTGCTGGAACTTCACTGTTTTGCACAAGAGCTACAATTAATTTCTCTCTTTTCAGTCCCACTTCAGCTTTCAGTAATACCATTTTTTCTGAAACCAGGACTTCTCCCAGACTTAGCAACTTCTCTCTCAGCTACAGCGCCCCCTCATATTGATTTTTTAATCATACTGCCAAACTGCCCTCCAAAAAGGTGCTAACCGATAGCAAATTATGCGTAACAGTATACAGAGTTAAAAAGAGATATATCCTTTGGAAGGGTTTTATTTTTTGGAAATTTAAAAAACTCTGAAAGGTCTATTTGGAATTCTTTCAAGTATTGGACTAATCACAGGTCTCAGACCATACCTGCTTACTAAAAATTATTTGCTCGCCTTATTTAACTAGATCTGCTTGCTCCAAATGACTGGATTTGGAACATAAAATAGCTTGTTCTCAAAAGATAAGTCATCAAAACTGAAAATACACAAAAAGATCGGGCTTCAACAGGAAAGTTCTGAAGATATATGGCAATAAATTTGAAAAAAGCTTATAGCACCAAAGGTTAAACAATTTAGTTTGCCTATGTTGGTTTAATTTTTTTCAAGTTAACATTTCTTTAGTCACACTTTTATGGCAGTTGGATGGACCAGGTGAGATCAATTTTGAGTAAACTGCTGGAATAGTCCAGCCATGGCAAGGATGAGGGCTTGGACTAGGCTAGAGATGAGTCTGGGTAACTGGGAGAATGGTCATGCCACTGACGAGCATGGTGAAGACTCGTTCCAAACCAGTGGTTCTTAACCTGACTGCACATCAGAATCACAGGCATAGCTTTCAGAAAATGTTAACTGTCCATGCCCTACCCAAAGCCAAGCAAATCAGAATCCCTGGCAAAGAAATCTACAAGAAAATTTAATTACAAACTTTTCCTTCTCAGTTTTTGTCAAATCAAGAATGGACTGAACTTGGTATTTATCTAAAATGTAATGTTATTTGTTCTAGTAAGAAACTGCCACATTGTACCTGCTGTTGCCTTTTTTTTTTTTTTTTTTTTAAATCTTACCTGTAATACATATTGTCGAGCTCTGTCCACATCTCCTGGCAAACTGAACCGTCTCATTATCATAGCATTCATTTCTGGGAACTAACCATAAAGAAAGAAAATCTATTTATTCATTTTGGCAAAATCAAATGTTCCAATACTAGTTTGTAACAATAGGAAATAATAATAGGAAAAAGCAAAAAGGTGATTGATTAGATGATGTAGGGGAGCAGTAAATTATAGCAGCTAAAGAAGCAGAACTAAAACAGACATCAATTTTTCCGTGCCCAGGGACTGAGCTAGAGCAATGTTCATTCTGATGTTCTTTTCTATCCTTGGTCCAACACTGAGTAGAAAAGAGAGAAGAGTACACCTTTAACATCTCCTTACTGACTTCTCCTGTGGTTCGTAAACGTTAGATCACACCAGAAACAATGGAGGCTCAAGCCTTTCCCCTCAGTGTCTAATTCAGTATAGGGGGCTTAAGCGAGCATTTTTAATGAGTTCCCAGGGGATGCTGATTCTGTTGGTCTCTGCTGACAGTTTGAGAACCACAGACCCAGGGTGAGAATTAGGAATTCTATTCTTAGTACTTAAAAGCTATTGCAGTTTCTGAACAGAGGGTATTATAAGCAGAGATCTCTGCTGCAGCAGCTTGCAGAGTGGATTAGAGCAGTGGTACTTGATGCTGAATGAAACATGCTGGAATCACATGGGGAGTTTATAACACAGTTTCCTAGATCTGCTCCCAAAGGCTGACTATATTGGCTCGGGTTTTGGGCTGGGCATCAGGATTTCAAAAAAACTTCAGGTGCAGCCAAGGCTGAGAACTATTGAATTAGAGATGAAGATGCAAATAAATACTAGTCAGGTTACTGTAGTAAATAGATCAGAGTTAAGCTGATGGTAATAAAAGGAAAAGAAAATGGGCACAAAAGGCAATGAAGAGAAAAATCTATATTCCATGATACTTAGCAACAAGTTAGGGGAATTATTAGCAGAATCACGAGCCAGAACACCAAGTCACCTCCCTCTTCTAGATCCGAGCTCTAGTGCTGGTGCTGCCACAGCTGAGTGAGTTCCTGAACCTTTTGGGTCCTAGCCTCCCCAGCTGTGTCTTGGAGGAGCCAAACTACATGATTTGAAGTCCATTAGCTCTAACTTATGGTCTCGTGAAATAAGAGGTAAGATGACATGTTTGGTTTGGGACACGTCAGTGCTTACAGCAGCTGCCAGTTTTTCCCTGGCAGTGAGCCTGAAAGATGAAATAATAAGCTGCTGTCCTGTAACCACTACCACGGTGTTAGTAATCCTAGAAGGAAAAATAGGGCACACATAGAAAAACCTCAACCAGATGGTGGCAGATTAAGAATTAAGAATGTTCCTTTCAGGGCAGAGTATGTATGAGAACAGTTCTGAACATGTAGAGGCTGCTAACGTGCAGCATTTAAAGAGCCAACAACTGGTTAGTTCTCAAAACTCGTAATTTGCTTTAGTAACTGGTCTGTCAAGAATAAAATAATTTAAATTTTACAGAAAACAAATCAGGAAAGCACAACCAACTTTAGTGGTAAAAAATTCAAATCAAGTTGGCATTCCTCTTAGTTGGTTACTACTATATTCCAAAATTGTATTTCTAAAATGCTGTATTCTCAAAGCTGATGTGATACTGTCCTGGGCATCTGATAAAATTACCTTGTTTATGGCATAGGAGTTTTTTTTGCAATACCAACAAGTGTAAAATGAGCTGACTGGATGTTTTTTTCTGATTCTTTTTACTGTAAAAAGCATTCAGAAAGAATTTGAAAGAAATATTTGCATTGAGTGTACTACATCCTTCCTTTGAAACATGTATAGTGGGCAGTTTTACTATGCAAATATGAAACTCTCCATTCTCCTTAATGTGTGTGTATGTAGAGAAGAAATGAGAAACACAACAGGAAGAACAGTTGTCCGCCTGAGAAATAAGAAAATTTCTGTTTGTTCAGGCTCTCTTTTTAAGAGTAGGAAAACCAGCTGTGGACGAATGAAATTCCAACTCTGAAATCTAAACTATACCATAAACTAAATATAAAGGTGATCAATAAGTTGGAGTGAGCATGAACAAAACTTGAGTAACTTCTAAGGCACCAGCTAGTCACAATAGCAAAAGCCTGGGCAGCTGGTGCAGGGGCTGGGAATGGTGATGGCAGTTGGAAGTACAGCTACCAGCTGACATTTAAGTCTGGTGACTTATCAAATACAGAAGAGAAGCAGAAGAAGAAAGGAAAAGATCTCTTAAAGGATATTTGAGAACATAGACTCTCCAAAAAAATGAAAAACACTTTCTTTTGATTCCAACCTATATCCCCTTTAAGGATTTAACATGAGGTTTTTGTTCTTAAAATATGTACACACATTATACAGGGAAGGGCACTGTCATCATTGGGACCTCTCCAGAAATTCTGAAACTATTCTTAAATCCCCTATAGCAAATGTTATCAAGAAACCCCTACAGAGAGATTTGAAAAATGGTGAATTCCAGAGAGGGAATTTCTGTCAAGTTTCTGGGACCAACAAATGAATGCCGAATTCTCTGTGCTCAGTTAAAAAAGAAAAGCCATTTTCCAGAGTTGATTGTCTTGTTTTGGTCCAGTGAGACTCAAGTGTTCACAATGGAAAAGTTCAAAGATTTATGCAAATGAAACTCGCCGACCTCTGGAAAAAGATGACAAACATCTTAAACCTACTCTGCTAAATGGGTAGGTTAATCACAAAAAATGAAAGCTGACACTGCCTCTTCTCTGAGTGTCATCAGTGCATTTTCAGAGCCGCAGCACACCTGTTATCTGCTTTGTGGGAAGACCTGGGGATCAGACACGCTCATGAAGCACTCGCTTTTGCAGTGGTGATAATACATTGTGGGGTAAAATGATTCCTGGTCTTAGAAGACTTGGAGTGTTTAATTTCCTAATGTGCCATTTACCAAGTGTTTAATTTTGGTCAAGTTTGAGCATCACTTTCTCATTTTTGTAGACTGGACATAACACCTACCGCAAAGAGGAGTTGTGAGATTAGAGATGATGTATAAAAGAATCCTTTGCAAACTATGAAAACTGTGCATTTTCATTTAATGGAGATACTGCACATTCTCATGTTTTATTTTTTTTAACTTGTTTTACCCCAAAACAATTTTAGCCCTATAAACCTTGACAAATTTCTGGCCAAGAATCTCTACACCACCCTCCCCCCCAACACCCAGTTTTTTTTTTTTTTTAATTGACAGTATAATTCTTAGTGGAGCCTAAAAATGTTTTATTACAAAACAACTTATAAATACATATTTGCCAATACAAGACAGAAAGATCAGTCTCTTTAGGAAGCAGGTCTTGTCTAGAATCACTTCCTGCTTGATCTCATTCTATGTTCCCTTTTCTAGTCTGCGATGTGCCCTTTAACAGCTTCCAATGCCTTCCGGGCAGATGGGAAAAGTGCTGTCTGGTGAGGGTGACTGTGTGCCTCGTGATGCTGGGATTTTCCAGTGAAACACAGAAAACTGATTTGGGGCACAGTAAACTTTGTTCCTTTTCCTTGTTTTTTTTTTTTTTTTCCCTTCCTAAACCAACACTTTTCGATCTCTTATAGATTGCTGACAAATCAATATAGAGCAGTAATCCATTTCTCCCCTGACTTTGCCTCATTATATCTGAAGGTAGAATTACTCATTACAGTTCTTGTAGAGGAGAGCAAATTAATTTCTTTTGAAATATGTTCATAGTGAAACAAGAGAAGGGCATCCATCCTCAGTCACCTTAAGGTTTAAGTAGGACCTGGCTGTTAACTTAGTACCGTGGGACTCATGACAAGTATAATTGTTAAGATTTCTAAAACTTTTAGTAAACAAAGCTGCCTTAGGGAAAGGCCTTGTCTAAGTCTTCTTGATAACCTCAGGGCCCAGCTAAAGGAAGCTTTCCTTAGCTGGCAGGATCTCCGTGTACTCAGTCCATCTTGTTCTCTGTTCATATTTCTAACCAAGGTCTGAAGAGCTGATAAAAAGTTGTATAGCTGGTAACCAGTGACTTACCTCTCTATTCTCAGGCGTGCCTTTTACATGGCTCATGAATCCTCTGCTTTTTTAGTAGGTTAACGGTACAAAAGAAAATGTTTCTCACTCATGCTTTAATGTGTACGAGGAAGGAGATCTTATAAATTTTTGTCAGAAGTTGGCACATGTATTAATATTCTTCTTGCGTTTTGGGTTGGTGAGTTAGCCTCAGTAGAAGAAATGACCCATTTATAGCATACCTTTCACTTCTCACCTCTGCCTCAAAATTCTGAGTAATGAGGACAGATGTTTCCACAAAGTGCTACCACATCTCCATTTGCACCCCTCATTCCTCAATGGACTGCTGTCCAAAGTAACCTGGCTCAACCCCCAAACCGTGAGCCTCTTCTGAAAAGGACTGCACTGGGCATGGCTCTGCTCCACAGTGGGGGAAAGATGAGCTCTCTTTTCTTGGACCAGAAACTGATTAAAAGTGAAGTCACTGGTTTGTATAATATCAGAATGGAATTATTGAGTTCTGTGGAAGACATGATTTATCTTTGTAATTTTTGAGAATGAATAGAGGCAAAAATCTGAAAGACTAAAAGTTACTAAAACTTCAGACCAAAGAGTTAATTTTTAATTTTATGGCATGGTGATGAACATCTTATTGCTTCGCTAAATAATGAATTAAATACTACTAAGATGAAACCTATTAAAGAGATGTTGAAACACCAGCCAATGTTCCACTTATTACAAATAGCATTTGGCCTCAAAGCCAAAAAGCAACGTGGCCAGTTCCAGAGCAGGCTCTCAGAATGTACACCTTGCAGTCACTGCAGCATCTGTGAAGCTTCCTGAGCTTTTCATCCATGTAAAGGAGAATATGAAGGCAGCTTTACTTACTTACTTCCTTACTTGACAGCCCCTCAATCTGGAGAAAGAAGGAACTATGTGGTTCTAGCAGTGCATTCCACTGACTTCTTGACATTTTGAGGCAGTGGCCGAGGCTCTCTGAGAGCAGCAAACAGTCCCATTAAACTTCTAGAACTGGAGAGTTTCTCAGAATTTCTTATGCTTGGAAGCCCTTCCTGTGCCTTTGTAAGGGGTTCTGAGGCACACCCAAAGTCCAGTCCTATAATCAAGATGTGGAAACCATTTACCTCGTCAGTGCTCCAAATACATGGAAATAATTGTGATGCTACCTTAAATTATACAGCGGTTAATTTACAAAGTATCTCCGTGAGTATTATCTCAGTTAATCCTCACAACAACCCTGGCAGGAAGGTTCTAATCTCATTTTTACACATAAGGAAACAGATAAAGCTTGGGGGTGAAATGACTGGCCCCAACATTTCAGCCGCAGAGCCAGGATCAGATCTAGACTTGAGGTTTCTTATTGAAATGCTTTCCTAAATACTTCTTATCTAAACTTCCCCATTAGCTGTGCCTGGACATCACTGGTTCTGTAGGGCTACAAAGCAGCGTGTCAAAGGGAATTCGTAAAACCTACCTGTCGACAAGCAAATAAGACAGGGCCAGTTGCTAACCCGAGCTTCAGATCGGCAGATGTTGGTTTGCCCATCTGGTCAGAACATGAGGTGAAGTCCAACACGTCATCTATTAGCTAGTGAAAGTGAAAAAGGAATGTCATGAGCACCAACATCATGGCCACCCTTCCCACTGTCCTAGTAGGCCACGGCCTTATAAAGAAGTGGACCAACCTGAAAAGCTATTCCCACGTTTTTTCCGTATTGATAGGCAATCTCATGCACCACCGGGTCAGGGCACCCTAGGACAGAGACCTGAAACAGAATTCTGAGATAAGCAGCTGGCGGGCAGAAGCAAGGCAGCCCACCCCTGCCTGCGTGGAAGGAGGCAGACGGCTGTTCCCTTAAGAGGCAGTGATGCTAGATGATGTACAATTAGGAGACACAGCTGTCAGGGAACCAACACGTACAACTATCGCAGACTTGCGAATAACACGGGGGGATTGGGGTGCCACTCCCTCGCAAAGTCGAAAATACGTAATATAACTTTTGACTTCCCACAAAATTATTAATAGCTGACTACTAATCAGAAGCCTTATCATTAACATAAACAGTAATACATATTTTGTCTGTTATATGTATATGCTGTATTTGTAGAAGCTAGAGAGAAAAAAATTAATAAAATACAGTATTTATTGAAAAAAAAATCCATGTATAAGTGGACCCATAGCGTTCTAACCTGTTTTGTTCAAAGCTCAACTGTACTTGCATTTTTACGTTTTTAATGGAAGAATTTCGGTTTCAGATTGTTGTCTTAAAATCTAAGAAAACTATTAGTTTGCTCTCTTCTTTCACAGGATAAGCCATCTTTCCCTCTTTGGAAATGGAGTTACACTAGACCAGTTATGCTGGGGAACCTTTTTGACATGCAAAAGAAACACTCCAGTTTATGCCATGCTTACTTCCAGCACTCAGCAACTATCCCAATTGTTGGCTTTGTTAGTTTTCTATTGAGTTAGTCCTTATTTTGGGGACAGAGACCTAATTTAGTCATACATACAATGCTGCCATATGTATTTCCTCATTTGTAGTCTTTTAATAAGTTTTACTGATTTCACTTATTTCAGAAATGCAATTGTTTCTTGATGTCTGAAATAGCCTTAAGCCTCAGGCTTCAGACATAGATATTGTTCTTTCATTATCGACGGATTTTCACTGGTCATACCGTTTCCATGTTTCTCTCACAAGAAGAAATGTAACTGCATAAAACTTGTTTTCCTTTTCAGTGGGGGAGAAAATAGGACTTTTCGCTAAGTCTTTTTTTAAAACTCCAAAAAACTAGCTGGCACCGGCCGCTTGAGTGCGTTTCCTGCTGCACTGCTAAGCATGCTAAGCAGCCCGGCCACATCTTCAGGAAACAAAGATGGTAAAAACCGAAATGGGGGAAGGGAGCGACGTTGCCACTGGAGAGGGATCGTCTGTATTGACCCTCCGTGAAAAAGCCAGATGGAACTCTTCAGTCTCCTTTCTGCAGTGGGTCACTGAAGTCCCCGGACTTCAGTCCCTCTGTGGTCCGCTGGTCAGGACCCCACTTTGCTCAGGCATCAGTTATGGTTCAGGGGTATGGGCTCGGCGGTCAGCCTGCTAGTGGTGCATTTATGGCACTCAACAATTTCCACGTGCCCTCAGCGTGTCACTTCATCTTTCTGTGCTTCAGTTAACATCCTCTAAACTGTAGGAGCGCTGTGAGGAATACAAGTGATGGTACTTTTAAACCCGCAGGACAGTGCCTGGCATCTGGTTATGGCTCACTGTGTTTGCCGTCATTGTTAATAATCCTCCCCGCCTCCTCCACTGGCTGCAGAAGCAGGAGCCTGGGGCGTGTCCGCGCACCTCTGCTAATTAACACCAGATCGCAGAACTTGCTCAGCCCCGAGAATGTTTTTGACGACTAATGAAATCTGTGACTGAGACGTGTTCGGCCACACATCCTCGATGAAGATGCACACATCCTGAAAGGGTAGGTGGCCACTCACTTGCGTGATTCATAAACTTGTAAGTAACTGCTTTTAACAGCAAAGACCTTACCACTAGCAGGCACTGTCCGTGGGTTTAGTTCAGCTAAACTAAAGATTCTGTGAGACCACATGGGAGACAGTTTAGAAACTTAGAAAGAAGTCAAGGTATCCATCCATCAATGTATTTAAGAGAATGAGAGTGGGGCAGCCTGGGGTATGCTTTGAACTCATAACACGATGGTTCCCCTTTTCTAGGCAGGAAGAACCCATGAAGCAATCCTGTAGTGAGTTAATGCTGTTTCCTTAACACATAGCAGCACAGAAAAGCACACCTTCTTCCTGAAAAGTAAAAGATTTTTAAAAAATCCATTCTATTTCTAAACTCAATGCATTACAGTGTGTGGAGTACATATGAGCACTCTGCATTACTTTAGTTAAATCTCATAACATCCCATAAATACTTCCTTGGTGGTTGGTGACGGGAAGAGCTAACAATGACTGAGTGCTGTGCACCAGGTCCTAACTCACACAGGAGGTCGGACCTGAGGCACAGAGAGTGCCAGGTGTGACAAGGCTAGGAAATGTGGGAATCAGAATTTGAACCTGAATGGTCTGGCTCCAGAGACTCTTCTCTTACTCACTTTGTGATGCTAATAGGCAACGGAATGGATGTTCAGAGAGGTCAAGTAATCTGCCCAAGTAAGCATAAGGCGGTGAGGTCCGCATGGCCCGCTTCCAGCTCAGAGAGGCTCACTCAGGAACGAGCTACTTAGCTGGCAGCTTCTGCCTCACAGGTTGGGAAAGATCATTTCTGCTCAGATTTCACCCACTGCAGGGCAAAGACCACTCCTGACCCCCACTCCCCAACCCGAGTGAGGACTGTCTGGATCTATCCTATCGCCAACTAAGAAAATCAGAAGCACTGCAACGCAAAAGCCAAACAGGAAGTGTGTGTGCTGACATGAAATGAATGCTGCTTGTTCCTGGCATCATAGGAAAGATGCTGCATATCTTTCTGGAAGTGGGTGGAGTACGAAGAATGATTAAATGAAAGAAAGTGGAGCTCAGCTAACTTCTGTTTGAAGCAAGTCCACAGCCAGGCCATGGCATGCACATGGCATCGTTGCGGGGCAGGCCCACCCCACTCTCATAAGATTTTCACAAGCCTTGTCTGCAAAGGATTAGGAAGCGCTGTTTGCATTGGCGGGAGCATAGCACTTGATGTTTATCCAGCATCTCTAACTTTCAAGTATGTCTCCCCGCCACTTTAAGAGATATATTCTGACACATACATATATGTACATTTGTCTTATTAAAAATAGTGGAGATTACTGAAGCTCCAATACATCAAAAATATCAAAACGGGCTACTGTCAAAAACCAAAGGAAAATATTGGGAGAAAATACATGCAACATAACATTGCAGATAAAGAGCTAATATTCTTAATATATAAAGAGCGCTTTAAAACTGAGTGGGGGGTGGGGAGAAAAGACCAAACACCCACTAGAAAATGGGCAAAAGATACGAACAGACACTTCACAAAAATTAAAGATATAAAAATGGCCCTTAAACAACTGAAAAGATGGTCAACTTCCCCCAGAAACGAGAGATACAAATTAAAACTGCCCCACAACACCATTTCTCATCTATCAGATGGGCAAAAATTTAAGTCTTAGGACACAGCTAGTGAGGCTGTGGGCAAAGGGACAAGACACTCTTGCCAACTGCTGATGGGAGCAGCGGAAACGCATAACGGTGCAGCCGTGGGGTCGGGGGGACTTCGGTCCTGTCTAACACAGCCACAGCCACAGTTACCTTGAACTATACCCTGAAGGCACACCTCTTCCACCGCAAACATACATGTACACACTGTTAGCCGTGGCGGGACTCGTCACTGCGAATGACCGGAAACCTAACGCCACGTATGGGAGGGGGAGTACACCACGGCAGGCGGCGCTGCTCGAAAAATGACGGAGATTCTTCAGACCGACGTGGAATGATGTCCACAGCATACTGTTAAGTGAGGAGAGCGAGGTGCAAAAGCAGGATGAGCAAGACGTGGCTCAGCACACTACTTGTGGTTGTAAGAAAGAAGGGGAAGTAGCATGCATGAGTCTATTGTTTGTGTAAAAAGAAACGGGAAGGAGGAACCATAAGCTAATGAGAGCGGCTACTTTCGGGGTAAAGGGCATGAGGGGTGGTTCACCTTTCTGTGCAGTTCTGACCTTGGGAGCTATGTTAATGTTTCGCTCAAAACAACAATAACCTCAAAACCATAAAACAAACAAACAAACAAAAAAAACAAGGTCAACAAGAATGAGAGGGAACCCCTAAAATGGAATGAAAAAGCACCTTACTATATTTCAAATAACAACCACACTGAAATGAGGAAGAAAGGTAACATCTGAACACAGAAATTTGACTGTATTATACTCAGACTTTAGACAAAAGGAACTACAAGCAAATACTGAACTCTGTTTTTTCACAGAGATATGAGTTATCAACTTTTAAGTTCCTGTGGTATATACTAGGGTTAAGCAAACATTATGTTGTGGAAAACGGGGGCCAGGTTTCGCACTATGGGGGAAGGGAGTTACAAATAGGGAACCACAGAATACTAGAACAAATCATGCATCCTGCAGTGTCTGATGGATTTGGAGCAATCAGTATAGTTTTGAATAAATATGGATGGCTATAAAAAAATAGATATATACATATCCACAGAAGTGTATTACACATTACACAGACATACAGTTCTTAGCTCCGGCCATTGAGAGGGCTTAGAAACAGTGACAGAAGCACCTGGATTTTGGTTTCTAAATACTGTTTTCCACCCAAAGCAACCAGAGCTCCTTGGAGAAATGGTGGATCCCAGTGCTGGGACGGACTGGAAGAGCCTGCCTGGGAGAAGGAAGTGCGAGAGAACGGTAGGGGTCCCTTACCAGGGAGGACACAGGAGCCAGGCTAAAGGGCGTTCCCCATTGGTCAAATATAGGACAAGTGAGCATTAAAATACATAACAAAGGGCTATAATTCACAGACTAAAATAAGAATCCAGGAGTCAATAGAGACGACATCTTCCTGAAAGCGGAATACCAACTCTAATGTAGAGTACGTGATATAGGAGGAATGACGGAATTTAAAAACCTGTTGATTGGCAAACCGCATAGCAACAACTGCCTCAGGAGAGAATCATACATAGATGCTAAAACCAGAGTGTGAAGGTTTTATAAGAAACAGAATACTTACATCCTCTCAAAATGCCTCCCCCAAACAGAGAAACACAAACAGTAACTTGAAAGTGCAGAAAGCTGGCAGACACCACCCTAATCAGGTGGCCAGCGACCACCACCAGTAACAGGAGACAGGAACTGTTCTAGAATGAAAGAGGCTGAAGAGTCACGACAACTAAATGTTAACACGAGGTCATGGCTTGGCTCTTGGACCTGAAAAAAATCGTCTCCCTTTGCTGTAACAGTATTAGGACAACTAGGCAAAATGTGAATGAGCTCCATCTGTAGATTATCATAACCAAAGAATAGTGTTCTGCGAATATGATCCACAAAACAAAATTCTGCAGTGGCACTCTGTATCTTTGAAAAACAAAGTAATAGGAAGACAGCCCATTGATTCTAGGTCACAGACAGCACTGGAGAGAATATAAATTCAGAAAAAAAAAAATGAATGCAGCATTACCATATCCAGCTCTGGGTTCAAATCCCAGCTCAGCCACTGTCAGACTGAAAACACTGGATGGGCCACTGCACCACCTAAGTCTCATTCCCATTAGATTTTCTGGGGAACAAGCTGTGGCCTTCACTGGTAAGCTACAGAATTTATTCTGCATGACTATGTATATAGTCAATCTTATAAGGTTATTTCTATTTTAATATCAATCAGTGTCACAAAACAATCCTTGACAGCCCTCTCTTAGATTTTAATACTATTTCCACTCAAATACAATGAATTGTTAAAAAGGCACAGGGGCGAGGGGTAGAAATGGTGCCCTTTGCAGAATGAATTTATAAGCTGCTAAATTTCCTTCAAATTCTCTAACATCATGGAATTCCATTAGTTCTTCTGTAATAATTCTCATGTTTAAATTCTCCTTAATCCCTCTGTTTGGCATCTGTAATTTGCCTTTAATGCATTCTTCTGGAGCCTACATATCTTTGCATCTTAAATACCAGAACTACATAAAAATAGCCATTTTGAATAAATAACACCTCTGGAATAGTTCTACCCATAGGCATTTAAATATAGAAACTTGTATTCAGAGAGCTCACACTAGGATTTTGCTTTATTATTCTAACGGCGCTGGAGTTCAGGAATAAACCCCGTGGAGGTGGTAGCTCTGGGATGATGCCAGCATGCCTCCTAGTGGACAGCACGACACCTTTCCTTTTCCAGAGCGAGCGGTCCAGCCCTGTTAATATTTACATCCTCTCTTTATTTGCTAATCTGTGAAGGATAAGGTATTCCTTAGAAATGAATACGTGTGCTACAATGTCTTTGGCTTCCTCAGCAGAGGACAATGACTGCAATGAAGCCTTTCCTTGATGGCTCAAGTACATCTCCTTGGCCCCTTCAGAGAGTTCTGTCACTGAGGACTCAGGCCCCAGCAGCGGTGTGGCTGCCCTGTGCCTGTGGGGTGTTTGCTTTATATGGACAAAGACTCACAAAGTCTCTAGTTCCAATAGCCCTTCTAGCTGCCAGTGCCTCTAACTGTAGTCTCAAGGGGCTGAAATCATCAATGAGCTTCGCTGAACACACTAGGGAGTCTTACTTATGAAGCTGGATCTTGAACTTCACGGAAATTTGGGCCACTAATGGTATGATGATTGAGGAAGGATTAATGAAACAGCTTTATGGCACCCATTTTAAACAGGTCCTTCTTTTAGTCGGCACTCCAGTGTATATCATATTTTCACCCATCTCTTTTTTTAAAAACTTGTAATTTCTTGGAAATACAAAAATAATAGCCCTTTCAATAAAGACAAAAGTAGCTGAAATTGTAGCCAGCATGTTCTACATAATTCACATTCCTTAGGGTTTCAATTAAGTCTTTTTTAGGAAGAATATGTTGTCCTCGTTCTTTTCTGGCTCACAATTATACATTTCTTGACACTTTTAAAAATAGAGACACTGCTGGCAAGGGACTTTTTCACCTGAGAGGCCTTGAGAAAAAGCTCTCCTTAACTGTAATTATGTTAAGAGTGTGTCATGACAGCAATTGGCATTTGCCTCTCATGGGTCTTCCTCCCTTGTTGCTTTAATTACAAAGGACTATTACTTGCCCAGGTTTCATCTCGGTTACATCTGTCAGGCCGAAACACGGTCAGATGAACAATTCTATGGAGAGAACTTTCTCTTATTTATAGGTGGCACTGAATATCACACATTTTAGTCTATAAATTATTATTAATAATGCTGATTTCTAAAAAAGAAACATATGTGGAGAGTGGAGGGAAGGCCAGGGAGAAAACAAGAGAAAGAAAAAGTTAAGGTTTGAACTCCATGTACAGCCCAAGAAATATGGCCTGTTTATAGTTCATGTAAAAATACAGGGAGGATCTACTAATAAAAAAAACAAAAACAAAAACAAAGAACACTAGTATAATCGAATAATATAGTACAATAGTTTCTCTTGAGTAAATATATTTAAGGACACAGCACTTCATAACCTTTTAAAGGTAAAATGTCAGAAAGGATGTGTGAGACAGCAATCGTGAGATATTACAATAAGTTGTTTCATGGGTTACATAGTTTAAATATTAGGTAGGGGGACTAAAGCTTATCTTGATTCAACTCTTGGGAGGAAAGATGAAAAGTGAATGATAGAATAGCAAAAGTAGATAGCAAAAATGAAAGCCACAGCAGAAATTCTCCACTGTTTGAGATTCTTTTCTCAATGACCTCTTGGGATTTGGGTTACTGTTTTAAGGTTCTCCAGTGAAATTTTTTCTAGGAGAATTAGCTCCCTAGAAAGAGCTATGAGGCGCTTTTTTTTTTTTAACTTGAAAAAAGACAGAACGTACATACTGCTTTACAACTGTTGGCTATCAGACTTGCAGTCTTCTTGAAGGTCTTTTCAAGGTAGTGTGCAAATCTTTCATTCTCGTTCTCTTTTGATCCTAGCTGAAGAAATTCACCTATAAAGAAGGAAAAGGGTCATGTGAGACATGGTTTTATGGCCTGGCTAAATACTAAGATGGAATAAAAAACAAGAAAGAATTAACCTACCACGCACCAGATCTTCAATAACTTGGGTTAAAATAGATATAACAGTTGTATTTCCAATTCGTGCCAGAGCTATAGATGCTGCAGAAAGAATTAAATCGCCAGCAAGTACAGCCTAGAAAAACAGGATAAACAACAACAACAATCTTTTAGAGAAAAGTATCAGAGCAATGGTGCAACAATTAAGTTACTTCTCAGAAGACACAAACAGAATTGGAGGGAGGGGTCACGTGGGATGTTAAGTTTTTCCCTTTTTCTTCCTCAGTCGGATTATGTAATAATCACTCACGGATTTGGAACACCATTTGGGCTGGCTCGGTTCTGGGAAGTTACCCAGTCTATCTGCCCACTTCAGAGCTGAAGACGTGACTCATGGGGATGGAAATGACCTTACCTTGCATCTTCGTCCCCTGGCCCCATCAAGAAGCAGCTGCCTTCAAACTAGGACCATTCGTTTTTCCCTCGAACCATCTTCTCACTACTGCCTTTACACCACTGCTTCATCTGCCCCAGTGTCCTTCCCCTTCCCCTTCTTCCTGGAGCGCTCATTTGTATAAATTAGCTCAGTTGGCATCTCCATGAAGTCCACTAACCTTGGTCCCGTGGGAGTGCAGCACCCCTCACACTGCTGTCTGAGCTCTTCCTCAGCCAGGATGTCCTATTTCCTGAACTCTCTGAGGGCTCGAACTGGGTATTACCTCAGCTAGTGCGTAGCCCGCATCCCCACCCCAGCACAGCGCACAATACATGCTTTCCTCAATAAAAAATTCAACCAAGGAATCTGGGGTCCAAGGTCAAGGTCTCTGCATGATATTACACTGCCCCTCATTCCTGAACAAAATATCTTTTTCTCTGAATACTAGATATTTTTACAATATTCTTGAGATTGTGAATGGATATCTGTATTGTATTTGCAATTAATTACAAATTATACAAAACTGAATCACATGCTGTGATCAAACACACTACTTTGCATATAGAAAGGTATGCCTAAGTGTCGTGTTGTAGAATAATTAGTTATAAATGCTAGAGTTCATAGAAATTTTAATTCACAGAATTTTCAACATACCCGCATTTTGTCTGTATCATGTCTGTTGGTTCTCTAGCATCTAAAATGAGTGGTGTTCACTATGTTTACCAGGTAATCACCATTTTATTTAACATGTATGATATCTCAATATACACGTTTATAAAGCCATTTTGCAATTACGATATATACGTACATCTGTATCTGTCCATCTACGCTACATCATTACAATGCAGCTGAGGGCTCGGGTCTCTAGGCTTTTACCGCCTTCTTCTACTGGCCTTGGGGATCCTGGAGGCCAGAGGCTTCCAGCGTGTGGGACCAAAGCCGGCAGGCAGACTGGGGCTGGCTGGGGTGAGGGGTCAGAGGAAGGCAGCGCTGGGAACACGGGCAGGGAAATGGGGGCTCGTGGATGAGCTGCTGTGTGAATGAAGTTTTTATCGTCGCCCGGTCTTTCTGGTTGAGAGGCAGAAAGGGGAGCAGACTGTTAGGTGGCCTTGCTCAGGGGAGACCATCTCACAGTTGAGAGGCAGAAAATGGCAGTAAACCCGTTCTCTCACCAGCATGCAGCAAGGGGTCCCACCACGGGGCAGTCACAGAGGGGGCCGGGCAAGGAGGAGACCTTAATTTGTTCTCTCAATCCTCCTGACAAATGCTCAAGCAAGGCTTTGGGACAGGCCCTAAAGACGAAGAGCTGACTGCCAGGACACGTCATAACAGTAGCCACAACCTCTCCACAAAACTGCACTCTCTCTTCACCAATTCTGATGTGTGGAATTCTGTCAATAGGACCCAAAATCTTTTCATCTAAAACTTGAAATAAAAACCTGACTAATGAAATTGCAGGATTGGATTGCACAACAAAGTCAAGGACATTAAAGCAGAACCAGCACATAAAGGTAACAATGAACATACATTTCTTCTTTTAATAAAGGCAATTAGAAAACAGCAGGAAGCAGGTGCCATCAACATGTAAGGGAAGGAGGGGAGGAGAGAGAGACCTTTTTCCCATTAGTGTTTTGTCTGTGGTCAAAGGGGTATGGGGGTGAGGGTGGGGGGCCGGGGAGCCAATGGAGGCGCATGGGGGTGGAGGGTGGTGAGGGGGATGGGAGGGTAGTGGGGAGGTGGAAGGATGCAGGGTGGGGGTGTGCCAGGAGATGCTGGATCCCAAAAGGCCTGTACCTCTTCACTCCTATTTGTTCAACTGCATTCCTCCCTTCAAACTATGACTTAAAAGTCCTCAAATTCCCTATGTCACATACCTCCTTCAAGAAATGCAAATAAAATAATGAAAATAAGCGTTAAAATGTATATATATATATATATATATATATATATATATATAAAAATCAATCCCAATTACAGTGCCTCTATTTCAAAAGGTAAAAATTTTCATTGTAAAATAGTATCCTTTTTATTTTTTTTAAAGTTCTATTTACATATTTTTAAAAGTTTTATGACACTCTCACACATGGCAATCAATAAATGATTAAGGAATTAAACTAAATCTGAGTAAAATCCGAGTCTAAAAGTAAAATGTCTGATTCCTCACAAAATGTGATATTTGGATAACTACAAAAATCCCTTCCCTTATAACCAAAAGCGATTGATTCTACAGAAAACTGTGAAAAACCAGGAATACTAAGTTTTTCTACAGTATTACCTATCATCAAATATCTGTACACAAATAAAACATGAATACTATTTTGAATGTTGGAAGACCATATCTGAGGAAGCATAATTTTTTTTAATGAGACAAACCTTAAAAATAAATGCAATCCAAAGCACGTGTGATTTGATAAAAGAGATTAAAAAAAAAAACGAAAAAAAAAAACATACCTTCTTTTCACCCCAGATCTTATTAACTGTACGTTTTCCTCTCCGAGAACTTGCATCATCAATAACATCGTCATGTACCAGACTAGCAGTGTGGATCATTTCTGCAATTAAGGCTATGGAGCGCTGGCTGGCTTGTACATCTCTAGTTAACAGAAAGCAATGCTTTTTAACAGAGACGCCGCCTATAACCTTCTCAGCAATCATCTTGTGAAAACTGGACATCGGATCTAGGACAAAGAATTTTATTTCTCTAAGAGAAACCGTATTAACACTTTGGCTTCCTTACAGAGCTACTTGGAGAACATTTTAAAAAATGCACGAGATACTGTTTTATGCCAAGATTATGTTCTACGGAGACCACATTAGGAAGTAGAGTTTATATGATTAACAAAAAGAGGATAAACGTTGCAGAAATCTGGCCATCAGGTTGAAGAATTATCCTTATGTCTTATAATAGTGGTCCTGGTCAGAGGATCGAGTTTTAATTAGGTTATAATTATTTCAGGGCTGGATGGGAATGATAGGTGAGCTGCATTCTAAAAAAAACTGATATTAGAGAGCCAGTCATCACTATGTTCAAAGCTTTTCATACTGTCTTAAATGTTCAGTAAGAAGACCTCAATAACCAAGACAGAATTTTTGTAAAAACTTTCTTCTGATTAGTACTGAACCTTTAAATTAGAAATGTATTCTTTATTTCCCAGATTTAACACAAACTACAGGATAAATACTCTAAAGAAAATACTAAATATGAGTTTTACAGTTAAAAAGGAATTCCCCCAGTTTCTTTTTAATCATCATTATTATCTCCATCATCATCTATGAGAATGAAAGTAAATTTCAAGAAAATCAAACCGGGGAAATAGTTTAGTGAATATTTTGACTTTAGACGTATGCCTGACTTAAACACATGTGAACCAAATGTTTCACTTATTCCAATAGTTTACTCTTCAAGTATCATCAAGTTACCTCTTAAAGGGGAGAAAAGTGAGAGGGATACCAACATATGACATTTTATTAAAAAACCTAATCTGAACATCTGTAAAAGATAGTGCTCATTCTGATTCCTCGGCTCTGCCAGAAACAATGAAAAATGAAGTGTAGCTACATTAGAGATGCTGGAATTTAGCTAGACACTAAATCAGCATGAGAGTATTTTCCCATCTTGCTTTAAATATAATTTTATAACATGATGCTTTGCCGGCCCCTCTTACCTAAGATTTTAGAACTAAACCTCGGAACGTTCCAACAGCTTCTAGCCCGGAAATTGATTGTAAAGTGCTGCTCATTATTTATTAATATGTCACAATCCTAACAGTCCTAAATACTTCTAGATCACAAAACATTCTCCCAAAAGGGAAAAAGCAAAGGAGCGTAGGGACAAGTCATCCCGTAAAACCATTTGATAAAGGAGGAAATGGAGGTTTGGTGGCTTCTGAGAGCCTGTGCTGAGTCCCTCAGAGAGACACTAACAGACGCTGTATGTAGGAAGCCTGGACCTTAAATATGTTTCAGATAAATTTATTAGGCCCTATCTTATTTGAGTTGAATGCATAGGAAAAAGATATAGGCTTTTTAAAGTTGTCTTTTAATACAAAGGCTATTTTAGAGTATTTTCGCAGATGGATTTTGGTCTAATGAAATATATACTTCCTACTGGTTAGTGGTAGAATTTATCTTAAAACAGCTGGCAAGGCCTCTAGCCTTTCTCATGCATTCCTAACTTGGGTACCATTTCCATTTTCACAAACTGTGTTAGCAGACAGGGTTCCCTGCTGGGGACTCGCAGTAAAATGACAGTGCTCACTGGGACATGAGACTTCCTTTTTGTAATTTGAAGATATCAGAACAACAAAGGTTTCTTAAAACATTTCTTAGACTACCTGTACATAAAAATTCCATTTACATGGTTAAATTCTCAATGAATAAAAATCACAATTCTTGCTTAGAATGTTATTTGGTATTGTGAAACGGCCCCTACACTGCATAAATACCACATTTTAGATGCTTTATAATTTTATCTAATGTACTTTTTCCCTATACAAGTTTAGGTTTTAATGTGTGTCAGCTCCTATCTGGAAAACACTGCCATTGCTTATCCGTAGCACAGTAAATAATGAGACAGATAAACAAAATTTGCAGATTACAAAAAAAAAAAAAATCTCACACCATCTTTAAGATGAACTCTCCAAAGTGCCAAACTGAGTCATGACTTCAAAAAGCTGGGCACCATTTCTGCTTCCTGCTGTGAAATATCAGCGACACTTTCCCAGCTTCGCTGAGAGGTGCTAAGAAAAACCAGACAGCAAAAGAAAAGGAGGCCCGGCCCGTCTTGAAAGCTGGCTATGTCCTCTGTATTTCACACCTGCAGGGGCATGCGATGACTCAGCAAGCCCTCAGGACTTTGTTTTTCCTTCATTAAATTAAAGGAAAAATGTTATAATGAATCGTTTCAAGCATAGAAAAAAATAGATGAAACAATAATGACTCCCCACTCCCCTCCCCACTGCCGCATACTTCCATCCAGCTTATGTGTGTGTGTGATGTGCTGCTGAGTCAGCTGACTCCCAGTGACCCTATGAGCAGTGCCCACAGGGTCCTGCCCACAGGGTCCTGCCCACAGGGTTCTGTCTCAACAGCCCTGCTCAGCTCCTGCAGACTCGAACCTGTGCCTTCTTTCACGGAGTCAATCCACCTTGCGTTTGGTCTCCCTCTTGTCCTGCTGCCCTCTACTTTTCCCTGAATTACTATCTTTTCCAAAGAACCTGCCTTCTCATGATGTGCCCCACATAGGGCAGCTTCAGTTTTGTCATTTCTGCCTCCAGTGATGTCTCAGGCTTAATTTGCTCTAGGACCCACTTGTTCATCTATCTGGAGGTCCAGGGTATCCACAGAGCTCTCCTCCAACACCATATTTCAAATGAATTGATATTTTCCCCATCAACCTTCTTCACTGCTCCCACATCCGTGCACAGTAATTGGGAATAAGAGGATGCGGACTGCATTAGCCGTGGTCTCTAATGACACATCTTCGCACTCAGTGATCTGTCCTAATTCTTCTGTTGTTGCCCCTCTGAGTCTCAGCCTTCTCTTGATTTCTTGGCTTCGGTCTCCATTTGAATGGTGGCGAAACCAACATAAGCAAAATCTTTAAAAATTTCGGTGTCTCTACTATCTGTGTTAAAGTCACGTGTTTCTTCTGTAGTCATGACTTTTGTCTTCTTGACGTTCAAATGTCGTCCTGCTTTGCCGCTTTCTTCTTTCATTTTTATCAGAAGTTGTTTCAAAATATTGCTACTTCCTACCAGTGATAGGGTGTCATCTGCATATATTAGACATTTCTCCCATCAATTCTCACTCTTTCTTCCTCTAAGTCTAGCCCAATTTTTCGTACATGTTCTGTGTACAAATTAAACAAATAGGAAGATAAAATGCACCCTTGTCTGACACCTCGTCTGACAGGAAGCCATTCTATCTCTCCGTATGCTGTCCTGACAATGGCTTGCTGTCCACAGTACAGGTCACACATCAGGACAGTCTAGCGCTGAGGCACATCCAGTCCTTGCAGAGCAACTCGAAGCATTTCAGGATCCATGCAAAGGCTTAACAGAGTCTATGAAACAGACTAATTTGAAATTCTTAGGAACACCAGTATCCAGTGAAGGCTCGCAATTTGATCTCGAGAGCCTCTTCCTTTTCTGCACGGAGCTTGAACAACCAGTGTTTCTTGCTCCATATAAGGTAGAAGCCTCTGTTGCATCACCTCTGTTGCATCACTTTACTTGCGTGGGAAATTAGAGTACCCAGCTTACATGTGATTTTAAAAAAGGCAAAACTTTCCCCCCTATTCATACCAACACATAATGTGACATCTGACACAAATTACAAATAAACCCCAGTGTGGGAAAATTATATCTAAAAAGAAAATCAAAACTTAGCAATGGATTACCTTGGTCCAGTACAAATGAGAGAAAAAAAATAAATAAATCAAAACAGTAAATGTGGTTTCATTCTGACAATAGAGACAGAGAAACTTCTATTCCCAAATCTAAAAGGTTGTGTAATAAACAGAGTCCTCAAATGGTATACAGAAGGCTCTACTTCTATTTCAAAATGTTCTTCTGTTTGTCTCTTCTGATAATTCTAAATATAAGTGTTTCATTTTGCTTGTTAGGACTCTGAGAAGATTAACGTTTCTTAAATATCTATCCTTGGTCCACCATATTGAAATCAATACCTTTGAAAATGCAGACTGAGGCCTCAGATACACTGAATCAGAATCTCTTATGTTGGGACTCAGGAACCTGCATTTTTAAATAGCATGTCAGGTGATTCTGATGCACAAAGTCTGGGGAACACCACTGTTTCATGGGGGGTATTCTTTTTGATTTACTGTCAGCCAAAATGGAAGCTTTTCCTAAGAATGGTTTTGGTACAGGCTCAGCCTTTGCTGATCCACTGCTGCATTGTCTGTAAGCCGTGGGCAAATGGAACGAGAGTCTGTCCTACCCTACAAGTGACCTGGAACTTGGGGTGTCAGTTCAGAGGTCTTGTGCTAATGACTCTCCCAAGTGAGAACAGGAAGCCTCACTTGCTCTGAACAACACAATCGTGGAGGGGGTGGTGGTGGTGACACTTCTTTCCTCTTATCCTCTGCATCATTGAGTTTTAAAGGATGTGAACAGAACTCCATTAGTCTGATACTGAAGAAGCTCTCTACTGAAATTGCAAACGAAGTCTCTCGCTCTCTCTGCCTTGCTATAGAAAATTCTCAGGGTGCGAATCGCATTTCCTAATTGTTCTCTGCTAGAAGTCATATATTCGAGTTTTCACAATGCTCAGCAAATAGACTCAGAGTTTATCTTTATCTTCCACTGTCTTGACTTGCTACAAGTCTGGGTGCTTCAATTACTGAGACTGTGGAATGTCCTCTGATTTACCCTTTCATCAGCTCTGTCAGATCCAGAGGAAAAGAGTAGCACCCCCAGGCCCACTCTCTGCACTGAGGTGATATGATATAATGGTAGGGTTTGTATTGGCTTCCTGTGGCTGCTGTGACAAATTACCACAAACTTAGTGGTTTAAAACAACAGACGTTCTCTCACAGTTCTGGAGGCCAGAAGTCTAAAAACAGTGTTACTGGGCTGAAATCAAGGGGTCAGCTGGCTGTACTCCCTCTGGAGGCGGGGATCTTCCAACCTCTCTGCTCCATCTTCACTTCGCCTTCTCTCTGTGTGAGCCAACTTCCCTCTGCCTCCCTCCTATTAAAATTAAAGTATATGCAACTGCATTTCAGGGCCATCAGATAATCCAGGATAATCTCCCCATTTCAAGATGCTTAATCACATTTGCGAATACTCTTTTTTTGGCCATAGAGTGTAACACTGACAGGTGTTACAATAGGGATATAATTTTTCAGCCTCACCCCGTTTCTTACTTCACGAGCCTGTTCTATTGGTACTCAAATGTTTCCTTCTCAGGGATCTGGTTTTTGAAATTACTTGATTTTATTGCACCTAAAATCCTCTTTGTCCTCATTATGGATGCTACTTTAAAGAGTCTCGCCTTCCACAGTGGCATTCGGGTTGAATGCGTGGAACTGAAGGAGTTCCTGAAAATCGTGCACTCTTTGCCTCTCATCTTTGTCCTCCTATTTCCATTTCCTGGCCTTTGTCTTGTCTCTGGGCACTGCAATCTTGTTCCCTTTCCCCTTTTCCCTACTGGAACGCCGGGGATGCTACTGGCATGAACGTCACAGGTGCCTTCTACTTAAGGAAGAGTAGAGTGTAGGAGGGGTGTCTGTGAGCTCAATCTAGCTTAGCAGGTTGTTATCCTTGGTCAGCAGATGAACCTACATGAGTACGTCAGGCTCAGGGTAAAGTCTGTCTCTTTGGTGGAAATGGCGTTTTCAAACTTGACCCCATAATCATGAATTGATGAGCAGTTCTGACATCGAGAGAAAAGAAATGACATCCAGGAGCAGCAGTTCCTGTATAGTTTCAGATTTATCTCCAGGTAAAACAACGCCTGCAAAGCTGTGTCACATGCGATGCAGGGTTCATGCTACTGTTTGTTTTCTGTCCACCAAAGCCACGCTGAAGACGTGTAGAACCTTTGGATACGTAGTGAGGAGCCCACCACGACGACACCTTGGATCTGCAGCGTATCCAGGCTGGCTACGTAAAGGGCTTTCCTCACGGGATCCAGGCTACTGCAGAATAATGCAGCATTCGCTTTGTGGCAGTGGGGCACGGGTAGCGGAGTGTAGAAGCTGGTCCCTTCGGTGAGGGAATCCGCCTCATCCTGGCATGTGGGTGCTGGAAGAGCGTGCACGCGGCACATCAAACGCCCTCCGGCCCTCCTGCTCTCACTGAGGTTCTCCTTATGCTTGGTTTGACCTCGCCAATGAAATGGAAGGCCATCTGGTGATCCGAATCGCCTCCACCTCAGCAGGTGTACCTTCTTATAGACTTTCCTTCAAAATCCATTTCAGTAAGTAGGGACATGTCAAAAGTGCCATCTCCTAAGTTAGAAACAAAAACATTTCTTCTGACACCAGCTTTCCTGCCTATCCTGTTAGTAGCTGCAGCAGTAGCTGGCTCAGTATGTGGAACACATGGAAACCAGGATGGTTCTAGGAATCATTCAAGGGAGCCGGTGCTGCAATGACTGTTTTGTTACAGTCTTCCCAGGGTAGGCTTTTGTGATTCCTTTTGTCTTTATGAGAATCATAAAAGTTAACTCCTCTGAATATAAGGCTTTTATCACACTTGGATTCTTGCTCTATTATCTAATGTGAAAACTGCATTTTACTATCTGTACCATCTAACTGAATGTGTGGCTCTGTAAACTGAATGAGTGGGATGCAATACCTCTTGATAATTTGCGTAATTGATATCTACATCAACGGATCTGTACGCAATATCTCTTGAGTAGCCCTGTTATCCTGGCCTGTTATCTCTAGAAGAGCCATGCACAGACAGATGGTGCCAAGGTCATTAAGAGTCAATCCCTTCAATGAGGTTGCTGAGCAAGATAAGTTCGGCTTGTCTGGGAAAGATTAGACACTCTTGCTGTGTTGTACTCAATGAGCAGAGCAATTTTTTAGACATCTACTGACTCTAAGGCTTCACTTTGATCCAGTTTCTTTGATAAAGTCAGCCCTGACCTACCCAATGTGGGCTGGTTTGGGTTTTGCTGAACTCTGCTGTAGGTGGGGTTCTTGGGAAGCAGACTGAAGCTGAAAGTATAGGATGTCCCGTCAGGAGTGCCCTTGGGATCAACGCCTGATGGGGGCAGAGGAGGAAACAGGCCTGAGCAGAAGCAGAAGTATCTGCAGCAGAGTCCACCCACAGCTGCAGCACACCCGGTGCGCTCCGGAGCAAGACTGGCCCTTCACCCAAGTCCCTCGGCGCAGGCTGGCTCGAGAAGGACACGGCCTCAGGCGAGAGGCCTTCCTGCCACTGAGGCCATCCTTTGAGGGACTGAGAACCAAAGGCTCTCTACTGACAATACCTGGCACAGCAACTGGGACAAAGGGTCCTTCACTGAAGGAGGATCTGAGCAGTGGTCTCAGAATCCACAACTCTGTTTTCTGGACCTTTTAAGTCTACCTCACTCACCCATGTACTGTGGGGCCTAAACTTTTGGGGGCCATATTACCCTTCAAGCATGTATTATAAGCTCCAGATACTCTTCCCTAGAAAAATGCAAATACACAAAGAGCACACAATTCTAATGGGCCCATGGACCCCATAACTCTCATGAACCTCAGGTTAAGAAGTCCCAGTAAAGTGATCTAACAGGGGACACTTAATGGACAACCGAAAAGCTTAATAAAGGAAAAAAAAAAAATCAAAAAAGAAGTTTCTCCTCTCTAGTTCCTCAGGGATATGATCTACTGTTTTCTGCAACCCCTCCAGCATTACTGTCCACCTATTAAACACACATCTCATAAGCATGAAGACGGTGTCTGACAGAAGCCCCTAAACTTTGATCGGCAAGTGATGAAGCGGGCCTCTCTCAATTCTGCCGTCACTGACAAGCGAGCAGATGAAGGACTGGAATGGGTTCTGGTGGCACGGGCCAGAAACCGAGGCTGTGTGTGGTCCTGCTCCTGAACCCTGAGCTACCTCTGTTCCACACTGCTCTCAGTCTCTCTCAGCAAGCAACGTCACACGTGGCCCAGCTCTCCAGAAGCCCTCCCTGCAGCCCCACTTCTCGCCTCAAGTGGCGTGGAACTAACAGCTCCATGATATTTAGCCCATGAAGAGTCTGATCCAAAAGGGATCTCAGGAAAGATCCTTATTCTTAGGAAGGAGCTTGGAGAGTAATGTGGCTGGGACACTGTGCCACCTAAATGAACGCCACAAGGATGACTGACAGCCCAAAGCCGGACACCACCTCTGCACTGTGCCCTTAGTAGGCCCACTCTCCACTGATGGGGAGAATGACAATGCAGTCTAAACATCCCTGAGCGAGCAGTCTTGAACTTACTATCTGAACTACCAAAACCTTTTCTGTGTTATATTCTCCTATGTTTTCTGTAGCCGAGAATTCATATAGTTTCAGAAAAGCAAATTAGAAAAACTTTCACCTCTGAGGATAAGAGATGAGTTAGAGCAGTACAGAATATTCTCTTCATGTTAACTTTGAGGATAACGAACTGTATTATGTATTAAGCTGAGAAATTAAAAATATAAACACGCATTTTCCCTAGATCAGTGGTTCTCAACCAGGGATCATTTCACTCCACTGGGGACAACTGGCAATGTTTGGAGACTTTTTTGGTTGTCATTGACTGAGGCATGGGGGCACTGCCTGCATCTAGTGGGTAGAGGCCAGGGACGTCGCTTTATCCTATGACACACAATGACACTACCCACCACAAAGAATGATGTGGCCCCAAATGCCTAGAGCACCAAGGCCAAGAAACCCTGCTCCAGACCATACGAGGGGGACCTCAAGTTCAGTTCAGAGGCCACATTTCTGCTGCTCTGCCTTCTGAGTGACGTGAAAGTGAGCCTGGTGACGGTTAAAAGGTCACTGCCAGTGACTACACTACTTGTTTGAACTATACTAGGAGCTCTTCCAAGTGTCAGGTAAGTGGGAGGCACCCTGAGCCCCATATGGCGTGCTGGGGCCACAGGGAGGGGCCTGGCAGCAGGGTGCCAAAGGCTGCGGTGGGCAGAGGCGAGCAACATCTGATGCTCTGTCTTGCAGCATCCTTAAATGTAGTGCTGACAAACCTCAGGCATTTCTTAAAGTATGATCTACTGGGAAAAGGGAGTAGAATACAAATGTTCAACAACAGGGAAATGGTTAAGTACATTACGGTCTACTGGAATGTCCAGCACTGGACTACATGATGTAAAAATAACAAATATGAAGACACTCCAGCTCCATGGTGAAGACTTTAAAAACTAAATGGCAAGGAAACAAAGCAGAACACAAAATTATTTACATAGCGTAAGACCGAATACGAGAGAGGACGGGAAGAGGGAATGACAAAGACGTCATGGGTACATCTGCGTTCCTTTTCAAGATTTCCTTTACTAGTAAACGTCGCAGTTTGAATGTTTTAAAACTGCACCTATATCCAAAACTCAGAAGTTGAGAACCCACATGTGAGATGCCTTCCCTGAAGGTGTCCCTTCGGCCCGGTTCTGGAAGTCACAGGAATGAGGGCACTGAAGGGGGTGCGGTGCCCACAACCACGGCACAGCCTCTCCACTTCATCGCCATCAGCCTGCGGTCTGACTGGCCCGTGTGGGTAATGACTACAGGAAGCACACCCCCTGGCAGTCTCTACTTCTGAACGAGAAAACTGAATGTGGCTTTTAGACTTCTAAAATGCTTATTTGCAGCTGGAGTTATTCTTCCATGGACATGAAAAAGGTGGAAAAGGAAGGTGCCCAGACCAGACACCAGAGTGACCTCTGAGACTCAGAGTCAGACTCCACTCATCATAAAGTGAATTCTTAGGTACATGCTACTCATTAAACAGAAAACTAAATGCTAACTTTGGGAACGAAGAGCTGCTGAATATACACCTTCAGGGGAGTGACAGTAAATGACTCACCGGGAGTTGTTATAATGGATATTACATGCTCGGGCCATTAGCACCACGATAATTGGTCGAAAGGCTTTCCCTTTTCCATCAAAGTAGTATTCAGACATTTCCTTAAGTTCTGTGGCAGATATGAGTAGTTCCTGAAATGAAGTTTCTCTGTGTTAATATGGCATCATAACTGCACAGTCAACAGGATTTTACAAAACTTGGATGTGATTTCAGGGTATTCATTTTAATTGAGAAACTCGACACTCAGTTGGAAAAGGTTCCAACATCGTAAAGTCACAAATCTGGGTCACACGCAATGCCTGACTCAGCTCCAAAGGGCACAGGTGCAAGAGTGGAAGAGGAGGAAAGCACTAGGTGGCCCAAGGACACCCAGCCAGTGACAGCTGGACAGAGAAAGGAGCAGGGGCTGGTTAGTAGCTTGGAAGACAGAGGGGAGAGGACAAAGATGGGAAGTGTGGGAGCCGGCAGCTGTCGGGAGGCTATGAAGCAGGAGGTCAGGGGATATCCTGGGTAGGGAGGCAAAGCTGTGTAGTCAATCAACTAGGGACGATAATGAAAAATAGAGGCTGGACAGAAGCAGCAGGTAAGTCTGGCTCAGCCTTCACTAAGCAAAAGACACATCGAAGGTCCACAGAGGAAGTGTAAGATGCGGTTTGCCTGATTGCAAGAAGCTTACCAATGAGCTGGGAGACAAAGTTGTTTTAAAAAAGAAATGTCCAGTGAATAATACAGAGGTAACCTAAACAATGCTATACATTTAGTACATTAAAAGTTCAAAGAAGGGAGAGAAAAGTGTGGGCTGGGAAAACCAAACATTTCACAGAAGAGGTACACTTTGACCTGGGCTTAGCAAATAAATAGGGCTTGGATTTGTGAAGAGGCGAAAGAGGCTTCCAGGTGATGGGCCATGTGTTTGTTTCATCTGCAGCTCGAGGATTTGCTGGAAGGAATCAGAGCTCATCCCTGCAAGGCAGTGGGAGCTAAGAAGGAACCCAGAGGGCCCCAGAACACCAGAAAGCGGCCTAGTCATTAACTCACTCAATTGTCTCAATGTCAAGCTGGTAATAAAAGCACAGGTTACAAAGATGAACAAGACAGCCCTGCCCCTACAAGGAGCTCAAAGTCTAGGTGGGGAGAAGTAATACAACAATAAAACAGAACAGTGTGACAAGGTGTTGTCCCCGAGGCTAGTGCAGCTTCCCTGGGATCACACAGGAGGCACCTTGGCTCAGGCTGAACTAGGGAGGAGGAGACCAAGGATGAGGGCCACAGAAATGGGGGTGGTCTGACCTAAGGCAGTAGGACTGAAGGCGAGAGACAGACTAGGGGGTGTGGAGGAGGAAAGAGAGAGGTGTGTGGAGGCTCCTTCTGGGGTTCCTAGGTGGTATTTTCAATGAATGGGAAATAGAGAAGAAAAGACAACTAGTAAGAGAAAGCAGAGATTCAGACACATTAAGTTTGAGATAGTTATGGATGCTCCAGTGAGCAGTCAGATGTATGGGATAGGAGTGACAATTCAATCTAGAATCGACATATTACTTGGTTGTTGTAAGTATGGAAATGGGTAAACTGGGGACATAGAGAGGAGGGACTGACAGAACCCCAAGCAATGGCAAAATTAAGGGGCGTGGGTGGAGGGCATAGAGAGGAACCCAGGAAGCAGACTGAAGGATGACCCAAGAATAGGGAGAACCCGGACCGTGCAGAAGCCAGGGGAAGAGTTTCACGCAGTGGGCGTGGTCGGCAGTGCCCCCTGTTCTTAAAAGTCAAGGACGATAAAACCCAGAAAGTGTTCACTGGATGTACCAGAAGGCAGCTACCGGGACGCTGGGCAAAGGCCGTTTCAGAGAAGAGGCTGCAAAGGCAGGCACCGTGCCATGGCAGAGTCAGTGTGAAGGGGCGAAACAGAGACAGGTGGAGCATTCACAATGTGCCCGTGACCGAAGGGGACATCCAGTCACAGGATGGTCCTTTACTTAAAAGGGCCAGGAAAGAGACACTGCAGAAAAAGGGAGCGGGCTATTGTGGGAGCAGCTCCCGAGGCGCTGGGATGGGGCTTAACTAGAGTAAAGGGACTATTTTGGAGAGGAGGACATTCACATCACGGAGGCGGAAGGATGCGAGGCAGGTGGCTTGCAGAGGGCCTGGAGCAGGCGTCGGGGAAGTTGCACCTTCGTGGCCTCTACGTGATGCATCAAATAGGAAGCGGTGTTGCTATGAAAATGGCAGAGTCGTGTGGGGGCTCGAGGAGGAAAGTGGGGAAGGAAGCCGACGACGGGCATTTGAGAATCCACGTGAGGTTAGGAGCCCAGGAAACTTCTTTGGGGAAAAGCATTTCGTGAAGAAACCCTAACTGGGGCAGTCTGGCACTGATATTCCGAATCAGATAAGACAGCAGCAGGAATCCCGGAGGCTTCAGTGTTTCAGCAGCCATGCAGCAGGTGAGGGGCTGGGAGAGGAAATGTTAGGTAACTGGCAGGGCAGGGCGGGGCAGTTTCTCAAGCAAGAACCGGTTTCTGGAAGGCAACATGCATTGAGTCCTCCATGTTGCCCCATAGTTGTTGCTCAAGAAACTTCTGAACCTCGACTGTCGTGGATCAGGTTTTAAATGACACTGCACACACCTGAAATCTGCACCGTGTGTTCATAACTCTAAAAGCCCGGCATTACTTCATGGCATCACGGAAACCACCTTACCTTTCTGATGTCCTCATACAAACCTTTCAGGTCTCTCCTACCAAGTTTAAAAGGATCGGTGTACTTCTCGCCGCTTCGTGTTTTACTACAACAGCACGTGACGGATGTTGCGTGATAGAGCCTGGGACGAGCACAGAAGCACACGGTGTAAGTCTGAGCACTTTTTATAAGTGAGATGATTTCATTTTTAAGTAGGAATTATAAACACATATGCTTAAATAGAAATGTAGCAGTCAGATGATACACAGAATTCTGTTCTTGCTAAACAATAGTATTTAGTGTTATAAATAAATGTTAATTGATTATTTTTATAACCAGGACCTTGAAAACCCACAAAATCAAAGGAAGACTAAACCATGTTCACTGTGTTCTGAGTTGAATTTAAATTTTACTATAGTTCCATTTTTTGAAAAGGTGGAGATTACAGAGCAGATACTGTAGCACTTATTTAAACAACATATTCAATTTGTTGCACTAGCTCACCAGTTTAGAATAGAAATTTACTGGCAATATGGATGATAATTTTAGTTACAATATGGATTATAAGCTTACCGTGGTATACTATACATATTTGGAAAGGCAGCCGTTAAACTCTTCACAAGATTAAAATAGGATATCTATAAAAGAATTAAGAAACTTGTAAAGTCATGAAACACTTGTTTATGACACTAAATAAACAAAATCTCCCACAATTCATACTACCTTTTAGTTATATATTTATAGATTGCAAACTTTAGAAAAATGATAAAACATCAATAATCCCTTCCTCCGAGAGCTACAGTTTCCATATTCATAGCTATCTTTCCAGATGTGAAAAGTAATTTTAAAACAATTTCCTTCCATTTAACTAAGATTGGTCAGAAAATAGTAAAGATTAGCGTTACTACTTACATTATTTTAAATTCTAACAATGGTATAAAACAAAGAATAATCAAGATTCCAAAAGCATCAGACCAGATGGTGAAAAGGAAAAGGATTTCAGTGTTAAAAAGGAAATTTACATTTACACAAACACTACCTATTTTAAGTGGTACTTCTTGATATAAGTAATGTTATAAAACAAACAAGCTCAGCAGCATGTTTTGATAAATATTAACTTTAATCAGCGATCAAGAACAGAACTTCTAAAAGATTCAGAGGTGGTGATGACAAATCTTAGCTCCCACAATTATTGAGCACTATTATTATTATGGGCCAGGAATTCTGACAGGCACTGTGGACCCAAAGACACAGACCACCAATCCTAAAGAATTCACGGACAAAGACATTTCAAAAATTACTCATCTAATGTGGTAAGGGCTCTCATAGAGTATTTGAAGAAAGCATTTTGACAGAAAAGGATGAATTTACCACAAGAAAAATAAAACTAATCCATTCTATTAGTAATCAAGTCTAATAATGTGCTTTTACACTATTTGACTCTTAACAACTACTTGCTTTGTATACAGCTGGGAAATTTGAAGTTCAGAAAAGTCAAGTCTGAAAAACTGACATACAGATGCTTGTAGAGTTACAGTGGGGTTGTGTCCTGATAAACCCATACTAAATTATAAATATGGTAAGTCAAAAAGGTGTTAAATACACCTAAGTTACCAAACATCATAGCTGAATGCGTAAGGCTATTGCACCATCATAAAATTGAAAATCTTAAGTCGAAACTTCCGAAGTCAGAGACCATCTCCACAGAGGTTTACAATACTGTATAGTCATGTGCTGCATTACATTTTGGTCAATGATGGATCCCTAAGAGTATAATGGAGCTGAAAAGTTCCCATTACTTAGTGAGGTTGTGGCCATCAAAACACTGTAGCACAGAGCATTACTCACGCGTTTGTGGTGATGCTGGTGTTCATAAACCTGAGCTGCCAGTTGTATAAAAGTATAGCACACATGTTTGCAGTAGCAAGCCATACCTTCTAGGTTTGTGTAAGTGCACTCCAAGTTTCGCAGGACAACATCGCCTACTGATACATCTCTCAGGACATATTCCTGTCATTAAGTGTATATGAGTATATATGGAGGGTGAGCAGAGTTTATTTACCGCCCCAGAATATGGGATGTGGATTAGTTTGAGCTGGTTATTTTTAAGAAACAAAAGACTCAGGAAGAATCTCTGAACTTCCCCTAACTATGTAAAAGAATTTAGATAGAGAACCTACTCTAGGAAGGCAACTATCATCATAGATAACTAGAGTTTGATATGAACTAGGTGTGATAGATAGGGAGAAACCTAGCAAACCCTCCTCCGCTTTGATAAAAGTCCTCTCTGTTTCACTGTTAAAGATGGCCCAGCAAATATTTGCTTATCCATCGCTGTATGAATTGCCTTCCTTTCTTTTTAAGTCCCAAACAACTACATAGAAACTCCCCCACTTCCCTGCCCGGCCTTTTTCTCATTAGGTCTTTGGGTCCCATATTCTTATAGAACTCCCATATGCACATATGTAATTAAACTTGGTTATTTTCTCCTATTAATGTTTTGTCATTTTAGTTGAGCAGCCAGAAGAACTAAGACGGAAAATACCAAGAGAAAAAGCACTCACATTATGTGATCCCACTAGATATTCACTCACACTCATACACACAAATAGAGGACAGGGGTTGGAAACATATAAACCAGGCTATTAAAAATAGTTATTCTGAAGTAATTAGGATTGTGGGAGTTTAATTCCTTTTTTTTGTTGTTTGTATTTTCTGATTTTTTTCTCTAGTGAACACATATTGCTTTACATATATTAAAAGGACAATTAAGTTTGACTTTGCCAGGCAGGCAGTGGCCAAGGAAGATGGTCTGAATTCTTTTCTTCCCACTATACCATTACATATTCATTAAACCCATACGAACATTTATGAAGTCCCAAGGAATTACAATATCCCAAGAAAACAAATTTTATAATTTTCTTTTGATTTTATCATTATATTGCACTTAACCTACTTTTGTCAGTCTTCATTAATTCGCATGAATTTGGCATTTTAATACTTATTCACTCTGAGACCTAACCCCTAACTTGGGGTGAAGAGTTAAAATTACACAGCTAATATAGAGTGCTCTTAACTACTAGGCAGCATCACAATTGTTAAAAGCATGGTCTTTGGAATGGATCTTGCTCAAATCTGGTTGTGACATCTCTCTGATACTATCCACTGGAGAGATTCTGATATTTAAGTATTTGTAAAGCTCTTAGCTCCGAGCTTAATACACTGTATATATTTAATATTGTATCTATTCAATCAAACTATTTCCTGCTTTACAGTACCTTAAGGCAGCGATCCCCAACCTTGTTGGTACCAGGGACCGGTGCTCCTATGGGAACTGAATGCCTGACAATCTCAAGTGGAGCTGAGGTGGTGATGCTAGTGCTGGGGAGCAGCTGCAAATACAGATGAAGCTTTGCTTGCTCTTGCACTGCTCACCTCATATTGTGCCCAGTTCCTAACAGGCCACAACAGGTACTAGTCCACCGCCTGGGGGTTGGGTACTGTGTTCCAAAGTGAAGTTAGAGATATTCAGAAGAGCATTACAGTAATCCCTCCTACTCTTATGTGTTGCAGCCGTTCTTAAGGAAAATAAGGTCACTTGAACACAATTACTGCAATACTATGAAAGTCTGATAATGAAGAGCTACTCAGTGACTAATGGGTGGGTAGCAAAAACAGCAAGAATACACTGCACAAAGGGATGATTCACATCCCAGATGGGCCAAAGCAGGACTGCATCAGATTTCATGACATTGCATTAAATTGCATGCTCAGAAGATGCAATTATGATCAATTGTTTGTTTCTGGAATTTTCTATTTAATATTTTCGGACCATGGCTGACCATGGATAACTGAAACCAGAAAGCAAAACTGTGGATAAAAGAGCATTACTGTAAAGTATTAAAAGCGAGTTGCAAATGAGAGCTGTCACTTGGTGTGCCAGTACTGGCAGTAGCAAAAATGAATTGTCCGATTCTGATTTTGTTCCCCACCCTTTTATCACATATTCTCTGCCTTCCATAAATTTACTTTTTTAAAGTAAAATGCTGAGTAGGAATCAAAGACACATGGATAAGTGATAAGGCCTAATCAAATGAGCACTGGTTTTTCTGTTCTACTACAAGACTTGTTAAGTCGGGAGAATGTACGTACATACATCAGGAAGTAGCAGAGGTGTGTCAGAAAGCCATAGGTGGCTTGATTACTGTTGCTCTTTGTCTGTAAGGATTATCAGGCCCCAAAAGACTTGAACTTACTAGAATACACAAGTCTGAGGCAGGCACCAAAAGGCTAATTTACTTGCAGTGAATAATACCACGGACACACGAATGAGAAATGTATGGCACTGGCATTTTCAGTGCAGTCCCTCTCTGTGGTCATTAAAGCATATCCAGTCAGGAAAGCACCATTTCCCATAGCTGAGAAAGTTGCTTAGGAGCATGGAATCAAAAAAAGGAGCATCAAAGAAAAGAAGTATCGAGGCCATCATTTCTCCAAATGATGTCCTCATCTGTGGTACTAGAAATATTTGCAGTCTGGCTAGGATAGTACTAAAATGGATCCCAGTAAAACCCTGAGGCTCCCTATTCCCATATTTTCTCTTTTCTGGTTAGTGAAACTTTAGTCAGTCTACTAGCTCAGCTGCTATTCTCACTCCAAATGTCCATTTTGGATAAGTTATGGTATGTAGCCACTTTGCTACATAGTAGACATTTATAAATACTACATATCTCATATTGGTAAACAGTGTTTGATGAATATATGGGAATATGAAGTGAACCAAATGTGATGAAAACAGGAGGCCTAAATTCAATAAACTTATTTTGAAAACGAGCTTTGTAGATGAAATCTAACAAAATGAGTATACGACTGGAGAGTCTCTTAAAAGGCCAGCAAGTCCACAGATTTTGTGTACTTAGCTACACAGTATGGCACGGTGAGAATTAATCACTACAGAGTGCAGAAAGGATTCATAGAACCATAGAAACATGTCAATTTACCGGGGTAAACTGACAGAAAAGGGAGAAAAATGAGTTTGGGTGCAAAGGCAGCCAGCAGTGGAGAGCGTCAAGAAGCCATGGTTGGTTAGTACTGAGATTCTGGCTCTACTTCAAGAAGTCACAGATCAAATTATAGCTGATTTCGAGGTTTCTCTACTTGACATCCTCAGGCCTTTTCTCCTTCCAGTGCCCTTCCGCCCCGTCCAGGTATGCTCTGCCTCCCAAGCAATTACTGGACGACAGAAATCAAGGCCACCCTACATCCTCCACAAGGACTTTCCCGTCTATTCCAAGGCCACCGGGGCGGCCACCTGGCTCCTCCGTATCTCTGAGCACCTTTGGCTCTAAAATCCCAGTTAAGACCTGTCTTGCAGAAGCCCAGGCTGTAAATCCAAAGGCAATAGCTGCACACGGTCTCTGCTTTTGACTTTGTCCCTACCCCAGGAGCCAATATGACCCCTACTCCTGCGCTTCTCCGGGCCCCCGCAGTCCCGAGCCGGGCACCCCGACTTCAGGCAGACGCCCGACCCCCGTCCCTGGTGTCCCGCCGCACCACCGCGCCCCACGCCGGCGCCCCCTCAGCCCCGGGTCGCAGCCCCCCGCGCGGCGCACGTGCCGCGCTCGCCCATTCATTCCGCCGCGCGGCTGTCATTGCGCCGTGACCTCTGCGCCCCGCGCGGCGCGGGCTCCCCGGCCTCACCTGCGCGCGGGCGGCGGCGGCGGGGCGCGAGCCGCACGGCCCCGCGCCGCCGGACGAGCCCGGCCCGGGGCTGCGCGCCGCGGGCCTCCAGGAGCAGCCGCGCCGCCACCGCCACCAACACGAGGCCATGGTCCGAGTCTGAAAGTCGCGGCGGGCGGCGGCTCCGCCTATGGCCCGGCGGCCCTCCCCCGGGACCCGGAGCCGGAAGCCGGGCCCAGGAAACGCCTCGGCCGCCCGCCCCGCCCCGCGCCGCGCCGCCCCGCCCCGGCCAGGCCCGCGCCGCCAGCGCGCCCCAGCGGCGCGCCCTGGGAGGAGCTGTCTGTGACCTTCCACCCCGCGAGCCGTCCCTCCCCATCTCGTCCCACAAATCGCGGGGCGCCAGGAGCTCCAGCAATCAGAGCAAAATGCCCCTTCGGGGGACCGGCTGTTAGGGAGAAATGCCACAGGGCGCCAGGCTTCCAGCCACTGACTTTGGTTCTGTGTATTCGAGGAGAGAGACGACTCCAAGAGTCGCGTTCCCGTTTCGCAGCCTAACCCGGAGGCTACAGATTGCGCGGCTGCTTCTCCAGTGTTTGACCTGCCACGCTGTCGTAGGCTCCTTTGTGCAACCTGGCCTTGAGGGAAGCGCCAGCCTTTTGCATCTTTTCAATAACAACTCAAGCCGGGAGCAGAGTTATTGTGAAATAGAAGCTAGATTAGCCTCGTCTCTCGACTTTTGGACTCTCTCCTCTGAAAACCTTATAGGTACTTGGGGGCAATAGTTGGGCCGTCTTGCTCACATCTGGTTGTGTGACACTCTGGATGTGTTAGATTGTTTGCTATTTGGTAATGTTGATCCTACTTGTAGCCAGGCCGGGGGATACTGAAGAATGTACAGGATTAGTACCCGATAAGAGTTCAGAAGACCTTTCCTTAATTCTACAGCCAGATCTCTTCTCACGGTGATGAGAGGGCGTATTTATAACAAATCCGTGATATATAATTAGTCATTCGACACAGGCACACAGAGCCAGTGAAATAAAGTGTAAGCATTAGGGATACAGAAAGAGAAGAAACTTTACTCTAGCCTCAAAAAAATTCACACATACAAGGAAATAGACCAGCAAAGAGGCAACTGCATTTTTCTGACATTTTTTTCTTGTTTTTCTAAACCATGCTTTTTGCATTAAATAGTGCAAGTGCCTGGAATGCAGAGCACATTATTTTTTAAAGTATTTTTTTTTTACTGATTAAAAGTATAGAATAAAGAAATATCTTAAAAGAATCCAATTTTATCACGTTTTCCCCCCAGTCTTGAAGAATATGTAAAAAAAAAAAAAAAGTCTCAGGTGCTTTACAATTAAAGGTTATTTATTATGTACCTGTGGCTTATCTTGATAAAGGTTTATATATTAAGAAACATCCAACAGGTAGAATTTGCCAGAGTGCAGCACTAAACACTTGTACTTGAAACAATCCTATAACTTAAATAGTATTATTTGCCCTTTTTTACAGATGAGGAAACTGAGATATAGAGGAATTAGGTGTCATGTCTAAGGAAACATAGTTGACAGATACAGTACAACACAATTCTATCAGGTCATTTTCATTTAGAAATTGTTTACCTAGATTAAAACAAAATACCTGTTTGTTTTTTAAAGATGGAATATGGCAAGGTTAAGTAGGAAAGGTGTATGAAATTCATGAAGGCTTCCAACATTATAGTATAGCTAAACTCTTGATGAACAATAACCCATCAATAGAATGTGTGGAATAGCAACTAATCGTTCTTTGAAACCAAGTAGGCCAAGCATGGGTCTAGGAAGTTAAAAAGATGGAGCTGTGCAAGTAACTGTCAAACAACTCTCCTTTGCACAGTCTGGAAAGACTGCCCTAATGCAAATGAAACAATCAGTATTGACTGATAAAAGTAGAATAAGTGTAATTGAAAGCATTTTCAAAGTTATCTCAATGTTGGAGAGTCAGCTACACTTTAAGACCTTTTCTTTAAAACATTATCTATGATAGGACCAGGTTTTACAGCCAAGATTATACAAATAATACTATATACATGTTAACCACATCTCCGTTCACAGTACTGCAGAAAAGCATCTCTTCTCTATGTTATTAAATAAATGATCAATGGATTATCAGGGTAACTGTGGGAAGAACAGTTATTGAGAGAAGAGGTTTAAACAGTTTCACTATGTTGAAAAGATTAACATACATTTGGAATTTTCTCCAGGGATTTATTCTATGACCAATGAGTTTGTCAAAGCATAATAAGGGGAAGGGTGGGGTACCTCTGAAGCAGTTACTCTTTTTTGTTCCATGGCCAATGATCGCATGCATTGGCTGATCAGCTGCCTTGCCAAAAGGTGAATCAATCAGTATTAAAAGAAATTATTGCCCATGCTCTACCAAAATACTAGAGCATCATAAAAGAAAATGCACTAATTGTATAATTTAGTCTGTTTCCATGCAGAGGCTCTCCTAAAAGAAGAAAATATGCTGTTGGATATTATAATCGTCTTGTCAGATTTTCCTTGGTGGAAACTAAAATCACCTATTTTTTTGTTGACCATTTTTCCCATGATGCCACCTTATTTACCATGTAGTTAGGGGAAAATATAAAGGGTTAAATGTGGCCCACATTTGCCTATTTTTATAATCATATGGGGAAGATGTAAGATTAATCTTACTTCTGTTATAACTGACATTTAGTTCACCTAGGCTTGGGATGAATCAACAGGAGTTATTCCATACTATTGAACAAATTGTCCTAATGCAACCTTTCTCCACTAATTCTAAAGATAATTTTCATGATATAAGGCATTCTTAAATTACTTTGTGCTGTTTCTATGCTTTTTTATTAAGTCCATTGATTTTTACATCTATTTTTTTGGAATGACTATTTTTAGTTATTCTTATAATTTTTAACAAGGTAAGGAAACTCCCATTTCTCTTATTTAAAAAATTAGTCTTTTTTATCCCCAGACTTCCAGGTTAACTTTGTCTTTTTCTTCAAAAAATAATCCCACTAGAAAAAAAGAAAAAGAATCCCACTAGGTTTTTGATTGGATTTCCATTATGTTTATTAAATAATTTGCTGAGACATCTTGACAATATAACCTCTATCCAGAAACATAGGTTTCTTTGTCCCTCCCTTTGCCTTGTATTTTAGTACAACACCTACCCTCTTCTATTTATTTTTTGTTTTAATTGCTCTGCATTAGGAAACATTCCGATTTTAAGAATTGTACTTAAAAGTTAAACATGTTCTGCATTTCTAAAGCATGTTTAAACCTCTCTACAGCTTTTTAAATAAAAAGTTGTACTTTAGTGCATAGCCTTTATGAAACAGTTTATATCTTCAGAGGGCAAATCTATCCTTGTCAACAGGCATGTATCATTTTGAAGTTTCTGGTGGGACTGGAAGAAGTTTTATACATTTAGTAAAATGTCTGTTCCCTGGTATTAGTGATATTTATGTATGTATCTCCTTCAGTTGATTATGTTCTAAAGGGCAGAAAGAGTGTGATGAAGCGCCTATTATGTTTTGGTTGGATTCTATTGAATTAGCCCGCACTATAATTCTAAAACTGATGTAGCTCACATCCACTTTATTTATATAGTCTTATTTGTAAATATGTTGCACATCCTATTGGTCTGCCCTGAGCAAAAATCTTGAAGACAGAGTATATGTCTTGTATTAAACTTTTTTTAATTTCCCATCTTCTTGGACAGGCCTATATACTGTACATATGAATATGGGACAGATATGGTTGAAAATGATTAAACAGTTTTTAAATAACAAAGCATGAAGAAAATAGTGTTTTAAGTCAATTTTCTTGAAGAACCATAGCCTTTCTAAGGAATATTAATGCTGTAAATGCAACGAATGAAAACATTAAGAAGGTTGTTTTTGTTTTTTATTAGCTGTGCTGCCACTTGATCCTGTTAAAGAAAATTATGTTCGTAAAGTGAGAAACTGTATTTTTTCAATTGCCTTCCCTACTCCTTTCAAGTCAAGAGTACGTCTTGTAGCAGTTTCAAAGGTTAGGCTTTAATTTTTCATAACACAAATACTTAACTCACAATAACTTTTGTCCAAAAAGATATTGATATTTGTTTCAGAGTTAAATTGTTAGTCTATTGATAAATGACTCTCTTTGTGTTTAAAGTTCAGACACTTGGAGAATGTCTTTCTTAGAAATCACTTTTTGATACTTATTTCTAGAGCCTAATACTCAGGTTCACCTTAAAGTTATCTCACAAATAAAATATACTTTTGTGGGAAAAAGGGGGTAAATGAGTTAAGTTCTTAAAAGTGGGCTCTAATAACATTCTAAATTCTCTCATGATATAAATGAATTTGGGATAAAAATAGGACATTTACTTTTTCTAGTTCCTCTAAAGGATGTGTGCTAGGAAAAATATTTACTCATGCATCACAAGAAATACATAAAAATTTTAGGGCTATCTAAGAGAACTGATTTTCCCAAATAACATAAATAATCATAAGAAGTATGGCACATTCCTTAATGAAAAAAAATCAATGTATTTTTGGAAGAGATTCATTCTTTTAATTTTCTTTCTTCCATCGAGTCTCTTAAAAATTATTAAAGGATTACTGAAGTTTGTAAGAAGGTATATTTTCTCTTGCCTCAGGAAGTTCTAGAAGATATTTTGGACCTTGATTTATCTATCTCAGAAACAGATGCTTTTATCCAGCTTGCAAGTGGAGAAAAGATAGTATCTGGATCCATTCCATTGGCTCACAGATATGGTGGCCACCAGGTAAGACTGGTGTCAGCATAGTATCCCTTATGCAAATACCAGCAGTTGGTGGAAATGCTGTCCTATTAGAGAAGTTATTTTGTATTACTTTCTCTTATGTTGTATACTGAGAATTCAACAAGGTGTTTGTAGAAGAATGTGTCATATTTTACAGATGAGCTGATTTGATTTCTTGCTTTGATAAAGCTAAAGTCTAAGTTTCTTTAATGTAATTGAGAGGACTGGGGCTGCACAAATATAAAATTTCTGTGAATTATGCTAGAGAACTCTTTCAGTGAAGTTTGGCAAGAGATGTAGACAAAATCAAGTAGTGCAATGAGTCAGTATAAAAGCCTCAGAAAGACAGATAATTTTGCCAGGAGAGCTATAAAGTTTTAGAACTGCTGGAAACTGCTAAAAATTAAACTGGGATTAATTGGGGGTGTTATATGTGCTGAACCAATTAAGAAGGCACCTTCTAGAAATCAAGCAAGATGTGGAAGCAAGTTCAGATGTGGTATCTGACTAATTAAAAAAAAAAAAAGAGTGCAGGACCAGTTGTTGAAATTCCTGTGAGCTAGAGTAGATTAATTTTATACTGGTTTGGGGGCTGGTTTACTGAGGCATAGAATTTAGGACAAGTAGCTAAGTATAATAGAGAGATAGAATAAGGTTTAAGCTAGGAAATATATGAAAAGTGCTTCCACAATAGCTATTATAATAATGATTAATATCAAGCCTTGATTTTTGTGGTAGTTAATTTTTTTTCAGATTTTTATTGCTTTCATTCTTCAATTTCCAAGAAGCAAAAGTAATATAGAAGATGAGAAGCTAAGCTAACATAAGCTAAGAAGCAAAGTGACATAGACCGTTAGACTTGAAAAGGACTCTAAGGGCCATCTATGACTGACCTGAATTTCAGTGTCTTGATCTGTAATGTATAAGGGTTGACCAAGGTCATTCCAGGACTTGAGAGAAATGCTGTGACAAAGAAGTATGCTTTATTTTATTTAACACATAATTTTCCAAACACATTTGACCGCAGGGTTTTGTGGTGGTTCTGTTTTTAAGAAACAACTATTAATGTTTTCCTAAATTATGCTTCTCAGTTTAGAAACTCCTGGACTAGATGATCCTTATGGGTTTTTACACTCCTAAATACAGGATTTCATGATTCAAAAGCCATTCCCATATAGGTTAAATTTATTAGATAGCATTTTATACTGATACTCATATGTACTATGAAGTACAAATACAGTCCTTTAGCCCTGCAGAGTTTTGTAAGCTATTCTTTTATGTACATTTTTGGTAGTAGAGTAAATTAGATTAAGCTTTCTGTCAGTTTCACATTTCATTTTTTGTTTCTTCTTCCTGATTTGAAATTACATGTAAATATTTATTTATAAGGATGGTTTTGCCATTTTGAACTTATAGTGTAGTAAATGATTTCTCTTTAATTAATGGAGAAATTTTTCTGTTTCTCCTTATTTCACTCCAAGCTCTTGGTTTGGGATAACGTCTTGTTAACTATAGAACTTTCCAGAATATGCTGAGAGCATCCCTCAGACTTGTGCTCTTAGAGGTATTCCACAGCTAAAATCAATTAATGGTGGTCCATTCCTGGTTAAGATAAAAAATTAAAATACTGGATAACTTTTTCTCAATTTCATGTTTTTCTTCCAGAACTGTAAACGTTTAAATATTCCACAGCCATTTATAGAACTTTTATGTGCCAGAAGCTATAATGGTGAATGCAACCTTGTTTCCTTGGCTCAAATTGCTAATACTCTGGGGGAGGGGCTAGATAGATAAATAAAGAAATTCCAGTAACATCAGGTTATGATACAGTTAAGTATAGGAGTTATGGGGATTTACAGGACCACTCTCCCAGTCCTGGAAAGTCAGAGAAAACTTCCTGGTAATGTTTATGTGAAAAATGGAGTGGTGTCTAAGTTAGCAGATAATTGTTGGCAATACTATTAATAATTACCATCTCTTGAGCACTTATGAATATTGGACATAGTACATCATTTTGCATATATTAGCATTCATTCTTAAAACAGCCTGGCAAGTGTTATCTCATTTTACAATAATGAAAGGTCAGTCTCTGGAATGAATTAACTCACACAAATTTCTAGTCAGTGAGTGGCATAGCTGGGAGTTGAACAGCCTCAAACAAATTTTGACAGAAAGATTTGGAAACAGTTAATTGTGGTTCAAAAGCAATTTTTTTCAGGTACAAGTATATTCCTGATTTCATATTGCATATGTATATAATATAGGCAAAATTTCTAATAGATTTAACTCATTCATATTCTAGAATTAAATAGATCAGTTCTAAGTATTCTGCACCTAACAAACATGGCTCAGTTATAAAATGATGAATTAGTTATATGTCATAAATTTATATTTTTAAAATGAATTTTAATTATGTTCTATTGATTGAATTTTAATTATGTTCCATTAATTGAATTTTATTTTCACCTATAATCCCCCAAATGCAATGCCTCATTCTTAATTTTGACAAAATAACCTTGGCTATAAAGTTACTATGAAAGCTCTGTAGGTTAATAAACATGACTGATTTTCCCTTTTTCCTTTTAGTTCGGGATATGGGCAGATCAGCTTGGGGATGGAAGAGCCCATCTTATTGGAATTTACAGGAACAGGTACTACATGTTTCCTTGTAGAATAGTTTTTCTGCTGAATATTAACATGAAACTTCTAATGCTTAGTGTTTTTTTTTTTTTTTTTGAAGGCAGGGTGAACAGTGGGAGCTCCAATTAAAAGGTTCTGGAAAGACCCCATATTCCCGGTATAGTTTTTGTTTGTTTGTTTGTTTGTTTTTTACTAATCTAAATAAATATTAATGTCTTAATTATCATTGAAAATCTTTTTTATCTTATTTCCCGTAGTAATGGCGATGGCAGAGCTGTACTTCGTTCTTCAGTGAGAGAATTTTTGTGTAGTGAGGCTATGTACCATCTTGGAATTCCAACCAGCAGAGCTGCAAGGTAACGCCTCTTTTCTTGAAGCTGACTGTCGGGACTGGATCGTGTCATCTCCTGAAATGTGTCAGTAAATTGAGCAGATAAGTCTGATAGCATGATTTTTTTTATCATTTCTTATAGTTGTAGGTACTCCTTGGGAGCTTGCTAGCAGTTAAAGTGTAACTTTAATTGTTTGATTCTCTTATGTTCCAGTCTGGTTGTGAGTGACGACGTAGTATGGAGAGATCAGTTCTACAATGGAAACGTTGTGAAAGAACGAGGTAATAACAGTTTTTAGAATACCTGCATAAAATAAGGCTAAGTTTTTCAAGAACAACAGATATTGGACATCTTGTCAGTCTTCTTAAAAAAAAAATGACCCATGGTTTTTCCAGATATTTCTGTGTTATGATATTATCATAGAATATCCTTTCCCACATCCTTACATCATTAATCCATCTATTTCAAACAGCTTACATCTGGGAGGCGAACAAAAATATTTATGGACAGCTGGCAAAATGCTACGAAGCCAGTACACTTTTGTCCCAGGAGAGCGTCCGGCCCTCTTCTCAGAGCCTGGTTGCTCTTGTTTCATGTTCAAGTTCAGTTAACTTTTTCCTCAGCCTTTAGTAAGTCAGAAATAAAAAAATTAGAAGGGAAATGAGAAAAATGTGCTACGGAATGGCAAAAGGGAGAGAGTGAGAGAGACTTGACTCCGAATCTCTGGGGATTGAGGGGACCTGAAAATCAATAATAAACACATTTCATTGCTTTAAAAGTGGCGCTATCAAGAAGTGCTGCCAACCCTGCCTGCTTTACTGGGTCCCGTGGACATCACTGTGTCGCGCAGCATTTTTCCTGACGCTCACAGTGATTCACCGGGAACACATTTTGTGTTCTTTATATTTAGTACATAATATGTTTGGATAAGATTTTCATAACAAAACAATCCTTTCCAGGGGATTCATGCTTAAGGAAATTAATGGTTATTTATCTTTATGGTATCTCTCCCCTTTAATTTCATCTGGATAAAATTGATACTATTGCACATGGGCCTATAATAGCTATTTAGGTCTTTTTGTGCATGGTAATCAGAAATGAGATTCTAGCCACATACAGTAAAAAATATGATGGGTATAACACTACTTACTTTCATGGCTGTGACATGTATGCTGTAAATCTGAATTTCAAAACGCAATCTTAATTATTTCAAATGATCCCAAATATTTCTCATTTTTAGGTCATTAATACAATTTCCACATTTAAGTCTTCACATATATACAGATATTTTGATTGTGCATTTACCTTACCCCTTGCCCAACAGCCACTGTGGTACAATGAGAAAAGCGCTGGGCAGGCGAAAAGAATATGCGAAACCTAGAACTGGCTCTGCAGGAATTGATTTGTGACTTCGGGCACATTCTGGCTTTGTTACTCTAAAATGAGGGGCTTAGATTAGATGATACCACCTGTGTCAGTGCTTTCAACATTCAATGATTTAGTGGTATTCAGGAAATAGCAGGAAGTGTGTTGAAGGACAGTCCTCAGGACGGGAGCTTTGGCACCTGGGACAGCCTTCATCTCAACATCTAAACACTCACAAGCACAGCATTCCTTGTGAGAAAGAGACATGAATTCTATTTATTAATTGCATTACTACTGTTTATAATCAAAACGTAAGGCAGCAGTAGAAGGCTGCAAACCCAAACACGAAATGCATAGATTCACTTTATTTCTATAATAAGTTAGAACATATGCAAACATTTATTTATTGAAGTTAATTCCCAGGTAGTTACACAAATGGAAGGCACTTACAGGGACTATGCTGTAGAAATAATTCACTAATTCTCTATTTCAGGATGAGGGACAGGGAAATGGTCACAATTGAGGAGACAGTGGGACTCTGATGTTGGGAGCCTTACAGTTTAACTGAGCAGCCCTCAGCTAGGTTGGGGCCTCAGTATTTCTGAAAGGATTGTGATTCTTAACGTTCTAATTGGTTCAGGCTTCAAGAAACAGAAAAATTCTTGATCCTTTCTAGGGTGGAAATTAGTTGATTTTTCCAATAAATTCAGTTTCTGTATTCTTCTTCATCAAAATAATTTCATATTTAAAGAAAGTATATTATGCTATATTTGCAGAGTTTGAAATAGTTTATGCTAAATTAAACACTTCTTTTCCAGGTGCAGTAGTGCTGCGTGTTGCAAAATCGTGGTTTAGAATCGGATCGTTAGAAATTTTGGCTCATTATAATGAACTGGATTTACTAAGGTTAGAAAATAACATTTAGAACAACGGTAGAATGCAATTAAAACAACGCTTATTTATGTGCTGGAAAGTTAAAATATTTTTGGTTTTCTTAACAAGTAAAACCCAAAATTTTAGGTAATAAATATTTTTAACACTTGCTATAATGCCTAACATCATGTGGGTTTTTTTTTTTTTAAAGAGTAAGTATAAGACCCAGTAGACCCTTTTCTCAAGAAATTTTTTGTCTAGTATGCAATCCAGTTGCACCTGACAGCCTCTGTGCCACTCAGAGACCTGGGTAGAAGTGACGACTCAAACTCCCCAATTCTGTACACTCAAGAGGTCCACAGGTTTCCTTCCATTTTCTGGCATTTCCAGTGTCTTTGTATCATGTCTCTTCATTCTGAGACTTCAGTTTTGACATGTGTGTGATGCCCGTTTCACACTGGATGAAACAGGATGAGAAAAACAACAGACTAAATTTACACAAAGCATTTAAGAACAGAGAACATCTTACCAAAGATTTCTGGAGACAGAGGAAAAGCTTCAAAAGAGCGAGATCAGTACATTCTCCCCCTTGCATCGTGCAGGTCCGCTCCCATCATCCTCTGATATCTTGGTGCATGAGGTATCTGTGCACGAAATTCTATCTTCATCAAGCAGACTTAGCAAGACATTTCTTCAAACAAAACATTTCCTTCTTTAAGAGGAATTCTGTTTCCATTTGTTAAGATGATAGTTTAAAAAATCATTAGAAATATACATGTAAGAAAAAAATTCTCTTAGGCAAACTAGAATCATTTGGAATATGGATCCAATATCCATGAAGAATATGGGGAGAAAAGAAATGAGGGAAATGAAAGAGCAGACCAGAGAAGTCCTCACACTTGATGTAACTGTTCTCTGAGTCTCTCATTTTAGCAAATGTTTACTGAGTTCATGGTCGTCCCGACCTGTTGAAAGAGTTGTATGTTCTCACTGGGTATTATTTCTAACTTCTCACTGGTTTTTTGGGTCACGGCTGTTTGGATTCACCATGTCACTGAAATCGTTCCATCTGGTGAGGTTATATTTCACTTCTTTCTCTGACCTTTGAAGTACATTGGTGAACACTTCATCTTTAAAATACCTCCTTTGGCTAACATGACTATACACACACACACACACACACACACACGCACGCACACACATACATATACATATATGAGACTATATATACACATACATATATGAGACTATATATGACTACATATGACCATATATATATGTATATATACACATATATATGTATATATACATATATATATACATATATATATACACATATACCTAATACCTTTTTGTTTACCAAATGCTTGAAAGAGTTCTTAATGCATAGACAGTTATTAAATTATTAAATTTTTGAAAAAAATATTAATAGGCTCTAATTCACTCCTATCATTTTGACTGGGTTTTACCAATTCCTAAATCATATATACAATCCTCAGTTTGTGTTCTGGATTATCTCTTATCCAATGCAGTAAACACTAGTAGTTAGTCAAAAAGCTAAAATAGTTTGTTAAAATTGGGAATAAAAAATATGATGCATATACAACTCAAATAATTTAACTTCAGGCATTAGCCAGTTTTTCTCATCTCATTAAGTGAAAGCTATGTGACCTCCATGCATACTTCATCATATATTCCTATTATGGCATGTGTTAGGTTGGAATGCCATTATTTCTTCATGTGTTTTTCTCTCCTAATGGACTATGTGCTCTGTGAGAGCAGGTCTGGGTCTTGTTGGTCTCTCTGGCACCAGCATCCAGCAGGGCAGTAGGTACCCATGGAGGTTTATTGAACTCATCTGAATTTGTAATAGAATAAGATGGAATCTAATGTGATCTCGGAAACACATTTCCAGTTTCGATTGGTATTGAGGAAATAGTTCTCTGTGGCTTTTTTGGAAGTATAATCTTATTTTAGTGAAAAAAATGTTAAGCATGAATCTAATGAACTCATGGATGATTAAGGGTGGAATTATATGACTGGATATCTAGTACTGTATTCTGAAGAACACCAATGCTCTCTCCTTCTTATCTCCAGGACATTATTAGACTTCATCATACAGGAACATTTTCCCTCAGTTGATGTCAAAGAACCTAATAGATATGTGGTAAGTTTTTAAAGAGAAAGGGCAATACTGTTTTTTCTCATCGGCCTTCTAACATTAGCAGCTATGACTTAGAACTTAAAAACTACCGTTATGCAAAGGAAACATAGAGAACTGTGTACATTTTGTTAGAGGAAGATAAGATGAACCACTTCATAAATGAGACATGGATTAAAAAGTTGTTTTGTTTGAAAGGTGAAAGAACAGGTGTTACTATATCCTAACTCTACATTATTTTTTGAGCAGCTATTTCTATAGGTATAGTTCTAAAATAAACAATATATAATAAGATAATGTGATTTGCTATTCTTTTTTTTGTGATTTTCTATTCTTGTGGAAATTTTATGATCTTCATAACTCTTTTTCATTCTTTTAATGGTCACGCAGAAGGGAATTCCATTATTTTTTTTGGTGACTCGTTCCAAAGTTTAATAATTTACCTTGCTTACATTTAACTCCCTTATGCTGAAATCTCATGCTTTTTCTTCTCTCATTGGACATGGAGAAACCTGTTCATAATACTATGTTTGCACCTTTTATATATTATTTTTGGATGAATAATCCTACTCTCCCATTTTTTTGTTACATATATAATTTCCATTTCTTTAGTCATCTTTTGGCCCACCTTTCTATGTTTTCCTTATGACTTCTCAGAAGATCCTAAAAGAGTATACATTACTGAAAATCTGAAAAGTTTCTAAATTTTATTTTTAGGATTTTTTTTCCATTGTGGTAGCTGAGACGGCACAGCTTATTGCCTTGTGGATGTCTGTTGGCTTTGCTCATGGTAAAGTATCATATTGATGTTTCATTTTCCTGATGAGAAAGTAGAATTAGTTTGTTGAGGCAGATGACTTTTTTTTTGTATATTTCAAAATTCTCCTGCCAGTGAGCTTAACGTTTTTAATATATGAATTTGTTTTTAGCTACAGGGAAACAATTTTCTCATGTTTAAAATGGTTTTGAATGGAACACAAAATAGAGTAAGGATCATCTTGTGAGTGTGTATTATCCTTGGATCTCTTTAAAGCTATTTTAATAATCTTATATAAAGCACTACATGCTTATGATAAAGAATTAAAAATACACAGATGTGATTCTGGGTTCCATTCTCCAGGATAATCATTATTAACCACTTCATATCACTTCTAGACTTTTTTGGATGGTATTCATATGTCTCCTGTGAAAACAGCAGGGCTGGCTGGTGGGTGTTTGAAGCCATTCACTGTATCTGGTTGTAATGGAAGAAATATCTGCCTGAACTTAGACTAACTGGAAAGCAAGTCACATATATGCTAAGGTCTTTAGATATATAGAAAAAAGGGAATCCTACATTGCAAAACTTCTTGAAATCTACTTTAATCATCACACGCATACTCTCGGTAGCTCACTTGGTGTGAGATGGGGAGCAAGGTGTTTCAGAGTTTTTTGCTATTATAAACTGTGCTACAGTGACCACTATGCAGCTATTTCTTTGTATTCTTGAAGGTGAGATATTGAGTATAATCTCCTAAAAGAGGAATGGCTGGATTAGAGATTCTGTACATTCAACATCTTGATAATCAGGGCCATCTTGCTGTGAAAAAGATTGAAATTCTTTGTATTGGACACTGTGCCACCATGCTCAAAAATATTTGGCTGGAGTATCCTACCCCACACTCTGCCTTATCCAAGAGCTCCCTCACCTAGGATGTCACTCTCCCTGCAAAATTGCTAATGGGCTGTACCTCATGACTGTTAATGGGGGTACGTATCCATATTTTCACCTTTTCCCTTTCTCCCAACCTTTGAAAATTAATCTTATTCTTTACTAGTGTCAATTCCATTCCAAATAATATATATATTGTTAAACAAATGCTAGAAATTGAGAATGAATAAGAGGAAATTTCATTTCTTAGAGCTTTTGTTCCTATAGCATTTGAAATCTTTGGGAAAGGTAGTATAAAACAAAAAGCTAAATTGAATTTTAAAATATAGTTTTAATATATGTTAAGCTATTTGACATTGCCAGTTAAACTTTCAGTTGATAATCTAATTTTGTTTTATTCCTAAAACAAATGCATTTCCATATTCTTTTCTGTTCTGGATAATTTTATACAGTTAAAATATGCTTTACTATTTTATTATCATGTTTTTGGAATTTTTTGTTATTTTAGGTGTTTGTAATACTGATAACTTCAGTTTGTTATCCATCACAATTGACTATGGTCCATTTGGTTTCATGGAGGCCTACAATCCAGGTATATATGATTTATATATATATATGTATATAAATATGCCTTATTTTACTAAAAATCACAGATTTATTTTAGATACAGCTAATACAGTGATGGAGTAGTAGCAAGACTTGAGTTCATGCATAAAATGTTCATTTTATATGGTACTCAATCTTCCAGGTGCCTTGGGATAACAATAATGAGTTCTTTGTGGCCTTTATCCTCAGGAATTACATAGCAGAGAAGCGGACACGAGGGATAGCAGGGAATATGTTTGTCAGACAGACGTAGGTTTGAGTTCTGGCATCTAACCCTTAATGGCTCTGTGCCCTTGCACAAGTTCCTTAACCTCTCACTTTACTAACCTATGAAATGGTGGTAACAATAATACATTTACCACGGGAGGGGCCGGAGCAGGCCTTGTAGACAACATGCTACTTAAGTTGGAGTTTGAAGTAGATGTGCGATGACCTGGAAATTCTTGTAGGTTAGAAATATATTTTTCTATTAGGCAAATATTTGTATTTTCATTATGTATTTATATTACTTTTGAGTTAAATGTTTGCTGTCAGAAAGATTTTTTTCTAATAAATATAAATTTATTAAATTTAAATACAAACATTAAAATGAGGAGAGAAGCCATTTGTTATAATTATCCTCACTGTATAGTGCTAGTATTTTTGTTTTAAACAGATTTTGTACCAAACACATCTGATGATGAAGGAAGATATAAAATAGGAAATCAGGCCAATATTGGGATGTTTAATTTAAATAAGTTGTTGCAAGCTCTAAACCCACTACTGGATCCAGGGCAAAGGCAGCTGTGAGTAAATCCTAAATCTATTAATTCTGTGTGAAGATATATTTGTAAAATCATCATTTTTTGAAAAGCAAGAAAGTAAAATTTTAAAAACCATTCTGTTATTTACCTTTTAATAATGATGGCATTTCAAACTATATTTTATTCTCTATTGCAGTTTTGGCTTTTTTTCCAAAGCTAGCAGAGTAAAGTGTTTTTCTATTTATTGCTTTTTAGATATTGGGAAATTTTAGTTTATTTCTTCTTTGATCCAAGGGTTATTTATCACTGCTTCTTTTTTTTTAAGTTTCTTTTTTTTTTTAGTTTTCAATTACAGTTGACATTCAATATTATATTAGTTTTAAGTGTACAGCATAGTGGTTAACATTTATATAACTTATGAAGTGATCCCCTAATAAGTTTTGCAACCACCCGACACTATATAATTATTATAATTTTATTGACTATGTTCTCTAAGCTGTTCTTTACATCCCCATGACTGTTTTGTAACTGCCAATTTCTATTGCTTAACCCTTTCACCTTTTCACCCAGCCCCCCAAATCCCTCCCATCTGTCAACCATCAGTTTGTTCTCTGTATCTCTGAGTTTGTTTCTGTTTTGTTTGTTCATTTATTCTGTGTTTTTTAGATTCCTCTGTTGGACTTATTTTACTTAACATAATATCCTCTAGGTCCATGCATATTGCTGCAAAGGGTCAGATTTCATCCTTTTTGTGTCTGAGTAATATTCCATTGTATATATGTACTATCTCTTTACTCATTCGTCTTTTGTTGGAGCATTTAATCCATTTACATTTAAAGTAATTGTTGATAGGTATGTAGTTATTACCATTTTATTGTTTTCTGATTGTAATTCTCTGTTCCTTTCTTATTCTCTTGTATGTTGGTGACTTTCTGTAGTGTGTATTTGGATTCCTTTCTCTTTATTTCTTGTATGTCTCTTTACAGGTTTTTGCTTTGTAGTTACCACATGCTTCCTATTTACCAAGTTATGTTTATAGTAGTCTATTTTAAGTTGATAGTCCCTTAAGTTTAAATACATTCTAAAATTACTGCCACTTTACTCACCCACCTCCACCTTTATGTTTTGTCATTATTTTTTACTTCTTTTGTGTGTGTTTGTGTGTATCTCTTAATTTACTGTTTTAATTACACATGGTCTTCCTACTTTTGCTTTTTAACCTTTGTACTAGCTTTAGTGTTGATTGATTCATTGCTTTTATTATGTTTGCCTTTGTCAGTGGGAATTTTTTCTTTGCTATATTTTCTTTTTCATATTTTAAATTATTTTCTTCTTCTACTTTAAGAAGTCTCTTTATCATTTCTTGTATTACTGGTTTGGTGGTGATTAACTCCTTCAGCTTTTTTTTGTCTGAGAAGTTCATTATTTTTCCTTTGATTCTAAATGATAGCCTCGTTGGTAGCTTTTTATCACTTTGAATATTTCATACTGATCCTTTCTGACCTGTAAAGTTTCTGTTGAGAAATCAGGTGACAGTCTTATGGGAGCTCCCTTATAGATAACGAATTGTTTTTCTCTTGCTGCTTTTAAGATTCTCTCTTTGTCTTTAACCTTTGGCATTTTAATTATGATATGTCTTGGTGTGAGCCTCTTTGGGTTCATCTTGTTTAAAACTCTCTGTACTTCCTGGACTTGTAAGTCTATTTTCTTTGCCAGGTTAGGGAAGTTTTCAGTGATTATTTCTTCAAATTGCTTTTTAATTCCTTGTTCACTCTCTTTTCCTTCTGGTACCCCTATGATGCAAATGTTGGTATGCTTGATGTTGTCTCAGAGGTCCCTAAACTTTTTTAAAAGTTTTTTTCTTGTTGCTGTTCCTATTGAGAGTTTTTGCTGTCTTGTCTACGTAATCACTGATTCGATCTTCTGCTTCATCTAATCTGTTGTTGATTCCATCTAATGTGTTCTTCATTTTAGTTATTTTATTCTTCATTTCTGGCTGCTGTTTTTTCATGTTTTCTATCTCCATTTTTATGTTTCCTATCTCTTTGTTGAAGTTCTCACTAAGATCATCTACTCTTCCCCTAAGTTCATTGAGTATCCTTATAACCAGTGTTTTGGACTCTGTATCTGGTAGATTGCTTACTTCTATTTTTAGTTCTTTTAGTTCTTTTTCTGGAGTTTTTTTCTGTTTTTTCATTTGGGACATATTTCATTGTTTCCTCTTTTTGGCTGCCTCCATGTAGATCTGCTATATCTCCTGGTCTTGGCAGAGTGGCCTTATGTAGTAGGTGTCCTTTAGGGCCTAGTGCAGGACGGCTATGTCTCCTACAGCAGCCCTCTATCTTACCTGGATGGAAGCCCCACTGATTTTCATAGTCACATGTTGTGGAGACTCTTCTTCCTGGTGCTGGCAGGAGCCCAGTGTTGGTGTGGGAGCCCAGTGTTGGTGTGGGACCTCTTACTCCTCAGGGAACCTCTTTAGCCAAGATATCCCTTTATGCCACATGTCGGTAGGGAACCAGCCCATTTTTACATCTCTATCCCTCCTACCAGTCTCAATGTGGCTTCTTAGTTATATCCTTAGTTATAGGAGTTTTGTTCAGCTAGTTTTCAGATAGTTCTCATGGTGGCTGTTCTATAATTTAGTTGTAATTTTGATGTGGTCTTGGGAGGAGGTGAGCACAATGTACCTAATCCGCCATCGTGGCTAGAAGTCTATCACTGTTTCTTAATTTCTAAGTAGTTGGACTTATTTTGTCCCTATTTTTATTATCAAAGAATGTGTTTGGTGGAAAAAATGTGTTAATGTTTCTTTATGGTAGGGCTATGCTGTACTCAAGAGTGAGGGCCTGAGGCCTTGCTCCAACTCTTTTAGTTCTGCCTGCCTTCTCCAGGCCCCACAAGCTCCTAGGCCCAGGATTATGTTGAGATATTTGTTAATCACTGGGCATTGAACTCCTTGAGGGAGTTCATATTTTATTAATCTTTTTGTCACCAATGTATTTGCTAAGAGATAAGACATATTTCTCTTCATACTCTCTGCATCCTCCCCACCACCCCCAATCCATAATTGACCATTCTCAGTACAAGAGCTCAAATGGAAAGCAAGGCATATAGAGTTTTTATTAACCCCAGATAGCAAAATATTACTATAATATGATAAAAATTTATATTCCATGTATGGTTTTCTTAATTTAATTTAAAACTATATTGGTAATACAATCACTTAGTTCAAAATCAAAATGATATAAAACGATATTCTTAAGCAGTCTTCATTCCACCCTTGTCTCCATTAATTTTATATTCCTATAGCCCTGCAGAGTTTATTCATTCAACAAATATTTGAGGTGATCAGTTTGTGCCAGATACTGTTCTAATAGGTAATGGGACAGAAGTGAATAAAACAGCACAATAATTGTGCTTTCATGGTGCTTTCTTCTGGGGGGGGGGTGAGACAGTCAACAAACAAATAAGTTGTTTAGCATTTTAGAAGAAGATAAATACTATGGAGAAAAATAAAGTAGTGGATGGGGGTATAGGGAGGGAGGAACGGTTTGCAGTTTTAAAAGGCTGATCAGTAAAAAACTTGAGCAAAGGCTTAAAGGAGTCACAGGAGTGAACCATGCAGATATCTGGGAGAAGAGTGCTATAGGCAAAGGAATGGCCTGTGCAAAGGTCCTGAGGTGGGAGTGTATGTGGGGCATTAAAGGAACAGCAAGGCCAGTGTGTCTGCAGTGGAATGAGCAACGGAAAGAATGGTGAACAGAAGGTGAAGGTGAAAGAGTGGATCTTCAGACTGTGTTAAGTTTTGTATTATTTAAAATACATTTAAGAATGTTAAGAAATAGAAACTAATTTGTTTAAAGATGGGTTCAAGGTTAAAAGTTTATTTTTTATGAAATATTTTACTTATTTTCATACTTTCAGGCAAGAAAATATTATTATTGTATTGGGCGAGGCATTTAAATTGCATTATTTTGGGTCTAAGATGATTTTAAAATTCCACCAAAAAGCCCATTTATATAACTCTTTGGTATTACATAGACATAGCAATATTTATCCTATAAGCTAAGTATATATAGTAATGTTTCAAGAGTTACCTAATTTGATCTATACTGTATCCACATCTTTGAAACTGTAAATTTATATTGATAGTTTTCTCCCTAAGATATGATATATAATTAATCACTAAACCAGAATCAGTAGCATACAGCCTAATATTATTTAATATATAAGAAGGTTTACTTTGTTCTTGTGAAATGTAATTCCAAATATTAATTTTAAATTAAGGCTTAACTGTCCTTCCTTTTTTTCTCTTTGTAGTGCTGCTCAGGTTCTTGAGGGGTATCCTGATCTTTATTATACAAGGTTTGTCCTTTTTAAATACAGATATTAAAGCATTGCAGGTGGTTTGAGGGCAATTCTTAAAATAGTGAGGATTTTAATAACAAATTGAATTGACATTTCTCCTTTTAGATTTAGAGAATTGTTCAGAGCCAAATTAGGATTACTTGGAGAAAGGAAGGATGATGACGATTTAATTGCATTTCTCTTACATGTGAGTTTAACACTTTTATCTTTTCCTTTCTGATTAACATTTGAATTACTATTCATCATATTCTCAAAGATTTTGAGATTGATAAATATACTTAATTTCATTAGCTCATGGAAAAGACAGAAGCTGATTTTACAATGACCTTTCGGCAGCTCAGTGAGATTACTCAAAGCCAGATACAGGAACTCAACATTCCGCAGGTATTAATTGTGACAGTTGGCTTTTCTCTTAATTCAGTTTTCTTGAACAGGTTTATTGAGGTATAATTTTCATTCCATAAAATTCCACTCATCTGAAGTACACACTTGAGTGATTTCTTAAATAATTTACAGATTTGTGTGTTTATCATCACAATTCAATTTGGGAAAAATCCCATCACACTTTAAGGTTCTGTGTGCCCTTTGTTTCCACTCCAGCCCTAAACTACTACTAATTTATTTTCTGTTTCTCAAGGTTTTCACTTTCTAGACATTTTCTGTAAATGAAATCATAGGCTATGTGGTCTTTTGTGTCAGGCTTCTTCACTTAACATATTGTTCATCCATAATGTAACCTGTATCAGTAGTTCTTTCCTCTATATTTCCAAGTAGTAAGTACTCCACTTTGTGGATACCACATTTTGCTGATTCATTTACTAGTTGATGGACATTTGGGTCGTTTCTACTTTTTTGGCTATTGCGAATAAGTACTGCTGTGAACATTCATGGACCGGTTTTTTTGTAAAAAAGAAGTGGAATTGCTGAGTTATTTAGTAAATTTATGTTTAATTTTTAAAGAACTGCCAAACAATTTCTAAAGTGGCTACACTTAATTTACTATTAAGAATATGTGTTACCTTTTTATTTCAATTATAATACATTGAATATATTATTTATGGAATAATATGGTTATCACCCGAAGATTCCTACTTATTATAGATTCTTAGAAATATAGATTTATTTATAAGGTCTCAGTCTTTTATATTGTAATTATTGTTTTATCATTTTTGACATTAAAACCTACCCTTATTTTTTTTCAATTTCAGTTTCTTCACTATCTTTCATGACGTTCTCTGTATAGTTAATGTTATCGTTCCATAAACCAAAAAAAAAAAATTCAGCCTCATTTATTCATTTATTTAATAATGAATTATTGAGAACCTACTATTATTGAGAGCTTATTCTTCTTGAATAGGCATGATAGTAAATGCTTTACAAAATAATGAAAAATTAATAATAATAATAATAGCTAACATTTACTGAGTGCTTATTATGTTCCAGGCACTATTCTTATATGTATAAACATCTTATATGTATAATCCCTGCCATAACATATGAGGTGGGTACAGTCGTGATCTCTGTTTACTGACAAAGAAACTGACGCATCGAGAGGTTACATAACTAGCACCAGGTCACACAGCTAGTAAATGTCTGGTTAGATTTGAACACTGGCAACTTTCTCCAGAGTCCATGCTCTTAACCCCTGGGCTCTATTGTAAGCGTAAGCCCTTCTGTAGCAATAGCTCAATATGGTAATAGTAAAAATTTTATGTGCTTTTAACTTATTTTCTGCCCATAGGAAAACAGCAGGATCTGTTCTCATAACACAGGCCTGATGAGGCTCTTTCTAAAGCATTTTCATGCTAACGGAGCATTGGTCTGTCGTTCTGGTCGTGGAATTTTAGTTACAAAATGCTTTGAGCAGTGAGTAAGCCCTTTCTGGGCCTTCTAATTCCCAGGCAACTCCTGTCCCACCATAGTCACTGACTTGAGTAAAATATAGACATGGGGTCAAGGGAGAAAGCATAGGATGGACCACTCCTTCCAGTCAGTCTCCAAATAAAAATCAGCCTGCGCTAAATCATAAGGCTTAGAATTACAGCCCTGTGGAATCTGCGTCTGGATGTCATCATCCAGTAGCTGAATAAACTTGAGCATGTGATTTAACTTCTCTGAGTCTCCGTTCTTTCATCAGTAACACAGGCAATCCCATGCTAGGCTCAACTTTTATTGTTTAAATACAGTCACATGGTTAAAAACTCCCGTCCCCATCCACTACATTCCCGCTTCCATTCCTAGAGGAGGCTATTTTTATTAATTTCTACTACTTAATACTACTTCTACTTAAAAGAGTATACTTTAAAAAAATCTGAGTATTGTAAATTATGATTAAAGCACATAATTTAAATGTACAGAGAGTCAAAATTAACTGAATAAATATTAATATAACAAGCAGTCTTTTACTGTTTTTTCATTTAGCACTTCTGGGCACTGAAGACGATTTCAAAGCACAAACTCTTTCCTGCTTGGGTGTCCCAGTACCTTTTGAGACTGAAGAGGTAAGGTAATCTGATTTATAAAAAAGCATATTATGTATTACTTTAGCATAGTCAAGTCATCAGAGTGCTCTCTTCTTCTCCATTTTTCACCATTTCCTTTTTGCTTCTGGGTGCTTCACACTGGCCGGGGCATCTGTATTTGCACCTCACCCATGCAAAGAGCACTTACCCGTTCCCCTTAACTCCAATAACACAACTCCCCAAGTTCCCCAAGTACCTCAGACTCTCATCCAATGGCTACTTACTGGGACATCTTCTACAACACTAAGAAGTTACTTCGTTTCATAACTCAAAATTAATTAGAAGCAACAAACATGGAGAAGAGGCCATAGGTAGTGGCAGCTGTTTAAAATAAGGAAAAGTATCAGCCAATTTAGGCTTTTTTTCTAAAAAAATATTTTTTAAACTGGTAAAAATAAAGGGTTTGATATTATGTAAAATAACTAAACAAGGCAATATTTTACATACTGTTTAATCAACTCAATATTTTCTATCTTTTATTCAGACACCGAATGAACATGATTGTTAAATTTTTTTTCTCAATAATTATCTTGTGAAATAATTTGCACACTTTTGAGAAAATATATAATTTGGGGAGACAGTGGTTGATTTAATCTTTTATTTGTTTTTAGTAACATGAATGATTCAGATTCTGAAAGAAGAAAAAGAATGACAAGTAAGTAATTCTTTTGATTTCTTCAACTTTAAATTATCACATAAAAGCAACATTTTTACGTGGAAGTAATGACTTGAAGAAACTGGGCTATTTTTTTTTAACTAGAATAATACTAGATGAATATATTTTAGTTGAGTTGTAACATCATTTATGATCTTTTCTGATTTCTGCAGATGACTTTTCACCTAGAGTGTGATAGCTCTGCTTTAAACAAATTTGCATTCTGATGTTGAATTCAGATAGCCTTAAAAGATGGTGGCAGGACAAGGAAGGTGCTTTGGTTATGGCAGACAGAACGTGAGTTTTGGAATCTGGCAGATAGATGAATCTCATCTTGCCACTTTTTAGCTGTATGATCTGAAAGATATTTAACCCTCCAAGTTTTAAGGCTAAGGACCCTTAGAACCTTCCCTTTGCCTTCCTTAAAACTTGTAAGTGGGGGTGTTTTGCAGGGATGTTGTAATGATGACCAGTAATATATGTAAGGTATCTTGTTTTAGCACCTGGGCCATAATATATCAATAAATAATAGATATAAAAATAAATTATTTTTATATATTGATTTCAGTTTACTGTGTGTCACTTGGCTTGGGGAAGGAAAAAAAAAAAAGAGAGAGTGAGTTCTTTTTGCCATGTGGCTTCTAACAAGATCAAAGAAATTAAGACGGACCTTCGTCCTGAGTATTCTTGCCCTAGCACTTATATGGAGAGCTGGCATGTGTCATCATGGTGGCTAATTCATGTTGATGAAATAAGGACGATGCTAACATTTCATGCTAGGTTACAGAATGAGGTTGCTTCTTGAACTCAGGACATTATTGTAGAAATAAAAAACAAGTTTAGTTTTTTTATGGGGAAGTGAGTAATCTCCTTGAGGCTCAGCATGGATTTAGTTGACAGCCACTTATGTCCATTTAGGCGGTCATATGGAATTTATAGCCCAGCTCAGAATATGGACAACCTTAGCAGTTAAGAAAAAGAAGAAATTGAAAGAAGAAAATGTGGGAGCTTTCAGTATTTGGACTTGTTTGGTTATGACAGGACAGTCGAGATGGTAAAATAAATTTAGTGAACTCAAGACTGCAACTCTGAGTTATTTTAGAGAAATAATAAATATTTAACAATTTGCTCTCAAGGAAGGAAAGAAAATAAGTTTCCACAAAGAGCAATGGCATGTTAAAAGTTTATAATGATAGCTCATTTATTTTCTTTAAAGATATACTTCCATATGTTATTATTGTATATTTAATTGATATGAAAATGCAAAAACATTAAAAAAAGTGATTGCATACATTCATGTAACAGTATGTACCGGGGATGTGGAATTAAAGGATGATACGGGCATAAAAAAATGAACATCTGAGAAGCAGCATGAAGTGTAGTGATGTCTGGGTCTTCACTTCCCCCGAGGAGTCTTTGTTTCTGGCTGCTCCTGGCCTAAGTTCATGCTTCTTTCTGGGTAATGCAGCATGAGCTCCGGAGTCGGACCAGCTGAGCTTGAGTTCTGCTTTCTGCCATTTATTTCCTAGATGTTATTAAGCATGTTACTTGATTTCCCTTCCACCCCATCCCTCTTTTTCTGGTGTATATATATTTTTAAACAGCTTTATTGAGGTCTAATTTATATAACATGAAATTTACCCATTTTAAGTATACAGAATTTTTTTTTTTTTACTAAATTAAAAAATTGTGCAATCATCATGACAATCAGTTTTAAAATGCTTCTGTCCACTTGACCTCTCTTTTGGTTCCTCATCCATAAAATACATTTACATCATGGGTTGTTTCACAAATTCATTATGATCATGGTTGGCACATAATAAGCACTCAATAAATATCAACTGCTGTATTATTATAGAGTACATTAAATGTCCTTATCATAGGCATAAATATAATGTTTTTTTAGAAGCAAAACAACCAAAAATATATTGCCACTATATGTCATTTCAAAACATTTTAAAAATCAATAGTAGACTAGGAGAAGATTTGCTATTAAACATTTTTTGGAAATGCTTCAATTTTCAAGCAACGGGAACATAAAAAATGAGTAAAGGTCTTAGAAATGTATATATTTTTAAATTCTAAATACTATTATTTTAGAATAAACTCTAAGATAACTCTAAGACGATAAATCACCAGAGGGTGTTGATCTTTTTCTTTTATGTTACACAACGTCCAGCCCAGACTCATATTAAAACTTTGTTTAATAAATACTTTTGATTACTGTGATTACTGTGACATTCAGGATAGCCATTATTGTTTTTATTTTGAAAGATGTTTCTGATATGGTGTTCACCTTATGACTATAAAGATTGCTAGAAAACGTCATTTCCGTAGTTTCTGATGGAAAGAATAAGATCACTAGGCTTCCAAGAGAAAACTAGCTGATATGCTAAAATGAAATATTTCAATTTATTTAAAGAAAATTTGTTACCCTAGGTAGCTACAGCATTATACAATTTTCCTAGCATCTACATTAGTAGGAAGATTTTTTTTTAAGTCCCAAAATGTCTGCATCTGCAATCAAATGAGGTTAGTTGTAATTCTAAAAACCCATTGATGGAATTCTGCTTTTCTTTGTGCTTAGTAGTGAGTTTTGTGGCACGTGCTCAGAAGAATCTTCGTCTTGTTTGGTCAGCTGATCAGAATACAGCTATTTCAAGCTGAGGGCCAACTAACTAGAAATGTGGGTTTGAACCTCATAGAATAAAACCCTAGGCCTAGTCCACAAACCTCCCATCTGCCGCCACCTTGCAAACGGCAAGAGCCCAGACTGAGGCTGGCTCAACACAAACTTCTCGCTTTTGGAAAATAACAAAAAGACAGCGCTAGACTGATTCTAAGTCCGAGACATTTCCTTTGTATGCTGAGGACTCTCAGTGGATTTAAACAGGACCATTTGGGAATTTAAGTGAAAATGCCATCAGTTAAAGTGATAGTGTAAATTTAAATTGTGGCCTCAAGTAGATATTTTAGACCTGATCTTTTGTAGATAATAAAATAAAAGAAACATTTTCTAATTCATCCTTCCTCTAGGGCATCAGAAAAAAATAGAGTGAGAAAAGAAAAAGTTGAAGATATTATATTCAAAATAATTTTTCTTAAATTATTTTCATAACTATTAATAATTATGAGTAGGATTTACAAATATTTTATTGAATTAGATAAATGGTAAATAATAGAACTATCATTTTCCCAGTTTCATTGCTAGAATATCAAAGATTAGTTGAGCCTAATAATTTGAAGTATCCAGCTTATTATGGCCATTGAGTCTGCTGTATTTCTGATGCATTAATATTTTCCAATTGGATGGTAGCATTGGCATGCTTTATTTACGATTATGATGTACTTAGTAAGAAATGATCTTAAGTCTCTTTCCCAGCACTAAATTTACTTATTCAACAAACATATATTAAGTGCCTTATTATGTGCCATTTTTTTGCAGTCACATTGTTTAAAGTTGAAACTACAAAGATGAATTAGATACCTACCCTTAAGTAGCCTATGTTCTAGGAAATTAGTGATTATCAAATTATATTGTTTGGACATGATCGTCCTTGCCCCACTGCTTAAAATTTTTATGCCAAAAGAACCCACAAACAGAAAGTTCTAAAGCAGGTAAAAATATACCAAATTAGATAACGCCACAAAGAATCTTATAAACAGATCTATAATTTTCTAATTTTCCCTCTTTCATAGTTTTCTTTGCATGTTAGTTTCCTTTTTGTTTAAATATTGAATATATTTTTTGTGTACCTGGGTTTTAGTTTAAAAGATTTCTGTATGAATTCTTTAAAATTTACAAAATGCAAACTTGTAGAAAGAATAAAAAAGATCACCCATATTCCCAAACACAATTATTACTTACTTTTCGATGCATTTACTCTAGTCTCTTTTTCTGTGTGTATAGTTTGGGAGAGAAAATGTAGTCGTGATCATACTATAGTATAATTTTAAATCTTTTTTTTTTCATTAAAAATAAATTAAGCATTTTTTTTGCTAGTTCATTTTTTTATAAAGTAACATTCTTAATGGCTGTATAATACTTCTTTGAAAGGATATATAAAGTTTTACTTAACCATTCCTCTATTATTAAGCTGTTTCTAGTTTTCCTTAATATAAATAATTCCCTTTTATGTTTAAATTTGTTTCCATAGACTACATTTTTAGAGAACTAGAATTACTGAGTCACAGGACACTTATATTTTTAGATTATCTCTTATGTTGTGTCAGATCTTTAAAACCAAGTTAAAATGTATGTTCCCTCCATTCAAGTAACTCAGAAAACTGCTCTTAAGATTTACAAAATGGTGATTTCTAAGGCCTCTAGAATTTCTCTTATGCCACCCAGTTGAAAAATTATTGTTAAAAAGTCTCATCTCAAAAAAGATAGTTTCTGGAATTTTTCTAAATGTGCCATTATTACAATATTTTTTTTTAGTATGAAAAATGCATGGTTACTATCAAAAATATAAGTTTATGAAGAATTCTGCCTGCAAGTTACCTTTCCTGTTTGCTCTTGGCAGCATCAGATTAAGTGGTCCTCCTAAGACAGACCTTACTCTGTGTGCAAAGATGTTAAAAGCAGCAACTTTCCCGCCTCCACTTAGACTACAGGGCCTAATTCAGATGAATTCACGACTCTCTCCATGCTTTATAAAATGTTTCGCTGACTGAACATAGTAAAAAAGACAAATTAATGATGAAACACTGAAAAGAAAAACAGAACATAATATTACTCATGATGCTCAAACAAGTTTTTTCGGTACCATAAGGTAATAAATATGGTTCATTCTTTATGAACAATCAGAATTCACTGATGCTGATAATTTCTTCTCAGTTTAGCCTTCCAGCAGAGTTCTTAAAGTTATCTAATTTCAACGGTAATTTCATACAGCCTGTGTTGTTAGTAATTTATGTTTCCAGCATGTGCTTTTCCTTCTTGTTTAAGCTGTTAATCCCAGATATGTGCTGAAGAACTGGATGGCAGAATCTGCAGTGCAAAGAGCAGAAAAGAATGATTTTTCAGAGGTGAGGTTGGTTGCTGCATTTATTTTTATGAATGTTAAATGTATATTTTATACACACTGATTTTGTTTGCAGACATTGCCAGGACCAGTTTCCATAATCCTCATTGCCTGGTCTCTCTTTTTATTGTGCATCCATGAATCATTTTCTCATATTTTCTAGTTTATTCTTTAACATATTTAAATTTTTGAATATTAATTTTATATCATGGATCTACATTATTTGAACACCTGAGGGTCTGATTCTGCTGTTTGTTGTTTATATCTGGGAATATTGGATTCATTCTCTGAAATGCAGTGAACCCTGATTTGAGTGTGCATCTCTTCATCAGGTATCTAGCACTAGCAACCTGGGTCTGCTTAAATTAACTTTGACAGCAGTGAACTTGAGTGAATGAGGCCTAAACACATGAGCATGTATGGATCCCACATATAATGCTAAGCAAAATAAGTAAGTGGCAAAGGAGTACATACAGTGTTGCCACTTAAATATAGTATAAAACATGCAAAATCCTATTATATGTTACTTAGGGCTACGCACATATATAATAAAAGTACCAAAGTGAATAAAAATGATAAACATCAACTTTAGACAGTAGTTACATTACAGTAAGGAGGAAATTTGAATCAGAGAGAGGTACTGGCTTCAACCATATTAGAAGTATTTTTGAAACTGAATGGAGGATATGCAAGAGTTCATTATATTATTCTACATACCTTCTTCTTTGCCTCAAATATTTCATAGTTGTTTCAAAATGCAATACATGTAATATATTTTTAGAAGAGGAGTGGCCCCGGCGCTCATGCTGCCACTCTGTGTCCTGCACTGGAGCAGACATTATTGGTGAGAAGGGCCCTCTTTCCCTCAAAACCGGTCACAGCCTCAGAGCCATTCTCACCATGCATGCTGTGTAGTTACTACCATGTGATCAGAGTTGGCATGAAAGAAAAACTATTCTTCTAATTTGGAACTTGCATTCACTTTTTATTTCAGTAGTTTAATAGGCCTAACAACTCTAGGTTTTCATTTTAGAAAATACAATATTATTAAATATAATCCTTTTATGGAATTAAGGGAAAACAAAGAGAAGAGAGATAACCAGTATTTATCTTTAGATGAATCAATCTAAGCTGAAGAAACTAAACACTATTTAATAAGTTGTTTTGTTGGCTTGTTTCCTCCTCCCTTTTGTTCTTTTCCTGTTTTATTTTTTCTTTCCCCAAAATTATATTTAAGTAACGATGCAGTACTCATCAGGGGTGGGGAGACATCTTCCTAGGTTCAGGTAAACATTCCGGCTCTTAAGACGATAGCAGGCTCCTCTTGGCCTCACCCACCTCAGAGAGACAGGACAGTAACGTGGTATATGAACAGGGCAACACCTGAATCCTCGCAGCTGTCCATGCAGGCAGGAAGGCGCAGCGTAAAGCTCGGGTGTGGGGAGACGAGAGCCACACTGGGAAGACGCAGGGGCAGCCCTGGCTTAGAAGCTTCAAGTCCTGCAGAAACCACTATCTCTTGTAACAAGGCCGTGGGCGTAGTTTCCAATGTCCCTACAAGAGACCTGCCTTACACCAAGAGTCACCACACTAAAGAAAGTCCTAAGCGTTCCATCAGGTATTCACAGTGCTTCCATTGCAGGTGTTGTTTGTCAGTCATAAGCAGTGTCCTACAGTGACAGCTGACATATGACCTCATCAGGTTACAGACCCAAAAGGTTAATTTAGGGTTACTTTCTCAAAACCAAAAAGGTTTTGTTGAACCTTTTTCACAAAACCCTTTACACACACAGCTTGTGTTTACCTTCTTGCTTCAAATGTTTCTTGAGAATTTATGTGAGGCACTGTGGAGATGTGTAAAAATTGATTCAGGGAGCTTTTAGACTAGTGAATGAAATTAGATAGAGATAAAACGGACTTCGGTAAAAGGCTATGTACAGAAAGTGCCTGGGGGAAAGTTAAGAGAGGTTCTAAGAGCACAATATTGATGATGATGCAGTCTTCCCATTTAAAATATTGGTAATATAGTAATATACTCTATTTGATTTCTTGGCTCTACTTTCTTATTGTAATCACTGTTTTCTATCACAACTAGGCATTTATCCTTAGTAATACACAAGGAAGTGATAAAGCCACTGGAAAAAATATTTTTAATTGAGGTCTATTTGACATATAACATTATATTAGTTTCAGGTGTACAACATGATTCGCTATCTGTATATATTGTGAGATGATCACTACAATAAGTCTAGTTAATATCTTTGAATATTTTGTGCCATTCCTTTCTGGCTTGTAAATTTTCTGTTGTGGACTTTTAGGATCTCCTCTCAACAATGTTCAAGTATGCAATATGGTATTATTAATTATTGTCATCATGCTGTACATTACATCCCCATGACTTATTTGTTTGATAATTGGATGAAAATATACATTTCGGCCCTAGAATTATTATTCAAAGAGGTATGTTCTTTGATGCCTCAGTTTATTATCATGGGGCAAAGTTACAAACGAGGAGGCAGCATGAATTGGAATCCATGCCCTTGATTTGGAAAGATTGCAAATCATTGACATTGTTTTATTTTTGTAAGAATTTTAGAAAATTATAATCTTACTGCTGTGAAGGAATTTTTTAAATTACCAGGATATATATGTAGTTTTGGACACTACATATTCACTCTCCTGTTTTAGAACAAAGCTAGCCCTGAAGGAACTTTCTGTGGAACAATAGAAATTTAAATAACAACGATAGTGAAGATTTAATAAAACATAAAATGTTTAAATATTTTCAAACAAATTCAAAACTTATCTATTGTTTTAGAAATTTAGAAAATTAATAAGGGTCCTGAGGAAGAAAAATCTGTATTTATCTACTTAAATTCTTTACCAGGTCCATCTTCTCCAGCAAGTTCTTCAGCATCCTTTCCAGAAGCATTCTGCAGCTGAGAAAGCAGGCTACGCCTCACCTACTCCTTCCTGGGCTAAAGATCTCAGAGTCAGCTGCTCATCTTAATTTGAATCAGCTGCTCATCTACCATTGAACTCTACATAGAATAATCTACATTTTGATGACAATCCTAAATTTCAAAATAATGATTATATATAAAAATATTTTTAACCAAATGAATGGGACCTATTCTTTAGAACATCTTTGTGATCATTTTGTTCTAATTAATAACTTTAATGGAATAATAATACATTTTTGGTAAATCATATGAGTTATTCTCAATAGCTAAAAAGTCTTATGACAATCTTTTAATGAATTTTTAAGTATTCATCTAATATTATGTGCCAAGCACTTTGGGGCACATCACATAAGTGTACAGTTTAATTTTACTCTTAAAGCTTTTTGTCTATTACGCTAATTTTCAAACATTTACCAAAGTAAAGAGAATAGTTTAATGAACCTCATTTCCCATTCAGCTAGCTTATTAATTATCAATATATCATCAGTCTTGCTTCATCTACACCCCTATACACTTCCCACATGTTCCTACTTATTGCTTTAATTGAAGTATAATTTATATATTCCCAAGTATTTTACAGAAATTCCTAGACATTGTTTCATTTAATTTACAAATATATCTGTATGTATCTCCAAATGTCAATAACTTAAAAAACACACACAGTGTTATCACCTTAAGACAAATTAACATTTCACTAATGCATGATTGAAATCAAATAACCAGTTTTCAAATCTTTCCTATCGTTTTATGAGTTGTCAACATCATTATTTTTTTTAACTCTTCAAGTTTATTTTTTAATTTAAAAAAGAAAACTCCAATTTCCTCTCAAATTCCACATTCCTAGTTTTTCAGGGACACAGAGAGAGGTCTGAGTTCAGAGGTCTGAACTCGACATCACCTGGCCACTCCTGATTCTGCAGGACTAAGACATTTCCCGGGGGTTCTGTGCCAGCCAGTGAGGTCCAGAATGGTCCAGGTGTGGTCCAGCTCAAGGGCGTCTGGCCCAAGATGGCAGAGGGGCTTGCTGGCAGTCTGACAAAACCAGAAGCGCTGAACAGGTAGCCTGGGACTCCCAGACCTTGCAAAGAGTTTCGTTGGCGCCCATCGGCCTGCGCTGTTCTGTTCCTCAACCCCTAACGAAGCAAGCCCTCATCTTCCCGCTGGGCTCTGCTCTCCACTAGCCCCTCAGCACTCCTCTTAGTGTATACGTCCACAAGCCTGTCATCGTCAAAAGGTTCGGCTACCTCGGGTATGGTGGAGGTTATGGTCGGGGTACCTTTGAAAGCCTACCTTTCATCAGCATTGAGAAATGGGGTGAGGGAGTGAGGCTTCCTGGAGACAAGACAACCCCTCCCCCTAGCTCGACTCCTGGCACCTGCCTCAGGCAGTGCCCTCGTGAGAGATCACTAAGTAAGCTCAAGGTTGAAACCGCTGTGGACCCCCGTCCCTTTCTGGCCCGTGAGGAAAGCTTCCTCAAACTTCGTAAGTGTGGCCGCAAAACACTAGAGGGATAGCACCGTTCAACCTATTAAATATTAAAGCTGAGCTGAGCTGACTGTACATTTTATTTTGAAAGAAACAGGTGAGTGACAAGAGAGGGCATCTCCTCCCTCCGACCCCTCTCCAGCCCTGTGCAGGTGTCTAGTCCTGATACCTGTGCCTCAGTTTCTGTGGAGGCTGCAGCCTGTGGCACGTGGCACCCTGAAATGCACCCTTTGCCCATGTAGTCAGTGCTCCATCAGTCTGGCATTGGACCAAACATCTCAACAGCAGAACACAGAACTATAAAACACAGCTCTACGTAATAAACACCTATGGTCTAAGACCCTCCTTCAAAACGTGACTCTGCTGGCTGTGGGTCCAGCTTCTTCCTCACAGATACTCTGTCCCCAATCCACAAACTCTCCTGGACCATCTATAGAATCTAAGAGGAAACCCAAACCTTTTACATAGATGGAACCAAGCTGCCAACAAAAGGCAACTGGAGAGAGAGCCCGCAGCGCCTGCTTCTGTTGGCTGGAGAGCAGCCTCACTTCCCAGCCGGAGCTTGGTGCTCTCACCCACAATCCCTGCCCAGTGATTCCACCTCCCTTGTCTGTGGCCCGAACCAGCCAGGATACTCCGAGAGGTAGGTAGGAGAGGATTAGGAGGCTTACTGACCAGAGATGGGATGCCAATGCGTGGCCGGGCCAGGGGAACCCCATTTCCTGAAGCTGAAATGGCTGCTATCACCGCACACTCAGAGGACAGACCTCATGTACAGCAACAGCACATGCAAGGTACCAAGGCCAAAGAAGGGCCCCCCAAGTGTCTTTTCCATTGGAAGAAGGGGCTATGTACCGGGGGAAGAGGGGAAAGCCTGGCCAGGTGCACCCCTGTTTTATCTCATTCACCTAGGAGATCAAACTGCTCAGCAGCTTCAAACTCAGCATTCATGGCCGCGGCCCACTCATCCAGCTCCGATTTCAGGATCTCTGGCACCTTTTTCTTCCATTTCTCCTTCACGACTGGTGGGGAGATTCCGGGGAGAGTCGTGTCCAGGGCCCAGGGATTTGCGGGTACCCTGGGGACCTCAGTTAACTTTGAATACACTAAAGGCGAGACTCCATCCAGGTCTTCTACCCCCAGCAGTCCCTTGAAGCCAAAGCAGGATCAGCAACCTGGGGTGGAGGTGGAGGCACAGCCAAGGGTCTCTAGCCAGCTGTCGGCGCGCCTGACTCGCTTAGACATATCCAAGTCTCTGGTGTCCAGGTCTCGTCCCCTAGAGTTAGACTCAACATCCGGGCCATATAGCACAGGAGTGGGGGTGGGGGTGACAGGGACACTACATGTCTCGAAGAGGTCCTTCCCAGTAGGTTCCCAGCCAGGAGGCTTGTTTTCTTTCTCCAAGAAAAAGGCAATCCTTGGGCTCCTTCGAGGCGAGTTGACAGATGGGCTCCTTACAGCACGGGCCACGATCTTCTTCAGGATGATGGGCTAAGTGGTGCCGCATGGGGTGTCTTCAGCCAGATTTTAGGGAGGGTGCTGGGGAGATCAGTCTGATTTCCGCTGGGACCTCCGCAGAGACTGAGTAGAGGACGGGGCCCCTGGCTCAGGGCGCTGGGCGGCCGCTCTGGACCACGTTCACCTCTTGGACATATCTAGCTTTGGCCTTGACCTCTGCTGCCACCGCAGCTGCCACAGCTGCCAGGGCTCGTGCCAACCCAAGAGCCTTTCTCATTATCATTAGTTTATAGTTATTTGAATTGAGATCCAAGTAAGGTCTATACATTAAAATTAGATGATAAAAATCTCCTACGTCTTTTGATATCTTTGGGTATAATTACCTGTTTTTTCTTCAATTTTTTGTTTTGTTTTGAAGAAACCAGATCATTGATCCTGTAATGTTTCCCACAGTCTCATCTCTGTAGTGCTGTTTAACATGTAACTCTGCCTCCTGTATTTCTGTAAATCTAGACCTTGATTCAGATTCAGGTTTGATTTATTTGGCAGAGAAATACTTGCTGCCAGGGACAAGTGTTGTGTACTAGGAAGTACATATTTGGTGATCTTCTTTTGCGATACCAATAGCTGTTGACTATCATCATCTTGACCCATTAATGCAATAAGGTTGCAAAAAGAGGACAGTCTAATCCTATCGCTCTATTAGGAATCCTCCTGTAAAGGAAAACTTCCTATCATTACTTGGACATCCTCAGAATCAGAAAGGCAAAATAACGAGTGGGTTCCCAAGGTTGCTTCAAAGACAAACAGTGGAGTGGGCTTTTTTGATTACGTTAGTATCGGAAAGAACTATTGAATTTAAGCATGTTTTATGTGTTTTATACAATTACAGTTATTATCCTTCCTGATGTACAAATTGTCCCATAGTTGGCCAGTGAGGTTTTGTTCATATTGGATCCTTTGGAGATAATCCTAGAGATTTTCGATAACTCCTTTGTTTTCTGGTGTGCTAAGATGTTCCAGGTTCATTCTGCATCATTCTTGCCTGAGCCCTGGAATCAGTTACTAGCAAAGTGAAAAATGTATAATCAATGTGAAAAAAAAGGAACAAAAATGCAATCAGATAAAATGCTCACTTAAACCACAAAAGGCAGAAAAAGAGCGGAAGACAAAACTGGGAACAAAGAACAAGAAACAGTAACAAATGTGGCAGGTGGTGATCCAGCCATATCAATAATCACGTCAAATATCAATGGTCTAAACACACCAATTAAAAGGTGGAAATTGTCAGAGTTAATCACAAATTTATAAAAAAAGAATTTTTACAGTTTTTCCCCTGTGAAAGAAAGGGACAGTGTGGGTGGAAGCTGGGGGGCCCGGTGGGCTGCGACCCAGCTCTGTGGGATGGAGGTGAAGCATGTTTGAAGTGACACTTTTGAGGTCTTTGAAGCCCATGACAACCATATCCGTCCCTTGCCCCTCCCTAGTGCTCCAGTCCTGCTCTCGTGAGTCCTCTTGATCCACGGTGATGGGTCCCAGAACCTCCTTTGTCACGGTCAGGTGAGGAACAACCTTTTACTCACCGGGGCCAATGAGGTTTTCTTTTAGGGAATTTTACTAAAAATTCTGAAGGCCATGGAAGTGAAGGTGAGAAATATAAAGAAGATCAACAAGGCTTTACAAGGCATGGGATTCTGAAAACATTTCCAAAGGTCAAGTATATTATAAAATAGTGTTGCTATGGCATTAGATTCATACACTGATATTTCTAGAATACTGTCTTTGGGAATAATGTTAAACTTTTATTAATTTGATGCTTCTGAACATCATAAAATAAATGAACATAAAACATCACTTTGGTTAACTCCTGGGAAGGTAAGATAATATTCACTGAAGTGGAAATACATAGGAAAGATATGTACATTTAGGCAGATAAAGTCTGTTAGGTTAATGGTTATGAATGTACGTTTGGCATCATTTCTAGTCCGAATATTTTAATATTTTATCTAAAATGACCAAGATGTCACGAAAATAACGTAGCAAAAACGCACTTGAGGTTAGAAGTGATTATACTTAGGACACGAAGATGTCTGTATGTCTCCCTTAGGACATGTTGCCTCTTTTCTTTTGCAAAGCTTTCATGAGATCTGACATGAAATCCTGCTCCCCGCCCCCTCCCCCACTGGGTGGTCTTGGGTTCTCTTGCCTCTTTGGGGGAACTGGAGGCCTTTTGGCAATAACGGGGGACGGCCTCTCTGATTGTGGGGTGAGGGTGGGTGGGGGCGGGGGAGGAGGCGGTAATGACTCTGCATCCCCCGCAAACGACAGCGGAGGCGGAGGCACGAAGTCTGGGGGCTCTTCGATAAAATCGGGGGGCGGCGGCGGGAGCTCGTCGTCCTCCAGAGGGGGCGGGGGCGGGGGCGGCGGCAGAAAGTCATCCGGCGGAGGCAAGCCCATGGGTTTGGCCTTGGCGGGTGTCCCTGGGCTTCCGCTGGTGTTTGAGGACCCTCGCTTGGGAGGGGGCGGCGGCAGGCTGGACTTCGAGGGGTGATGGGCCTTGGGCGTTCCTGGGTCATGGTTACCAAGGGCTGGCTTCTTATCCTTCAACAAAGCAACAAGGGCATTATTCTCGACATACAGCCACCCTGCAGCTGACACCTCCATTGACTTATGAGATCTCCCTGAGTCAAGGCAGTATCGCCCTTTGGGCAGCCTCGGTCCCCCAGTCCCTGAGACTATAAGGTTGTTCATGAGGTTCCCTTTGCTCTGGGATGGGAGAAAGACTCCAAAAGGCCTGTAACATTATTACCCCCAGGGTGCTGATCCACCAACTCTTCTATAAACGAAAGGCTTGGCCCTGTTCGAGAAGTTGTGTTATATTTAGATTATACAGGTATGTCCTCAGAACCTCTGCTGTCTTTAAGAGCTGCAGACAGGTACTGGTGGTGGCCTGTTAGGAACTGGGCTGCACAGCAGGAGGTGAGCAGTAGGCTCCATCTGTATTTGCAGCCACTCCCCAGCACTAGCATCACCGCCTCAGCTCCACCTCAGATCAGGAATTAGATTCTCATAGGAGCACCAGTCCCTGGTGCCCACAAGGTTGAGGACTGCTGGGTAGAGCTTAGCTAGCTGAGAGGTTACTGAAGGAACTCAAACAGAAGCAAACTGGAACCCGTTGGAATTCCCACTTACACCCTGGTTCCCAGGCCTATGTAGCCGTTACATTTTTCTTGGTCTGAGTTGAGCTGGTTGTGAAGCTCAGGTATCACCATTATTTTGCCCCTGCACCACTCCCCCTCAGTGGCAGAGAGGCGGTTAAGGTGCTTCCCAAACATTCCACAAGTATCAAATGCCCTACTTTGTTTTGCACCAAGAAGGTGGAAGGAGAAAGGAAAACCCAGAATAGTTGTCTCTGGACTACAGGTAACCTTTGTGCAAACCCCAGTGCAAAGGCTGTTCTGGCAAAGAACTGTTTTGGCCACTCCTGTGTCAGTGTTTTCCGGCCTGCCCGCTGAGGGCACAGGTGCCTCGCCCCAGGACTGTGGGCTTCTAAGGGGAGCCAGGTTAGCTTGGCTCCCCCCTGCATAACAGGAAGAGCAGGAATGTGCACACCTGGTCTGTAGTCTTAGATTTACCTTTGCTTAACTGGGAAAGCCAGCTGTCTAATCATAATCCCTATCATTATCTATGTCTCAAGGTTAAGATGAGATTAGAGATAAATATATGGTTCCAAAGAGAAAAATCATGATGCATGTGTTATTGGTAGAAACCAGAACACCAAACTTGGCCAAAGGCTGAAAGCCACAGTCCTTCTGCCAAGTAGAATAGATAACAATAAATTATATGTATATAATGCAACTTCTCCAGGAATTCCGGGCAGCTGAATTGAATCCCTCGGTTTTAGTGATAATTATCATTACAATTTACATTTTAGCAGGCTTCCATTTTATTCCTGTCTTTGCTTAATAACCTCCTACCACTGAAGATTTCATTTAGAAGTTTTTTTCCCCCCCTAACAAAATGTCTTATGATGGAGTTTCTATTTTATTTAATTTATTTGCTTCACATGATAAGCTAATTGAATGGCAATGTATTTAAAAGATTTTTCTGAACAGGCAGTTTTGGGAACTGGTATTCACACACATTCTGGGATCTATTTTTTAAACTGCTTTCAGCATTGAAAAATGTTTCTCTCCAGTTGGCATCAAAGACATCATGAAAATAATAATAGCTGAAAGCATACTGCATGATGAGACCGTCACACTTGAGAAGCTAACAAGAATATTTGAGAAGCATAATGTTTTACGGTCTACAGAGGTTTTAAAAAATTATAAGAAGTTCAATAAATATAAGTTTGATAAATACTTAGTAGTTTCTATCACTGACCAATGGACAAAATAAAAGAAGGGAATCAGGTGAAACATTATCTAAGGTTGTTTTGAATGACCCATGGGAAACAGTCAAGGGAACTTGTATAGTCAACTGAGATGTCACCAATGAGACTGGTAACTAAATTACCACTTTTAGCTACAATTTTTAGATAGATTTAAATGAATCTTCCTTAATCTCCTCTACTGAAAAAAAAAGTTACAGAGAATGTTATACCAATTTACAATATACTATTATTATAAATAATATACTATTATTTTAAAATGTGTTTTATCTTCCATCAATGTAAACTATAAAATGCATATTTTATAGCGTAACTTTTAAATAATAGTTTGGTTTTTGGGCCCTGTTTACATTTAGTACAGAGCTTATGACTTAACTGGTTGCTTAAATTTAAACAGAATAAAATAAGAAAAAATCCCAAGGGTTTAAAGCTCAGCTGCCACTTTCTGGGTGTGCTAAAACCAATGGACTAAACCAAGAAAATAACTTCAGTCAAAATAAATGTAGCTAAATTAAAAATAGCTACCAATCCTCAGCCTTAAAAAACAAAACAAAACAAAACAAAACTTACATTTTCCCAAAGCAGGTGATAATAGCTGGTTTTCGCTCTCCCTTTTAGCCTATGTAATTTTAAGACTAAAAAAAGTAAGGCAATAATTATCTAAACGGAGTTATGGTGAATTCGTTGGAGGTATGTTTTCTCTTTTTAGCGGACTAGTTATCAGAACACTGCTAATGGTTTAGGTTACGAGCTCACAGGTGACAGGCTGAGAGGACTATGTGGGTGACTGTCTGGCCTTACCTTAGTGGTGCCAGCATGTTGCTGGGCTTCTTCGAGAACAGCGTGCACGGAGTGTGGGGCCTGGGGAATCTGCCCGTTGGCCTGGGTGGTGCCTGTTTTAAGTCCCAAGAGGGAGGAAGAGAGACAAAAAGAGTGGGCAAGGCATTTCAACATTCTTTAAAGCTCATCTGAAAATATAAAGCGGTTTATATCTCCAAAGCTGAAGAAGGGGACTCGTGGGCATAGTAGGGATTAACTGGGGGCCTTACGGGAAATCTGAGGTTCTATGACAGAGATTCAACAAATGGTTCAGGAAAGAGAACACTTTTATACAGACTTCAAAATCTGGATTAGCTGGGGACTTAGAGAATAGTACGTTCTGCTTGTAAAAACTTTTTGGTCAATGGAGCATAAACCTTGAAAAGCTCTTTTAAAAAGTTTCCGTTGGGGAAGACTTTTCTGAAGTGTATCTGGTTTCATACCCTGCTGTGTACGACTTTTGAACATATTCCTCAAGAAAAAGTACTTTGGGCACAAAAACAGTAGACAGAGCGGATTGAGCAAAATACACAGAATTAGATTTTTTTTTCAGAAAGTTGTGCTATGCATCTAAATATTTTCCTGCCTTTTAATTTACCCTTTCTCACAAAAAGTGTAACTAACCAAGGTTTGACAGCATCAACATGGGTTAATTTACTGTCTACGAAGAAACATTCCATCATGTGCAAGATCCCCCATTTTTTATCAATGGAAGTCTCATCTGACTGCTGCAGTGATGATCTTCAAAAATTGGTTTGAGCGATTCATTTAGGAGAAATGGAATTAACATTTATTGAGCACTTAGTATTAGGGATATTAATGTGTTTTATTTTATTTCATCCTCGGGGCAACCCTACAGGGTATTAATTCATTTTTTCATTTACTGCTCCAAACATCTTCGAGTTCTAGCTGAGCCTCTATTATCTGTGAGGCATTGATCTCAGTGGTGGGGAAACTACAAGACACAAAACAGAAATGGTCCCTGATCTCATAATTTCCATCAGAGTCTAGAGAAAGGAACAGATACTAACCTAAGAATCATGCAGATCATTAATTATGACTAACCTACAAAGGGCAATTCATTTGAGACCTGAGGACAGGTAGGAATTAACCACATGAAGGAAAGAACATCATAAACAGGGGGAACAGCATCTTTGAAGTCCCTGAGAATGGATGGTGCTGGGGCTTTGAAGAACTGTGAAAAAGCAAAAGGCCTGTGTGGCAGGAACTGGAGGCAGGAGAGGTGGGCAAACCCACATTCTGCAGCTTTCTGGGCCTTGCTACTCATTTGGGACTTTATCTGAGACCAGTGGGAAGCTTCTGAAGGGTTTCAGGTAGGGGAGAAACAGGTTTACATTCAAAAAGGTGACTTGCAGAGGGACAGAGCCTTGCAAAAGCAGGGTGTCGAGCTGGAGCACTAGCACATGAGGCTCAGTGAAAGATCATGGTGGCTTGGACTTCATGGCAATGGAGATGGACAAAGACACATTTGACCAATATTTAGAAGGTCAAATAAGCAGGATTTAGAAGTGATTAGATTCGGGGCGGGGGGTGAGTGAGCTCTTCTTATATGTTTCCTGCATGAGCAACTGGGCAGATAACGACATTATTTACGGAAACAGAACAACAACAGGGGAGCAAGTTTGGAGGGTTAAGATGATGCATTCAGTTTTGCAGACGTTGAGTTGGAGGTGTCTGTGATGTATCCAAGCAAAGCCACTGAGCTGACAGTTGGATGCATGGGTTTGGAGGTCAACAGAGAAGCCTGGATTGGATTTGAATTTTTCTAGGTGGTCAGCACATAGATGATGCTGGGAGTGGGTTAGGTCACTTAGGGAGATTGTGTAAAATGAGAAAAGGGTTAGGCTTGACTGGGTCTTGGGTAACTTAAAATGAAGTAGAAGGAGTTAGAAAGGAGTGGCCAGAGATGAGGGGGAGGACTTGGAGTATGCGTTATCTTGAAAGCCAGTAGAGGAGGTTGCTTCAAGGAGGCGTGGTCAGTTGTGTCGGATGCTGCCGAAAGGTCAGAAAAGGAGAGGGGTTTGCAATAGTTGGGTTTAGCAACATAGAGGCCACAGGTGAGAGTAGCAGGAGAGAAACTAGAGAAACAAGTACAATAAAGCATCTGTCTGGTCTTTGTCCTGGCTTCCTGGCACAGAACTTCTAACCCCTTTGGTATTTCCCAAGTGACCTGAGTGTCTTTGGGATTCATGAGCCCCCGGGATCATGTCTGAGTTTATGCTGACCACATGGATCCAGAAGGGGGGCCGGTTACCAGAAAGACCTTGACCTCTGAGGACTGAGTTCAGTCACGTGGCCAGTGATTCAGTCAATGACGCCTATGGAATGAAACCCCAATAAAAACTCTGGACAGTGAACTTGGTGGAGCTCCCTGGTTGTGAACATATCAAACTGGGAGGGTGATGCACCCTAATTCCACGGGAGAGGACACAGAAGCTCTGCATCCAGGACTCTCCTGGACCTCATCCTGTGTGTCTCTTCATTTGGCTGGTCCTGATTTATATCTTGTGTAATAAAACTATAATCTAAGAATAGCACTTACCTGAGTTCTGTGAGTCATTCTAGCAAACTGCTGAACCTGAGAGGGTCATGGGGACTCCCTAATTTGTAGCCAATCGGTCACAAGTGTGGGTGGCCTGGGGACCGTGGAAGTGGGGCTGGCATCTGAAGAAAGGGTGGCCGTGTTGGGGACTGTGTCCCTGGCTTGTGGGGTCTGAGCTGACTCCACTGGTCAGCATCAGAGCTGTGCTGCAGTGCACCAGCTGATGTCAGAACAGGGGACCAGAACATGGATGGAAGAATTGGCCCATGTGAGAAGGTAGCATAAGGGATGCAGGCTAGGATGGGTACAGATGCAGGTAAGTTGTTGAGTTTGGTGGTGAGAAGTTAAACAAGTTCCCCTTTGATGGTTCCATTTTCTCTGCTGAGAGTTAAGGGGTTGGAGGTTGGAAGTCTGAGGAGAGTAAAGAACATCTGAGCCTAGGAGAGTACACTGACTGCAATGGGTTTTCTCAATATTATTGACATTTGGAAAATTCTTTGTGTGTCCTGTGCATTGCAGGCGAGACAGCATCCATTGTCTCTATCCATTAGAGGACACTAGCTCCTCCTAAGGGCTGACAACCAGAAGTGTTTGCAGACTTTGCCAAATGCTCTCTTGGGGGTCACAGTCACCCTTGGTTGAGAACCATTGATCTGAGAAATACAGTAAGATCAACGGGCAGTCTTAAGGGCCCATTCGTGTCTGATGTCCACAGATGGGTGGACATCTGTCCATAGATGCCCACAATGAGTCTCTTGAAGGTAGATCCTTCTAGAGGAAAGGATGTCCTAACCTTGACCACATCCTGGAGAAGACTTGCTTTCCCACCTTTTCCTTTTCCTGCCCTCAAGACTAACTAAATTAACAGTGGGCAGAGTCACTGTGGGTTAACGGCAGGTCCAGCCAATTTGTTATCATCCTTTCTCCCTTCATCTCATCCTCCTCCCTCCTCCCTTCTTCTCTTCCTCTTTTCTTTAAGTCACTGGTACTATAGGTGCCTCTGGTTAAGGCTGGTGTTAAGACTGAGGCTTGGGGAAGAGGCTGTCCTTTAAACTCAAAGCCACATGTTCCAGCTTGTTCTACCAGAAAGCCTTGAATCAGGAGTTACAGACACCAGGTCAGTTCATCAAAATGTAGAATTCTATTTGTCATGTTTCTTTGTGTGTGTAACTCTTTCTCTTGGGAACTTTCCCAGGAGAGATGCTATGGCTGGATATGGGATCCGTGGGTGTTCTTGCAACATCCCCAAACCTCCAACGACTCTGGACATATATACATAATTGGTAGGCCTGAGGCCCTGGGTGCAGTTCAAAAGTGTACTGCAGTCAAATCTGACATGACCCACCCAGTGTTAGCATCAGACCCCACAGGTTAGCTCAACCTCGACAAGACTGCTCTCGCTTCAGATGCCAGACACTCAAACTTCTGACCAGCCCGCTACAAGTTAAGGGGTTCCCATGACCCCTGAGTTTCCATAATTCACTAGAATGACTTGCAAAATTCAAGAACGTGCTATAATTACAATTACAGTTCTGTTATAAAGGATGTACATAGGGCAAGGTTTAGGAGGGGTGTGGACATGAACCTTCCAAGCCCTCTCCCTACGGAGTCAGGCACGTCACCCTCCTGGCACCTCGATTTATTAACCAATCGGGAAGCTCCCCCAAGCCTCGGTGTCTAGAGTTTTCACTGGGGCTTCATTACATCCCCACAATGGATTGGATGACTGGCCATGTGATCACGCTCAGTCTCCTGTTTGCTTCCCTTCCCCTCCCTGGAGGCCAGACAGCTGACGAGTCCAGCCTTCTAATGATGCGCTTGGTCTTTCTGGTGACTTGCCCCCATCCTGAAGCCACCCTGGGGCCCACCAGCAGACACCTCACTAGCATAACCAAGATGCTCCTTTCACGCAGGGAATTCCATAGGCTGTTGGAAACTAAGGCCAAAATACAGACATAGTTTTTACCGAACCACAGAGCGGGTTTGTGATCTGAATGATCTGGATACTGAAGGTGGATCCCTGAGAACCTGACTGGATGCGGCCGCTCAACCCCACTTCCTGACAGATACACCCGGAGCCAGGCTGGGAAACTGGCCCGGGTGACAGACAGTCTGGTTTTCTGTGCAAAACACTAGTAGCTTCATTCCAGGAAATGGTTATTACCCTCAAGGTATCCTGATTGTTCTAAAAACAGTTCAGCTCATAATTAAATAGCTTGGTAAGAGGTAGGGTGATGCTTGTAAAACATAATTAGAAAAATCTCAAGACTTGGTAAGAAACAGAACTATTTGCTAAAGCAAGTGATCCGTATTTCCAAGAAGAAGACTCAGAAGAACAAATCCTTCCGCTGGTCTGGAAAGAGAAAGGATCTTAAGAGTTTCTCCAAATCAAAGAATTTGGGACCTACAGCTCACTCTCAGTGAGTGAGACTTGGGGCTACACTATCTGACCCAGAAAGAACCCAGAGGTCTGTACTGGAAAGGGAGGCCAATGGGGACGCCTTTGGAGGGTTTCAGGACTTCTCCTCCTAAAGATGATGCCATCTTGAGAGGCGGGGACTTGACAGTCCAGAAACTCCAAGAGGTGTTTCACTCTCAAGCTGAAGACTGATAAAGTTAGGATTCCTTCCAGGGTACCTGAGACCTGGCTTTCAGTCAGTCTCGGCAAGCTTTCATTTATTAACTCGACAGATGTTCACTGTATGCCAGGCTTGGAAAGCCTGGGAAGGCTCCGTGGAACACGCAGGAATGGTCTTTGTCCTTCCGAGACTTAGGGTCTAGTGAAGAGCATAGGCAACAGACGCAGGGATACACAAAACAATTACGAATTGTAATAAGTACCCTGCAGAAAACAACTCGGCACAAACACTTCCAGGAAACTCATCGTTCACAGAGCAGCCGGACTGAACACACCTAGTGCGAGCATCTTTCCACTGTGGATCAAATCTACCTCACTGAAACATCCACACTTTCAAGCTGGTTTCACCCTTTGAAGCAGCAAAGAATCTATATACTGGTCTTTGATGGGACCTTTTTTTAATGTTGGTAAACAATGACTATAACTTTTCTGCCGTAAATGCTTTCAGTTTTTTTTTGACAATTATTTATCATAAAGATAAACGCATTTGAATTCCAGCTCAGCCACTGGGAAGATAATATCTTCTCCAAGCTTCAGTTTCCTCAACTGTGACACAGGGATAGTAATTTATACTTTGTAGGGCTGTTTTAAGAACCAGAAACAGTTTAGGTATCGTGACACGAACTACCTACTTCATCCGTCAATGTCCTGCCCTCCTTTTTAGAGATATAAACGAGTAGCTGTTACACTACCCTTAAAACACGATGTCCAGGATTGGGTACGAGGCTCCAGCCATGATGGCATTGAGATGAAACATCAAGGAACCATTGTGTCCTTGGTGTGGGTAGTCTGCTGGGGACTAACAGAGCCTTAGACAAACACAACCTTTGAATTCTGATGAAACACGGCTCCCTACCAGTGTACCCTAACTGGTGATCACCCTCTGATGCACAAGCATACCATGAAAAAAGGTCAAAGCTTTGCTAAAAGTCACTTAAAAGAAACAGATAGAGCTCTCGAGCCCGACTGTCAGAGGGAAAACGTATTCTGTAGTGTCCACAAGGTTCTGTGTTTATAAAATGTGTAGGATGCGTCTGAACACGAGCTCTGAGCCTTGAGCAGGTGTCAGAATCCTGCCCTGCTCAGTACCTGCGGAAGGTGGAGATGGTGCAGCTGCACTGACAGTGCCCAGGTTTGTCCACCGAGACGCCAGCCCGGCCCTGGCCATGGCCCGCTGATAGTTGTCATAGAGAGTCTTTCCATACTAGGGAGGAAAACACAAAAGAAGCAGGAAAGTCATCTATTTGTCCTAAATAGTCTGCATGCAGTTGCAACATACACATTTAGGAAAAAACGTACTTCATGATCACTTTTTCCTCTTTTTTGTAGTAAAGTTGACCCTTGAACAAAACTGGTTTGAACTGGGTGCATCTACTTACATGCATTTTTTTCAATAAATACTGTAAATGCATTTTCTCTCTATTATTTTCTTAATACCATTTTCTTTTCTCTAACTAACTAACTAACTAACTAACTAACTATATATATATATATAACAATCAATATATTCAATAAATTCACAAATTGTTTTTTCACGAGTTAAATAATTTTCCAGATTAGCAGAATCAGTCAATACTTTTACCTAGATATCAGAGAGAGCTTTAGCTACACAATTCTGATTACACATGTCTTTACGTAATTCTACACCTTGTGTATATAATTACACCTTGCGTTTCTTAATTACACACTAAACCTGCAATGCTCTCCGTGAGTAAACAAAGATCTGAAAAAATCTCATGTGAAAGTAAACCCTTGATTCTCAGGTCGCTGGAGAGGTCCATATTTCTATCCCTCTCACCTATTTAAAAAACCCAATGGGCAAAATAAATAAGCTAATATCAGTGGCATTGACCCATTAAGAATGTGTCAGCTGCTTCTCAGAAGCACAAAGACTGGACCGAGGTCTGGAAGCCAGCTGGAAAATTCACAGGAGGGTGGAGCCCAAATGCTCGCTCACCTTGGCGATCCTTATTCCTGTGACCCACTGGTTTAGAGTTCTTTCGTCGTCACAGCAGAGATACTTGATATACTGGGACTCCTTCTGAATTTGAGGATGCTGGAGAAAAAAAGCCATTTCAAGGACCATTTATAAACTCTTTATTTGTTAATGTCTTTCAAAAAAAATTAAAACTCTCACAAAGTATGTGATTTCCTAAAAAGGTGGCAAAAATTACTGGCAGCTATTTTAGGATTAGGAAGAGGGGTACTTTTAAAATGGGCTACATTTGGAAAGGGTTTAAGATATTTGGGACATAGTTTAGCATAAGTATCTCTCACTATCAATAGTAGTTTTCATTTCTGCTTTTTTGACCTTTGAAAGCTTTCACACCTCTCATGTCTCTATTTCATAAGAAATCGGAGTCATTTCTCTTTATCAGATAAGGGAGTTTACTTGGTTTAATTCTTATCTCACAGAAATAGTAACATTTTTGTGACTCCCAGTCAATCCTAGGATGATTTCTGCTACAAGGAATTATCCTTTCTTAACTGTCTACTATCCAAATGGGCCATTTTGGCCTCTGGATGGATAGCCGAGAGAGGGAATATTTATGTCTATTCTCAAGTAGCAGTGACTTTGGGTGCTCCACCAGGGGTCACCAGGCCTTTTAGGAGCTCACAGTGACATAGGCAAGCATGAAGGGAAAGAGAGACAGGTGCCTGGTCACGCAGCTCACCCTGAACACCTCTTTATTAATCATCATTGCCTTTGTAATCTCAGTTTGATGTCCCTAGTCCGACAGGCTGTGCGCTCTGTGAGGGTGGGAACCACACCTGTCAGTCACTACTGAAGACCCCCCCAGTGCTCAGCACATGGTCTGCAGTATGGTCATGAGGCAGAAGTAATTGTTAAAGGAAATAAACAAGATTTCTGCTCAGCCAGAAGTCATGTGGTCATGAGGTGAAAGGCAGGCAAACAAATCTAGGTTCTAAGGTGAGTACCATGTGAATTTTCATGGGTCAATATAATTTTTAATGGAAAAGGAACTACCAACATAACCATTGTCTGTGTGTGTACGTGTGTGTGCATGTGTGCTACTTCTTTCTTCTTCCATTTCTCAGGAGCTTGTTAATCCTTCTAGGATAGGCATACATTGCTGGTGGTGCCGAAAGTAAAATGGAAAGCCAAGAGAGCTAGAAGCCATCTACTATGTGCAGGAAGGAAGCCAAGATGTCCACTTCCTCTTAGGGTGTTGAACAGACCTCTCTACTTCACTTTTGCTTTTGGCTTAATCACCAAGCCTCAAGGTAACTATTTTAAAAGCATATCTAAGACAAGGGCACTGTGCCTTGAACTTCAGTTTGAATCTGAGACACAACATTTGGATGAGTCACCTCGCTGGTCTCTCTAATGACCCAGCCGGCAAGAGCCAGCTGTCTGTGCCCAGAAAGGATAGCAAGACCCATGCAGATTCTGGGAGCTCGATGAGAAGTTAGGCATTTTTGGTTCCAGAAATGAGAAAATAGGCTCAGAGAGGTTACTGTGTATTTTACTCCATGGTCCACTGGAACTTTAGAATCTCTTATCTTAAACTCTAGACTTTATGTATTTATTAAGCCAAAATTTCAGACTCTAAAGATACCTCAGAAAATTCAGAAATTAAAGAATTCTTCTCTTTGGCCTTTTGAATCAGTTAAGGAAAGTATGCCTTTATCCTTTTATATCGATATGGACTGTTCCTCTTATTGAGCTTTTTCAGCCCTCAGAATTTGTGTTAACATCACTTGAAAAACGGTCAATTCCTCTTTACTTAGGTGCCACAGGCTCCCCTCTCTCCCAAGGGTGGCAGCTCCACATGGGCTCCTGAAGGTTGTCTGTAGTTTTCCACTGAGGCCAGCAGATGGCAGCAAACACTTTTGAAAGGCTGCTACACTTTTCCTTCTCATCAGGTTCAACGCTTCCTCATTCTGAATGTTAGGTCTTGTTTTTGCAGATATTATCCCAATAATCAACCTCTTTGGAGTTCCTTAAAATTAGAACTATCACCTCAGACAATGTGTCTCAGTTGCAAAAAAGGGTTAATTAACTCGAAGTTCATATCGATGAAAAGTACACTTAAGCTAAGGACTTATTCCCTGGATGGAATGCGACATCCTCAGATGCCTGCAGTGGTCCCTTCAACAGTAAAATTCGCAAAGCAAATTTCAGCACCGGAAACGCAGCTCCCTGACTTAGAACAGCGCTCTCGTCCTCGCTGTCACCTATGACCGGCGAACTTGGGGCTTCAGCCATCGCATGCTAATTAATACCTGTCCTGAGAAAGCAGCTATTTTTCTTTTTCTGAGAAATTAAAAAAGTTGGCCTCGTTCTATTAAAAATGTTTTGTTTTTGGTGCACGCCACGTGAGGACCAGGTTCCCAGGAACAGACTGTCCCTCCCATGGAACTTGCCGTGAAACACACACAGCAACCGCACAGAGGTATCCGCTCACGCAGCACAACGAACCATTTACAGAGCAGACTGTGGATGTCCCTTACAAGCTATGGCGTCTGAGCATGAAACAGAGTCAGAACTCTTGAACTTGCGTTCCAACCACGGCTCCTCCTATGATGAAGAAGCAGATGTACAGGCCTTGGCTCATTTTTCCCAACTCGAGCGGTGCGAGTCTCACTGATTCTTTACACTGCGTGGGTACTACGAACATATACAGCAAAACTAAGCATTGGATGACCTTGAAGATCTCTTGCAATTCTCAGACTTTATGGTTCTAAGATGGGCTACCTAGCGGGCACCAGACTCCTCCCCGGCTCCCTGGTTCATGCAGAAAACCTCTCGGCTCCCAGGACATCACAGAGCAAGTCGCTGTGCTGTTTTCCCCGTCATGTATCGGGACCTCGCTAAGGGGTTTACTGCCTCACTGAGCCTTTTGTTAAGAAACTATTTGCAAAGGGGTTTCGGGAAAAATGCCAGTTTAGTGCTACCGGCCAGACTCTTCCTGATCATAGAAAGAGAGAAGCTCGTGTAGGACCTGCAGCACAGCGCACAGAGTTTGGGGCAATTGCAGAACGCTACTGTTAAAAGGGAACTTCCAGATCCTCTAAATTTATAAATGAGGAAACTGAGTGCCAGATGGGTTAACCCATTTGTCCAAGGCCATGGGCAGCGGCAGAACCATAATTAGAACCAAAGCCCCACACATTCAACAAATACCTCTGGATGCTAAGAAATATACTATCGCCGAGGTAAAGAAAGATGAGTAAGACAGGCTCACACCATAATTAGCAAGGGGTGACTGCGGATACTGCTGGGGAGACACACACAAACATATGATCGCTGGTACATTTCATAGTAAAGGACTAAAAACAGAGGCTGAGAAAGGCTCTTTGGAAGAAGTGATAGAACGTTGTAACACATTTGAGGAACATCTAGAAAGTTTGTGTGGCTAAGGCGTAGGAGCCATGGAATAAAGAGGCAGAAAATAAGAGTACTAGGGCTGTGTCAAAGTAGCATCTAGGCTTGTCTCCTAGCCAGTGGACCCCTGAGACATTCTAAAACAGCAGAGTAATGCAGGCAGGAACCGGCGGCTATGAGGAAGGTGGACCTGGACTGAGGACAGACAGACAGAGGCTGGATGAGAGATGTCTCTGATGGAAACTCAGAAGAACCTGATGGGCTGGATGAGAAAGGGAAGATAAGGGACTTTGAGGATGATTTCCCCGTTTCTAGCTTGGAAAAAGGGTTTTGTGGGTTTAATTGTGTTCCCTCCGAAGACGTTGACATCCACATTCCTGGTACCTGTGGATGTGACCTGATTTGGAGATGGAATCTTTGTAAATGGAATCGAGCTAAGATGAGGTCATACTTGATAAGGGTGAACCTTAATCCAGCATCATTGGTGTCCTGGTCAGACAAGAAGAAATGCAGACACACGGAGAGAAGACGGCCATGTGATGATGGAGGCAGAGATTAGCACAATGTGACTATAAGCCAAGGAATACCAAGGATTGCTGGAAATCGCCAGAAGCTACGAGAGAGGCATGGGACAGTTTCTCTCCCAGCCTTCAGGAAGAACCAACACTGCCGACACCCTGACTCTGGATTTCTGGCTTCCTGAGCTGTGAGAGAGCACGTTTCTGTTCTTTAAAGGCTCTCAGTGTGTGGTACTTTGCTGTGGCAGCCCCTAACTGACACAATGGATGACGGTACCATTCCCCCTGAGGAGTCTGTGAGGGTCAGAGAAGGGTGAAAAAGCCATCTCACAGGTTACGGTCACAGGGTCAGGGCTCAAATTCCAGTCTTTTCGACAGCAGCCGCCATGGACCATCATAATCAGGAAGCTCATGCCGAATATGACACCTGTGGGCTGGACTTAGTGTGTGTCCATGGAATCATGTGATCTCTTAACATGATTTTTCATATCCTGAACTCCTTTCGCAATATATGTATGTATTCTCTGAATTCTGCAAATCTGCTCATCCTAATGAAATATTTCAATGTCGAGATTTTTTTTTTCACCGCACACAGAAAGGGAAACAAGTGATCAAAATGTTCATAAACAAATTAAGTTCTCCAAACCATGATTTTTAAAATTTACTTAGCAAATTGCTAAAAGTTTGGGAAGGAACCGATAAGTATGCTCAAGAGCGGAATGAATGGGTTGACTGCACATGAAGAAACTGGCTTGAGGACAGAACTGGTCACTGTCTTGAGAAAAAGGGAAATACACGTTCCGCTGAGTTTGTTCCCGACCCTCGTGGGTTCCTGCATCCATCAGGCCTGCTGACTTCTCCACCTCTGAGCCTTTTTTCCCATTGTGGGGGCGGGGCCAGGGAGGGCAACTCTCTCCTGAGACCTAGGCCTTGGATTCGGGGGTTTCAAAAGTTCTAGTCCAACACTTTGGGTCTCAGCATTGCCATTCTCAGTGCAGCCCAGGAGAACCTGTGTCCCGGCCTGATATTGCAACTCAAGCTACAATTCTAGGGCCTAGGCCCAAAGATGTGAGTCAGCTCCAGAAACCAAGTCCTGCTCACGTGTCTAAGTCTGCATCCCGGACACCTCCCGGTCTGAGGTCTCGTCTTTTCCCTGCCGATGTCCCTGTGCCGGTCTCCGAACCTGGTCCTGCAGTGTGGGCCCTTGCTCCCTTGGACAACTTGCATCCTATCTGTCCACTCTGAAAGGGATTTCATCACCAGCTAAGTGCCGACTACTGATGTTTAGTTGGGGCACTTTCTAATGCTCTGAGTGAAAACCTTGACTGTGCTTAGGGAAAATAAAGATTCTCGGGCCCCAATCTTAAACATTCTGATTCAGTGGGCCCCAAAACCTGGATTTCCAACAAGCTTTCCCTGAACCAGCAGTTCAGAACCTATCTCCAAAACCTTCTCCCTACTTAAGGGATGTGCCACGCCTCAGAGAAGAAGTGCTTTGGAATGCCCCAGGCGAAAGTGGGGGCTTCCATCTTGGTAATTTCTCAGGGTCTCAGGATTCCAAACAAGGTCATGGGGTCAGATAAGTACACAACAAAGACATAGTTCAAGGGTGGCTGGAGGTGTGTGCAGGTTAGGGCTGGGCAAGAAAGATATTTTGTGTCCTAGGAAACTGTCTGAGAGAGCATCTCTGAGCCACCACCTGGCTTTTCAACCTGGTCCAGGTTCCACATCTATAAACTAGTAAGAATTATGGCTCTCACTTCATATGGTTGATAAATGAACTAATATATGTAATGAGCTTAAAACATTACAATCTAGAGGCTATGTAAGAGTTTGTCACAATTCTCATGACCCTTCCTATGACAGAGAAGAAGGTGCAGGAGGCTGAAGAAGGCAGGACATTCTCCTCATTCAGCTCCGCCTTCTGACCCAACAAACAGGCTCTGCCTCCGGGCCTTTGTACTTACTGTTTTTGTTCTTAGGCTTCTCTTCCCCCAAGTAATTCTTGTTCTGTCACTTCACCCATATCTTTCATTAAAGGTCACACCCTCAGAGAGCCTTTCCCTGACCACCGCACTCATAGAAGCCCTGGCCTCAATCTTGGCACATCTGTCCTTTACCCTGCTCATATTTACCCACAGCCTTATCATTCCCTGACATCACAGTACATATTTTTTTTTTGTTCGTTTGTATATCGACAGTTTCCTCACACTGAATGTAAACTCCGTGACAGGGATTATTGTGTGTTTGGCTCACGTCGCTGTATTCCCAGCACCTGGGACAGTGCCTAGCGGATAGTTGGCATTCAATCAATATTGCATAAATGAATGAATAAATAAATCCAGCTCTCTCTCTTCCACTGGTCCCTTCCCAGACGTCATCCTGGGGCTCTTCTGTCGAGGGAAGATTTCTCAGCAGCAGCACTGCTGACATTTATGGGCAGATAATCCTTCATGGTGGGATTTGCCCCGTGCTTTGCAGAACGTTTAGCAGTATCTCTGGCCTCTACCCACTAGATGCAAATTTTAACAACCTCCCACCCCAAGTCATGACAAACGAAGATGTCTCTAGATATTGCTAACAGTTCCCTGGGGGGCAAAACGCCCCTGGCTGAAAAATCACCAGGTGAGTGTCCGGCTGATTGAGTGAGTATAGTGGTTATTATCATTATTTGTTATGAAAGCGCATGCTCAGTAATGACAAAAAGAGGCCTATGAATATCTAAATGAAAACCACATATTACCCTGAGTCCTCAGTGAAGGCAATCGTTTCAACCAACTGTTGTTTCATAACTACAATAATAAGTAATATTACATGTGCGAGGAGGAGTCACTTGGAAGTTAAAATGGTAAATAAGATTGAGCTCAATTATTGTATTTGACTAAGAGAAAAAAAAAAAAAAACTGACCACAGACCTAAACTCAGCGTTCTGTAAACAGATACATAGACCCTCAGCACATCATATTTATAATTACCCATCTACTGCTCTGAATAGTAGATTTTGATTTAAAAAAAAAAACGAAGTAACAATTTTGTATATATAAATTCTTTCTCAGTGACTTTTGAGGTCTATATTAAACATTTCTTATGTGCCTTTTGTTCTTCATTAAGAAAAGTCACTTCCTGACAAAATGATAGGAATGTAGAAGATTCGTGGTTGCCGGGGTGAAGGGCGGGAGGGCAGTGGGCGCGGCTATAGGAGCAACAGGATCCTGCTGGACGTTTTGAATCTAGACTGTACCGATGTTGACATCCTGGTTATGAGACGGTACTAGAGTTCTGTTAAATGTTAGCATTGGAGGAAGCTGGGGAAATGACACGCAGGACCTTCCGATATTACTTCTTACAACTGCCTGTGTATCTACAATTCTAAAACTAAAACATTTAAAGAAGAAAAGTCATTGCATTTGAACTGCTGCATTTTTTAAAAGACAAACGGGAGCAACACAGGGGAGTGGGCAGGTCGCTTGTGCTCAGTCAGGGTTTAGGGAACGTGTGGGTGCAGGGGACATGCAACTCCTGGAGTAAGCGGCGCCTCTGAAATGACAGCAGGGGTTCATGATCATCTCCAGTAATGTGGTCCTTCACCAGGACTGTTTGTTACTGTAACTGTATGTTTGTTACAAACGTAAATGTAAGTGTCGTCCCTCATTTGTGAAAATATACTGTAGACTTTGAACCACTTTATCAGAAGTGACGGCTTTGCCAAGGAGCTCACGCATGCGCACACGGAGCCCAGCGGCATACATCTCTAGAGACGTGTTGGGATTCTTCTCAGTCGCGTGGGTGACTGATGACCTACAGAGGAAACTTCTCCAGAAACTTAGCTCGTTAACCTGCTCTACAGCTTCCATTCCAGATGGAAAATGAGGCAGCCTGACGCCCAGAAAGGAGAAATTCTGCACACAGCTTTGCGCTGTGTCTCTTGGAATTAGATCATCCACACTCTGGTGTAAGATGTGTGTGGGGAAAGGAATTTATGGCGTCTGAGGCAATGGTGTGGCCAGAACAGCTGCATAAATTCCTTCAAGCCATTTCTAAGCAAACATCTGATAGCACTAGTCCCCTTTGATGATACATACATTGAAAAGTTTCAAGATCCGGCAATGCTATTTTTAGAAAAAATATTTTTTCCTTTTTCTTTTTTTTTGTATTTTCTGTATTTTTCTAGGGAATCTTGTCAAGTTCCCAATTTGTAAAAAAAAAACTCCTTACAATGTAATGAGTCCAATAAATAAAAAACTGAAAAATGTATTCTGTTTTATCAGTAGACTTGTAAATGACATTTGTTCAACACATGAGGCTTTCATTTTCCTAAGTGATGAAGAAGTCCAGATTAAAGTTTTAGGCTCAGAAAACAAATATTAGGGGAAATGATCTAAATGGGTAGAAATGTTTTCCCCTTTCCTATTTTGGTTTAAAATAGTTTATTACATTATACGTGTGGTTAACTATATAACATTTAACATTTTATTTTCCTTAAAAGGAAATATTAACTCAAATTGCTTCCAGATATAAAGTAAGGACTTCTCATAACATACCTTTAAAACAAAGCAGTAGTCGGTAGGTGCTTTGTATTTCATTTTATACTGAATCCCATAGTAAATGTTGACATTTTCAAATTGTATAAAACAGGCCAGATCTCGGGATGTCTGAAAGAGAAGAAAAAAATAACCTTAACCAAGTTGACAGTTAATATTTTTCCAAGGTTGTTCTTGATGGCACAAGTACGGGTGGCATTTTAGTAGAAAAATACTGAATTTTAGGTAATTTATTGAAGCATCTACCATGTGTAATTTAATAAAAGCCAAGCTTGCCTTTGAAGAGGTAAAAGGGTATACACTCAAGGCAAAGCCGTGTGCCCCAGGCCCAGACGTGCTGTGAGAAATTATACTGCTGACTTAGCACCTGCACGTGGACTCACAGCGTCAGAGGGGACTGGTTGACCTTGAGACATCATTATCGATGCTGTCAGAACAAGGTACTGGCCACTTTGTCAGAAATTTTATTTTGGCTTTTGCCATTTTAAGTCAGTGATGAATTTCATGAGTGAGCCTTAAAAAAAAAAGTCCCTCTTAGGAGGAATGACGAGAGGTAAATTTGATGCTCAGTAAATTAGCACACACTTCATTCACTTCTTCCTGATGAAAAAAGGTCCCTTTCATGCTTTCTCCTTAGGGCTGGAGGTGTTGCTATGGAAACGGAAACCTCTCCTCCATGTATAATATGTTTGTGAAGACTGCAACCTCTAATCTACATATTTGGTTACACTTCAATTACAAATTTGTTCTAGTACTTTTTTTTCTCCATCCCATTCAATAATTCTTTACCTAGTTAGTCAATAAAGAATGAAGGGCAGAATCGCTACATCTCTGCACACAGTTATTCCTTTATATATGGTTGTACATTTTTTTTCTTGTGTGATATTTTCTTCTGGATTTTCATACTTGATTAGACATGCTGCAAATGTATTCTCTGGCTCTGTAGCTAGACTTTAACTTCTTGTTCGGCTCTTTGGGCATGAGGAATTCAGAATAACTTTATATAATCAAATCTATTGATTTTCTCCAAAACTTTGGGTTTTTTGTCTTGCTTAAGAAAGAAGGCTTTCCCCACTCCCAGATTATGAAAATATCAATCTATATTTTCTTCTAAGATTTTGTATTCCTTTTTTCCTAAGTATATTTAATCCATATAGAATTTAATCTGGAACATGATATGAGGTAGAAAACTATATTTTCCAACTGAATATACAATTATTTCAATGCTATTTATTGAATACCACCTTCTTTCCCCACTGCTGTAAAATCCTCACTTTAATTTCCTTCATTTTAGATGGCTCTCTGTTCATCTGTTTGTCTCTACCTGTCCTGCTTTTGTCTAATATTTTGACATCTTGGAGGAAGAGTTCTACTTCAATGTTCTTCACAATTTGAGGGGCGGTGTATTTTGGAACAGTGTCTCTTTCTGATGAAATTTAGAACCAGTCTGTGAACTTCAAGTAAAGATAATCTTATTGAAATTTTTTCTTGGGCATGAATATATCAAAAAATTTTGAGGAAAATTAATGTCTTTCTCAGCTAGTAACATGGTATATTTTTATTTGTTCAATTCTATTTCACTTCCTTTATTAAATTTTATATTTCATGCCATATAAGTCTTGGAAGTTTCTTATTAAGTTTAATGTTATGTATTTCATATTTTTTGTTCCTATGCATGAAAATTTGGTATTACACTTCAATTTGCATATTGTTTGTATATATTAATTAAGTTGTCCTATACTATTTGTTAAATAATCATGTCATCTATGAATAAAGAGAGCTTTGCCTCTTTTCCAATAACTGTACTTATTCTTTCTCTTGACTGGTTCCTCCATTCAAATGTTAAAGGCAGCAATGAGAGAAAGCACCATAGTCCAGCTCCAATGAGAACATTTTAAATTTTACCAATAAGTGCATTGCTTGTGATAGGTTTATTTATATGTCTTGTTTATAAGTAAGACACAACATTTCTATAATAAAACAAATTATTTGTGGGTCAACTCTTATGTCCCCAATGTAGGACCGGCCTGAAGACAGCACTGATGGGAAAGTATCAGCTCTAAGGAGCAGTCACTGCCTTGGACCATTATTACCCATAATGCCTCTCCTGCAACTCCATAGAGAAAACAGAGTTTCCTAATGGATTCTGGGAGAAAACCTGGATACTCACCATGACTTTGCCTGTGTGGGATTCAAGGTCAAGCCTTATTAGAAGGCTGCAACCTGTAAATATGCCATTTAATGGCGGCCTGGATTGGGAAGTGAAGGCGAAATGCTTCAGTTTACCCCAGGTATAGATGAAAGAGATATTCTAAAGTTTTTAAAAGTTAAGCAAAAGATGAAAATGCCCCAGGCCTCTAAGAAAGGCCTTTGAAAAAACTAATGGTTGGAATGAAAGTTAAAATTACATTTCAGAGAAGAATTCACTATACAGTTGTATATACAGTTGTATATTTGAGGCTATAATTCTAAATCACTAAGTAAAAGTTAAATGGTGTCTAAGACACACTGCTAAATTAGGCAGGAAAATGCATATGGTACGACTGAAATGTTCAGAGTGCAAGAGCTAAAATCTAAATGAAGTTCTGTCAAGACTTTTAATGTCTCTGATTCTAGGTAAAAACCGTTTTACTACAATGACTGTAGAACAAGAGAGTAAATACAGGGGGAAAAAAGTCCTCAGGAATAGATATGTAAAGAAACAAATGAATCTCTAGAAAAATGCTTAGGCTATCATTTTTGAAACCTGGCTTTAAAATAGGTGAAATTCTTCGCCTTCAAGAGAGAGCTATGGGAAACATTAAAAAGGACTTTTTTGTAATTCTATCTGAAACATTTTAACAACATGGTTCACACAGCAAAAGAGAGTATATTTAAAATATTACTTGGGTTTCTTTAGTTTCACTTTCATGAAATGCCTTTTTGCTAAAGTTTTTTTGTTTTTGTTTTTTCTTTCTTTCTGACCTTAGTCTTTCCTTTGGGTACGTAATAAATTCCAGAAGCTCGTAAAAGAAAATAACGCCTTTTCCAGGATTTCTTTCCATCTTCTTTCAAATTAAGAGCTCCTTCAAGTTCTGGCACGATGACGGATGTTCCGCAGAAACTTTCCTGAAATCAGGATTCCGATGATAGAAACACATAAGAGAGAAAACACATTTTGTTCACATTAAACAAACTGTAGCTAAAAGCAACAACAACAACAAATTAGGGCTAATTAACCTTTAAGGTAAATGTCATTTTTGTCTACAACCCTGATTAAATGTATGTTTCCATTGCATGCTGTTTGCCAAAAAGAGCGAAAATTCCACGGTGTCTAAATATCCTGGCTCCCGAGTTAGACTTCAAGGCTTCTTGACCACTTAGCTGTGTGATCATGGGCAACTCACGAAACCTGTTTCTTTACTTGCAAAAATGAAATAACAATAGTCCCAACAACATAAGGAAGGTTGTGAGTACGATTTTAGTATATTGTAAAATTAAGAATTTCATAGAGGCTAATACTGTTATTATAATGGTAAATAGCCATGTTATTAGTTTTCCTATAAGCACAAAAAAGTTACTACTATTTCACTGCTATGAAATAGAAAAAATTACAATATATAATTCTATCCATAAAATATGTGTAAGTTAATTTATTCTTGGGATTTTTTATTAATATGTCTCATTTATAGGTTATACTATGGTTTCAGAAAAGAATAGAGCCAAAGTAACATTTTTTAGGTGTAGATTTTAAATGTCAAGACTTGCACATATTTATAATACTTGCATCTTCCAGCTCAAATACTAAAACTTAGTTTTTGCTTTTTTTATATAACTCTTACCTCCTTTCATTCAGTCTCATAAAGGCAGAATAACTTTTAACTTTGCATCCTTCAAGTAAATTTATATGTAGTAGAGGTGGCATACCTTTTTTGTTTACATTTCCTCCAGTTTCCTCCAAATTTAGCTAATATCGTCTAATTAATAAACTCTTAGATTTAATTAGATTTTTGCACCAAACTAGAAAGCAGGATAGTTAGTGCTGATTTTTCATAGCAGACCGCAAAATATCTGTGTTCAAATGCAGCTTTTAAAACACTGCCGAAGTCCTATAACAAGAAACTCTTCAGGTAATTGCCTAAATTGAGGTATAACCAGTCTCTGACTTACAGACTGCTGGTGGATAAGCATGGATTGAAAACAAATGGCTGTTGAGAAACTGTTCACTCCTCTTCCCTGTGTGCTGGTCTCCATCACTGCTAGATATGCTTAGCATTTGAATCTCCCCACTGCTGGGGTGTGATGTCTTATCTTCCTGACTCAACCTATAGTCTGTTTGGCAATGCAGAAGAATGTTCCCATTCCCACTGCTGGGCTTTCCTAGAAATGCCCTCTGTGTTCTTGGTGCCAAGAACTGAAACTTGCATTGTGTTTTCAGGATCTGGGGCGTGGCAGCAGGGCTAGGTGGGCCTGTGTGGGGGCCTGGGCGGGACCCTGGAGAATGAGAGCAGGCACTCTTCAGCATCAGCAAACTGGCCGCAGGTGGGAATGCAGCCCAGGCATCACCAGGTCTTCTGCATTTTCAAGAGAAGCTCCACATCTAGTAACTCAAGAATTAAGGCCCACCATTGTCGGGGGCAAACAAAACCTGTCTGGGATTCCGGCATGCCCATGTGTGACCTGTGATCTAGCATGCATCTGCATAATGTGCCCTACTTTTAGCATAGTTATTATGAGAAAACCCATTAGGAGTTTTAAAAAATCAGTCATTGAAATAACTTCTGGAACAGTGACAATCACAGACGTCTGTATAGTAATTGACACACTGCTTCTGTTACCTCCCTGGATCTCTGTAATAATTCAATATGAGTCAGGAAACCAAGGTTTTTGGACTCACCCAATAACACATGAACCTCAGCGGGCAGAGCCAACCTTGTGCCAGATCCCTAAGTCCAAATCTCTCACTTCCTACCACACCTGGCTGCTGGAAGAGCATCTTAGAATTTGTCGAAAAGAAGATTTAGAAATTCTTACATCTGACTTCTGTGGAGCTCTTAAGTAATGAAAGACAGGAAATGTTAGGAAATGAGTTTTATGTGGATTCATGTCTTTTAGTCCAAAATTACTAATCTAACTTCAAGAAGAACAAAGTATATTGTCCAAAGACATACTTTTTAGCAATTGTTAAAGAACCAGGTTAATTATCTAAATAGCTATAATTTTGTAATAATTTGATTTTAAAACCCCAAGTTAAAATTTCAGGGTGTCTCAGAATCTCCTATTGTTCTGAGAATCAAATAATTTAAAAATAGAAACAGTTAACATCCTTCTCTTTTCTTCTACTCTGCAAAATTAAACTTACCTCAAGTAAGCTTTCTTTGTTCTTAGCATTCATCTTCTCATTTGTTTCCTTGCTTTCTTTTTTTCCTTTGTTATCCAAGTAAAAATTCTAAACAAAATATTAAAAGATCAAATCAGTGAGTCTTCATCTCTATGCTAGCCACTGCAAGGAACTCATGGTCTTGCTGCAAAGAGATGTATCTGTGGGAAATAAACTGAGAACCACAGTGTATGCGTCTGTCAACCAAGTGCTCATCAAAGGCCTCACCAAGTGCTGATGCTGGCATTGCTGGGCAGAAGTAAAACCTTTCTTTTCTCCCCTAGCACACAACCAATGAGGAGACAAACATAAGACAGAAAACACTAGCAAAGAATACAATGTCATTTGATTGTTAAATTTCATGATCTAGAACATGGTAGCAAATGATGGAAACTGGGAGATCTCAATGCATTGATAAGAATCTGGGACTGGAGTGAAGGTGGAGCCCATGTCCCATGTCCAAGAGTGGATCTGCTCTGGCTGCTGTATGCCTTGTAGGAACCCAAGATGGCTATGGACTAGAGGTACTGGCTTACCAAGAGAATGCTTGACATCTGGATTTTTTAAATGTTGGTAATTAATTTTAATTTTTAAAAAACTATGTGAGTCAATCACAACACAGAATGTGCTACTTGGAAACTTCTAAGGACAGGAAGAAGTAGAAGGGCATTTCTCAAAAGAGAGCCAGCAAAACAAAGGCGGGGAAGACCATGGTTTCAAAGTACTCATGAATGGGTCCATGATCTCTAAGTAGGATTTGTATTAATCAATGTATCATATCTTGTCAATACTGAGTATCATGAGGTAGCTAAAACTACATGTTAAATTCATAAGTTTCCTCTCAAATCAGAGGATCCAAAGGCTAAATTTTATATCATTAGTATAGCTGAAATATCAATCTACAAAGTGATTATTATGAGAGACCAATGTCATAGTTAAAGTATAGAGGTCTTTTATGTGAAAATGAAAGGTTTTGTAAAATAATGTATGAAAAAATATATTAAAACTAGAACACGTGCCTCTGGAGCACAATGACAAAATTAAAGACTCTCCTAAATATGGATTTTACACACACACACACACACACACACACACACACACACACACGTATTTATATATATTTATTTAATTCTTATTATTTATGTCTACAGCACCTGGTCTTTCTAGGTGGTCTCCCATTCAAGTACTAACCAGGCCAGACCCTGCTTAGCTTCTGAAATCAGACATCAGGTTTGTTCAGGGTGGTATGGCCATAGACCATGGACCATCGCTCCACTGGGGTGTGAACCCAGGACCTTCTGCATGAAAAGCAGACATGCTAACCACTACACTATGAAGCCATGTCCATAATCAACATTTAATTGTAAAACATAGGAGTATTTCTCCAAGTATGATCTCCAGACTACCTTGATGCTCAATTAAATGCATGGTCCTGGCCTCCCAACCTACTGATCTTGGATCTCCAGGGTGGCACCCATTAATCTGCATTCCAACATGCTTCCCGGATGATTTTTATTTATACTAAAGTTTAAGAACAGAGCATACTGGACAGAAAATTAGGAAGCAAACTGTAGGCAAAGAAAATATGCAGAATTAGGATATCTCCTAGAAACAGAATGTATAAAAATGGTGATTTGCTAACTTAAATGGTGGAAATAAATACAATTCCTTCAATAGTTCTTACTGAATTATCTTTTAATATGTTTTCAAGACTCTAACTTGTACTCGTTATTTGAAAAGATAGTGTACTGTGACTTAGTGTGATTGTCATTTGGGTTCAGAAACTATTTTAATTCTACATTTGTGGCTTGAAGACGATGACTAATCATAATAGATAATATATACTACCTGCCAGAAAACTATGCTAAGGCCTTACGGGTATGCTTTTCATTTTCTTCTTCAAAGAACCCCATAACATAGCATTGAAGGATATATCTTAATTTTGCAAATTTTATGTTATAGATCAGGAAACAGAAAGTTTAAGTAATGTGCTCAAGGCCAGTGAGTGCCAGAGCTCTGAGTTCTTCATAACTTTTCTCAGCTCTAAGTGCCATAGCAGAGAACCCAGCATGACAGTGTGGATATACTTAATGCTGCTAAACTGTATGGCTTAAAATGACTAAAATGGTAAATTCTATGTTCTGCATATTTTACCACAATAAAAATATGAGATGGCCTGGTCCTAAGTGTGAAAGCAGGCCCCGAGTGTTGCTGGAGAGTGCTTGAGAGTCCTAGAAATTTGAATCCTGCATGAGTTGTAAGAATGAATGGAGAACACAAGGAAGACTCTATGGTATGTGCTTTTCATCATCAACTGGGAAAAGGAGAGCACGTGTCACCCTCTGCAGGGACAGACAAGGGACGGGCCTTTCTAAACTGTGAAGGGCCCGTTTTATGAAGTTATCTTAAAGTGTCAGAATCTGCAGCTGTGTCTTTTTCTGAGACTTTTCTCTGAAACCTCTCTCACTTTTTCAGCTTCTAAATAACTTTTCTTTCCTTCCAAGTGACAGTGTTACACTGTGATTTTGTTTTAGGGAAAACTCAAAAGAAAAACAAAACAAAACAAAACAAAAAAACTAAATACATGTGAACTGGCGACCGGGGTGGGCAGTCCTGAGAAAGGGCTGATTGTGGCTGGGCCAGGACTGTGGTTTGCCTGTCATGTGGTTGGCTAACTTGATTTGGGCTGCTCTGCAGCCAGCAGCAGCACTCAAAAAGTTAATTCATCATCTGTTCCAAAAGGAAACTGTGGACGATCTGAGTTGAATAATAAGAGAACTTTAAAATGGGAAATGAGACTTTCAGTCACAGTTTGCTCCCGTTAGTAGGAGCTTCTGAAAATGCAAGATTTGGGGACAAGTGGATAGAAAAGAAACAGAGCGAATACAAGACTTTTTAAAAATATCACCTTCTTGGAATAAAGAGTAATTCAAGCAAATAGTTATCAGTCTATAAATAAATATTTGTGAGTACCTGTTACATATTAAATATCTCTGTTCTTAAGGAAGCTTTCTATCACATTGAGAAGATAAATAAACAAATAAATATACATGTATTTATAGATGGGGCTATGTAAGATACTGCATACATTCAAAATAAACCAAGATCTATAGGTTTTCCGAGAGGAAGAAGTCATTGTGGACCAAGATAGTCAAGGAAGGCTTTACACAGGAGGTCACAGTATGAACTAGACCTTGAAAGGTATTCAATATTCAGATAGGGAAAAAGGAATAAGGAGAGCATTTGAGGCAGGAGGAAAACCATGCACAAAGGTCCAGGAATAGTTAAATATTGGGTATCTTTGTACCACCACAGATCAACCAGTCTGGCTAGAGGTGAGGATTAATAAAGCACATGTGATGAAGACCAGACCATGGCTCCCAATTCCCCTCTTCCTCCCTGTGTCAGAATACACCCAATGCCCATGGTCAGGTGACTGTGCAGTGCCTCCACTAGAATGGGCAGAGCTTATTTCCCAGCCCCACTTGTGACATGCGTGGGCCAACAGAATATAGGGAGGGCATCAGTTCTGAGCAGAAGACTTGAGATGCTGTGTCGAGTTTCTACTCATTCTCCTGTACTCTCGTCATCACCATGAGAATATGCGTTACAGGTGGCTATTGGCCTGAGAGCAATAAAAGCCATGTAGATCTACTTGGATCTGACTCACATTCCAGAGCCAAGGGCAGATGATCTGCAGACCCAGGAGAGATGAAATGTCTGTTGCTGTAAGCCACTAGGATTCTGAGGTTGTTTTTACGCATCAAACCCTACTACATACGTCCACACTGGCTGATGAGAGGATCTAGGACACTGAAACCAAGGGTGGACTGTCCTTTAAAATAGTAGTCCACACTGGGAATCATAAATGTGATTGCTGTATACTTTTCTTCCAGATATGCCTGGTCCTGGGTGGTCAAAGAGGAACCTTGGTGGGAGAGGGAGGCTGGAAAGGAATGGAGGAACAATGCCATGAGGTTATTTTCTCCTATAGTGGCTGGCACCTGAGGGGAAGAATGAAATGGTGCTTCTCTCACTGCTCTTCACTCGAGCAGCCAACTGGTAAACCACAACTACCACCAAATTTCGGTTAAGAAACAGAACAAAAGATGAAATGAAAATTGCCTAAAATATCAAGTGATTACTGTTGAAGTATGGGATCATGAGTGATTTAAATATTGTCTCATATTTTTTTAACGTTTTAAAAACAATAAATTAATGTCAGCAAAAATAAATGAAATATAGTATTAAAAAATACAAAAAGATCAATGAAACCAAAAGCTGGTTCTTTGAAAAGATAAACAAAATTGATAAACCTTTAACCAGACTCATCAAGAAAAGAAGAGAGGATCTAAATAAATAAAATCAGAAATGAAAGAGGAGTGACAACTGAACCCTCAGAAACATAAAGGATTATAAGAAAATTCTATAAGCAATTATATGCCAACACATTGTACAATCTGGAAGAAATTGATAAGTTCCTAGAAACATATAATATTCCAAGACTAAATCAAGAAGAAACAGAGAATCTGGACAGACTGATTACTACTAATGAAGTTGAATCAAAAACTCCCAACGAACAAAAGTCCTGGACTGGATGGCTTCACAGGTGAATTTTACTGAACGTTAAAAGAAGAATTAACACCTATCCTTCTCAAACTATCCTAAAAAATTTAAGAGGAAGGCAGCCTCCTAAACTTATTTTACAAGGCCATCATTACCAAAAAAGAAAATTATAGGCCAATATCCTCAATGAACATAGATGCAAAAATACTCAACAAAATATTAGCATACTGAATTCAGCAATAAATACATTAAAAAGATCATATAAATAAAAGCATATATAGGCCTCATGGATAGGAAGAATTAATACTGTTAAAATAGACTCAATGCAATCCTTATCAAAGAACCAATGGCATTTTTCACAGAACTAGAACAAATAATCCTAAAATTTATATGGACCCACAGAAGTACTCAAATAGCCACAGCAATCTTGAGAAAGAAGAACAAAATTGACATAGTCAAGTGGGATTTATTTCTGGGATTTAAGGTTGGTTCAATATCCACATATCAATTAACATGATATCTCACATAAACAAAATGAAAGATAAAAATCATATGATCTTATCAATAGATGTAGAAAAAGCATTTAACAAAATCCAGCATCCATTTATGATAAAAATTTTCAGCAAAGTGGGAACAGAGGAAAACTACCTCAACATAATAAAGCTATATATGACAAACCCACAGCTAACGTCATACTCAATGGGGGAAAACTAAATGTGTTTTCCTTGAGATCAGGAACAAGACAAGGAGCCCACTTTCACCACTTCTATTTAACATAGAATTGGAAGTCCTAGCCACAGCAACCAGACAAAAAAATAAATAAATAAAGGGCATCCAAATCATAAAAGAAGTAAAACTATCATTATTTGCAGGTGACATAATACTATATACAGAGAACCCTAAGGATTCCACCAAAAACCTATTAGGACTAATAAATGAATTTAGTAAAGTATCAGGACATAAAATTAATATACAGAAATCAATTACATTTTTTTGCACAAATAATGAACTGTCAAAAAGCAAAATGAAGAAAACAATCCCATTTACAGTTGCATAAAAAATACCTAAAAATAACTAACCCAGGAGGTAAAAGACCTGTACTTGGAAAATTATAAGACACTGGAGAAGATAAAAATAAATAAAAGCATATACCAGCCTCATGGATAGGAAGAATTAATACTGTTAAAATAGATTCAATGCAATCCTTATCAAAATACCAATGGCATTTTTCACAGAACTAGAACAAATAATCCTAAAATTTATATGAACCCCCAGAAGTACTCAAATAGCCACTGCAATCTTGAGAAAGAAGAACAAAGTTGACAATATCATGCTGATATCAAACTATACTATAAGGCTACAGTAATAAAATATAATGGTACTGGCATAAAAACAGACACAGATCAATGGAACAGAACAGAGAGTCCAGAAATAAATCCATGCCTATATAGTCAATTAATTTATGACAAAGGAGGTAAGAATATACAATGGAGGTAAAGGCAGTCTATTCAATAAATGGTATTGGGAAAACTGAATGGATACATGAGAAAAAAAATGAAATATGATCACCATTCAAGAATAAACTCAAAATTGAGTAAAGACTTAACTATAACGACCCCCAAACCATAAAACTCTTAGAAGGCAGTAAACTCTCTGACATTGCTCTTAGTAATATTTTTTCCCGATATATCCCCTTAGGCAATAGAAAGAAAAGAAAAAAAAATGGAACTATATCAAATTTAAAAGTTTTTGTACAACAAGGAAAACAATCAACAAAATGAAAAGACAACCTACTGAATGAGAGAAGATATTTACCAATGATACATCCATCTGTAAGGGGATTACATCCAAAATTTATAAAGAACTCATACAACTTAACATCAAAACAAACAATCCAATTAAAAAGTGGGCAGAGGACCTGAGTAGATGTTTCTCCAAAGAGGACATACAGAGGGGCCAATAGACATAAAAAGATGTTCAAAGTCAATAATCATCAGAGAAATGCAAATGAAAACCACAATGAGATATCTCCTCACACCTGTCAGAATGGCTATCGTCAATAAATCAACAAACAACAAATGGTGGAGAAGATGTGGAGAAAAAGAAACCCTCGTGTACTGTTTGTTGGCAGGACTGCAAATTGGTGCAGCCACTATGGAAAACAGTATGGAGGTTCCTTAAAAAACTAAAAATAGAAGTACCTAGGACCCAGCAATTCCATTTGGATCCAAAGAAATCCAAAACACTAATTCGAAAAGATATATGTATCCCTACATTCACTGTGGAGCTATTTACAATAGCCAAGATAGGGAAGCATTCTAAGTGCCCTTTGAGACACGATTGGATGAAGAAGAGATGGCACATATATATAGAAAGGACTATTACTTGGCTATAGAAAAAGATGAAATCTTACCATTTGCAATGCCAACGATGGACCTAAAGGGTATTATGCTAAGTGAAATAAGTCAGACAGAGAAATACAAATGTCATATAATTTCACTTACATGTGGACTCTAATGAACAAAATAAATGAACAAACACACAAAACAGAAACAGTCTCATAGATACAGAACACAAAGTTGCCAGATGGGTGGGGTGTCAGGGAATTGGGTGAAAAAGGAGAAGGGATTAAGAAGCACAAATTGGTAGTTAAAGAATAGTTATGAGAATATCAAATATAGCATAGGGAATATAGTCAATAATATTGTAGTAACTATGTATGGTAGACTTATTGGGGGAATCACTTTGTAAATTATATAAATGTCTAATTGCTACACTATACACCTAAAACTAATATAATATTAAATGTCAACTGTAATTGAAAAAAAACTATAAATTGATATTATTTTTGAAATCAGAAAAATAAAAGCTTTTATTAAAAAAATAAAAAGCAACCCAGTAAGCTAGCAACTTTATGTTAATTGATTTTACCAATATCTTCTCTGAAAAATAGATTCCCAAGCTCCTAGTGAGAAGAATGGCTAATGTTAACACTGACAGGCGTGTGCCTCCCTCTGCAGACACAGTCCTCAGCCCTTAGCAGTCTCTTTTGGATCCAGGCAGCATCACTGGTCTTTGCACAGTAGGGCTACATGTCAGCATAACTGGGAAAACAAAACCCACTGGGTCACAGCTGACATCCATGTGAACACCTGGCATGAATCTGGAGGGAGCAGACCACCTGCAACTGCGATTGGCCTGGAAGAAGAATCTTCCCAGTAACAACCAGACTGAGCACTAGGCTGCTTCTCAAATAAGGCTGCTTGTACAAGGATGGCGAGGTTCTACTGCCCCAACCCAGTTTCCCCAGAAGAAGCAGTACCGCCTGGGCAAGAGGGCTCCTGTTCTGACTCTCACACAGCCGCTCCCCTCCTCACTGTGAACCTAAAACTGCTCTAAAAAAGAAAATTTAAAGAAGCTTACTCATGTGCTCCTACAGTGGATGCTGATGGTGATGACATTGCCATGGAACGGTAGATTCCATTGGATGGCTTTTTAAAATGTTGAAATGTATCATGCTGCACACTGCGTTATTTGCATTTACTTAAACTTTTGTTAAAAAAACAGGGATGTCAATATACAAATGTGTGAGGTGGTATATAGTTTTTTGGAGTTCTTTTAGGAGTTTGCAAGCACAGAAGTTCGATGTCCATTCACAGACGCAGCCACCATTTGAAGCTGGCCATAAGGGGCTGTGTGGGAAGAGGCGAGTGAGCACAGGCAGGAGGTCTGCTGAGAGGAAGAGGAAGGACACAGTCTGTCGAGGGACAGAGTGATACACGGAGACAGAGGCCTCAGGGAGAGCGGGGACCAAGACTCTCCTGGCCGTGGTCCCCACAATGTTCTATTTTTATCTCAAGCCCCTGAAAGCCCCAGTCATATGTCCCATCCTTCACTCTTCTGTATCCTTTCAATAATCATGCTGAAAAATTCTAGTTAGAGCAGTTTCTGTTGTCATGACCAAGCGGTCCCCAGTGACAGATGATGGCAGTATCTACGCACTCAGATTTCAGAACCACCGACCACCTACGATCCTCACTGAGATTTGTAGTTAGGCTCACAGGTGGTTCTTGCCTCTTGGGAGTGAAGCTAAAACAATGACTGTCCCAAAGAGCTGACAAGTCTCTTAAATTGAACAGGGCACAATAGCAACCGGTAGGGGAACTCATTGCTTTGTATTTCTTCATTTAAAAATGAGGTGATCTGTTATTACCTCCCAAAGTATAGACCAGTCATCCTGGTGAAATTCCTTTGTAATTAAGAATCTCTGGGTCCACAACTTTGCAGAATCTGGTTTCTCTCCATACATATTTATTATAGATAAGTTTATTAGAGATGACTGCTGAATTTCAGGTGGGGTCAAACCACTCAACTTTTACACTTCACAATGTAGCACGTGGTTTCAGGATGGATTTGATCCCTGGAGGTGGGAGGTGCAGGAGTACCACCACTGTGCAAATGAAGAAGCTGAATTTAAACATCGGAAAGTATGCCAAGGCCACACAGTCAGCAGGTGACTCTTGAGACCCTGGTGAGTAACATCACTTTTCCAGTCATCAGTGGAAACGGGAGCCTTGTGTTTATGCCTACATAAGCACACCACTGATGTCCCCAAATCTTCACTGACACTTGTTTCCAATATTTGAGCTGAAAGCCTCTCTTTGCATTAATTTTACTGCCTTCCTCCCTAGACTTATCCCTGAGATAAATCATTTGTAGAAGTCATTTTATTACATATTAAAGATTCAGTATTGGGATTTTAAACATGAAATTTTGCATGGTTTTGTATAGTTGAGTAATTTTCCAGAAGAACTGATACTCTGGGCCAGATAAACTCTCTCTCAGTCAAGCTGAAAATGCTAGTTCATCGTTTGTATATCATGGGTGGGCCAAGAACCGACTGACCTTGAAGTCATGAATGCAGATTCCAAGGAGAAAGACAGAATCTGAAGTTTCAAGCCCTCTAGGGATCTACATGTGCAGACCCATGAGAATACCCACCTTGTTTCCTCAGGGCACAGAGATGTCATTTGCCATGGAGAGCAACAGCACATTGTTCTCTAGGAATGGTGGCCTGGGCCAGGCCTTTGCATGCACTTCTATACAGAGAGCGGAATAACAAACCTGGGCTTCTTCTGATATGGGCCTCCTGGGATCAGTTTCTTTTCATCATGGGAAACTGAGGCAGTTTAGTAACTTCTGAGTCAACCAATTCCATTTGTGACATTGTCCTGATAGCTTCTATTCATTTTATCTTTTCTGAGGACTTCTACAGTCACTAAGTCTAGCAATTTTATTCTGGGTTTCCCACAGTCTGGGAAGGTTCTGAGTAGAACAGTCAATGAAATTGCTCTTACTTTACACATGGTCTAAGAGTTGAGGAGTTTGTGTTTCTTTGAAAGGAATATATTTGTGATATTTTATGAGATAATGAATGATATGGTTAGCACACAAGTGACATTAAAAAAATCTTCCACACTTTACATGGCTTAAGAATATCCAAGTTATCTTACCTGGGGATTTTTAAATACAGCATATTTTTCCTCTTTCTTCAAAAATATCATTTTATTTTCTGTGTCTCTTGTCCAGTCTGATAAGACTTCAACAACATTTTCGTGGTCTTCAAAAAACCTTTCTGATTAAATAAGAAAAAGCATTCTTTCAGATCCAACACATCAAGATTTCCAACAGAGAGACGAGTTAAGCATAATCCCTCATACTTCTCATTGGATTTAGAAATTCCTAATTCTTACATGATGTCACATTGTAACATCCCTGTTATATTCATTCTTCAATGTCACGTCTTCAACTTAGTTCCATAAAAAAAAAAAAAAGGCAGATGAACCTACGATATAGTGATAACAGTAAGCCATTGTACTTTTCTCTATACTAGCATTTTTGACTATAGCTAGGTCCAGGTGGAGGTAAACAGCCTATCTGTAAGGAGGACAATAAGGCAATAATTGTTTTAAACACCTTTGAATGAAACTGTGAGCTATGCAACAAGTACTCTAAAACATCATTCCTTAAACTCTAAAAACAATATATAAATAGTGGAACCAAACCTAAACATAAAGGAAGGCTTTCATTTTTCTGTTTGACTCAGAGAGTTGAAGAAAACTTTAAGAGGTTATTTCAGTATAGGTCATTTCCTCCAGAAAAAAATTTCACCGAAGTTTTCCAAAACAGGCAATTCTACATACCACCAAGCTCTTCTAGGAGACAATCGTTCTGTGAGCGATATTAAGAATGAGAAATAACAGAGTATTTCTTTAATTGCTTTTTTCTCTTTTTTCTTTTCTTTTTTTTTTTTTTACTCCAGCCATTTCTATCAACTGTTCTTTGCTCTTCGGGGCCAACCCTCTTTAACTAGACAAAGTGTCAGACATGAGGCAAGTAGGACAGAGAAATGGGAAATGGACAGTGATATGAGTCAGAGTTACAGTATAGTTTTAAAAAGCGAGCTCCAAAGGACATTAGCTGACAGATACCCAGGCCTTCCCACAATCTGCTTAACTAACTAAATGTGCACTAAGAAATATAATCTAGTCACTCTCTTTCCCTTAGAATCCACCCCAGAAGTGGCAATAATAATGCTTACATCCTCCAAGGTCTGGCCACCTGTTATAATGTGAATCTCTCCCTGACAAAGAAATGAAGAGGCAAGAACTGAATCTGACAGAAGGGAAGTAATGTATGGGAAGTCTTGATAGCCTTGAACCAAACTCTTCTTCATAACAGACCAAAACCCATAAAAAAGCAAAACCACAGGTTTTTGAACTCCAGCCTATAGCTGGGGACGGGACTTACCAATCTGTAGTTCTGGGTATGTTTCATAAAGACACCAGTCTATACTGCAGTCACAATGGGTTTTCTCAAAAAGGTTGTCTAGCACGTCTCGGGCCAATTGCCGCTCATCCACCATCAGCGACTTCGTGCTGTTATCATTCATGTGCACCTTGACAACCAACTGAGGATAAAATCACAGAGCAGCCACTAAATTTCAGAAACCAAAGAAGGCCACCAAGATTAAGGTTTCAACATTATTGCTTCTGTGTTGCTATCACTTCTGCGAATTTGAGTAAGAATATGTCCCACCAACTAACTCCATGTGAATTCACTCACGTGCCCAGCAGTTGTTTAAGGTGTTGGGAATATAGAGGTGGAGAACCTATTTTACAAAAATAGAAAAACATACACTAAACAAAGTCCTTGCCAAGCCCTCAGAGACCTTGCACTCTGTTGAGGTAGAAGGAAGACAAACAGAACCAAAGAAGTGCTGACTTCCGTTTTCCTGACATCTTTCTGTTACTCATTCAAGTTCATCCTGGAACCTAGAGGCCCTTCTTGATTGAAAGCCAAGACAGCATCTGTATAATAAATTCTTCTCTTTTGCTTAGATGGAGTTGGGTCTCATTTCATGCAACCTAAGAGTTCTAAGACCAGGTAAGACCAAGTTGGTTAGTCTACAATTCTTTGAAGGTCAGGAGTATACAGTAACATGGCGTCTCTGAGGGGCTTTATTGAGAGGAAGGTTATGTCACATCAGAACACGTTTGCGATGAGTGGTGGATCCAGCAAAATGAATGTAGACTGAGAAACAAACTATTAAGGAGGCCTGCAGGCAATTGACCTTTTGCTCTATTTGTAAAAATTCTACTGCACAGATTTCACGGTCAAATTGGTAGTTACCTCATTCCAAATCTGAAGGGTTTGAGGAAAGCGGCATTTACTCATCTTCAATAAGACATAGGATTTCATTGGCTTTTCCCAGACACGTCAAAGCTATTAAACCTCTGATCCGCAAGAGAGATCACAATTCTAATGCAATATAACAGAATTAATTCATGAAGTAAGGTGGCTAGGGTTTGGGTTTTCTTTGACGTGTGCGTATTTATAGCACATTTTAACTTACAGTAGTTTGTTATTTATGAGTGCTATAGGTTACACTGGTGCTATACGTCTGCTCTTGAAAGGGAACAGTGGAAATGTGCTCACGAGGCCCTAAGTAATTGCACACTGATCTTACTTAAATAGGAGGGATTTGTCTAATTAGAGTCAATCAAGTTAGATCTATCTTTGAACAAAATGGGGGGAGGAGGTGCTGTCTTTCCCCTTCCAGACCATCACTGCTCCACCTCCAGCTTGTGGTGCCCCGAACAACTATACGCAGAGCCAGCAGAGAAATCCTAGAAACAACATCAGCAACCAGAACCACCTGATGCTCTTGCTTAAAGTTCTATTCTCACTCGAAAAGAGAAGTGTGAAACAACTAAAGAGAAGCTCTGCCTATTCTGTTTGCCTAGCGTGGGTCCCGGTAACTCACAAATGAATCTTGACATTATTTACATAGTGATTAGATAGACTGGAGAGAGAGGCCATACAAGTGCTAACGGTTCTTCCTCCCTAAAAGTCTGGATTAGGTTCTGAGCAGCTGGGAAACTGCCCCTCCTGTCCCTGTTTCCCCCTAATCTGATCTCAAAAACACTCTGTAGTTAACAGAGTGAAGGTTCAGTTCCTGTGGATTGTTATGCAGAGTTGCTGATAGCAACCAAGGGTGTGTGTGGGTGGTGATAAAAATCTGGGTGAGCAGCAGGCAAGGACCACAAGTTCAAGCTTAAGGTGGTGCTCTTCTACCCAGGCAAAATGTAGAAATGAGGGCAGTAAAGGTGCATTTCCTTCTCCTGGAACCATCGAAATTTAGCCTTGTCTGAAAAACAATTTTTTCCCCTTGAAAACTTGTAGCCCAGAAACCTCTAGTTGGAGAGTTGTTATTTTTTCATGTTTGTCTTCTGATGCATTTAAAACGTTAGGTTCAAGTATCTCAGTGTCAACGATACACTCATCTGACCTGAGAAACAAGGCATGGAGGGCTGCATGGAAACACATTTCTCAAATAGTGGTCTTTACTCTGATTTATTTTCTGTGGAAGGTACACCCATTGCTGTCTGCTAAGAACCAGTGCTATGAAGTAGCTACACGTCCTAAGAAACTCTGCCAATGTTAGGACTTCATCTTCCTAACTTGACCACATTTCATTCTTGCTCAGGAATTCTTAAGAAAATAAAACATGTTAATGTTTTCCTTTGTTTTTATGTAGAGAAAAAAAGAAAAACTAGACCACATAATTTGACAATGATGAAAGGGTTTTTTTTTTTTGCTGAAATAGCAAACTAAATTTAATCCACATGTAGTTATGAATATCCACAATTATAAAACTTAGGCCAAAAAAAAAAAAATAGAGAAGTCTGGTGACTTTTTAGCAAGAAGAAATCATATTTACGATTCTTCACAGCTTCCATCACATTTGCAAGCTGAAGAGTATCAACACATAACAGCGCTAAATGAGTCATGTGATTTAGCAAACTAAGTACTTTTCACACTCATGCTATGGGATATAGAATAGAATGATTGAAGAACAAAGAAACTTCTCCTTTCTAACCCATCATGGTAAAGATTTTATAGTTCTTATGATGTCTAGTTCTTTTGTAAGCTGTTAAATATAAGAATATTCTAGCCCGAAATCATTTACAGTATTTTTTTTCTACAATCATATTTACAAATGGAATTGTTTTCCTTTGTCACAGTGCTTTGAAACTAACGAACAAACAAACAAACAAAATTAACAAGTGAGTCTGGTTGTGTTTCTACTTCCGAAAGCTTTATCCTGCCAGATGTGTGCATTTATAATACAAAATGATGTCAACAAACCACAGAACACTGGAGGGCAAAGCACTTCAGACAGAATTGATTTCTATCTCTGAAAAGCTCATTGTAGATTCTGTGTGAGTACATCTCTCAGTAACCCAATTAGTTACTTCACTGATGTATGAATATGTCACAATCATTGTCTTAAAGTTCTGTGCCACACACAGGCTTTTGTTTCAAGAAATACATTTGGGGCATCTGAAATCAGAACAGATATACAAACGCTTCATTTTCCTTTCCCACTGATGGGAGCGGCTTTTCTGTGTCACATCTTTGTTGAATAAAGGCAGGTTTTGCTTTGTGTTTACTGCTGCAATTCACCTCGACTAAATCTGGGCCACGTCGTCTCCTTTTCTGAGATATAGGAGGAAACAGCTGCTCTTTCTTCCTTGTTCTCTTAACCTCTAGTTGAAGCAAACAGACTGAATACGCCAGTTGTTCTACCTTTTTATCTAAGAATCAACTTCTCTTTCATTTCCCCTCTGAAAAAATATCCAACGTGGGCCTCGTTTTATAAACAACCAGTGGCTTGCTTGGGCACTATCACCCCACTCTTGCTTTATTTCCTTTGAAGCTCTTATCTCCCCACTAGAATTTAACTGTCCACAAGCAGGGACCTCGTCTGACTTGTTCACCTCTTTATCTCCCTATCACCTGTTCTAAGATGGAGATGCATCAGTGAGGAAAACACAAAATCCCTGGAGGAGTTTCTATAGGTGTGCAGAAGGGATGTAGGCAGTAAATGTGATAAACACGCAAGGCGGATAGTGTGTTGGAAAATGATAGGCACTGAGGAGAAAAAGGAAGCTGGGAAGGGCAGAGTATCGGGGATGCACGTATGTCACGTCTGATGGGGAGGGCTTCACTGGGCAGGTGACCGGAAGGACCTAAAGGAGAGACAGAGAAGACACATTGGAATCTGGGGGAGAGCTTTCTAGGCAGGGGGACCGCAAAGAGCAAAGGTCCCAAGGCAAGGGTACGCCTACAGCATTTGAGGACCAAGTAGTAGAAGAGGTTGAGTGAGGGAGAGAGCGGTGGGAGATAGCAGGCAGCCAGATTGTAGAGAAATTTAGGACTGTGTGAGGATGTGGGCTTTACTGTGTGAGATGGATGCCACTGGAGGCTTTTGAACTGGGAAGGGACAAGAAGAGAGGATGGAAACTGAAGCACACAAGGACAGGCTGGCTTCAGAAACGTGACGGTTTACCGATAGTAACGGGAAAGACTGTGGGTTCTACATCACAGGTGAAGGCAGGCAGGCAGGTAAGTGTGTTGGGAGCTTGTGGCGCCTTTCTGTTGATATCTTCTACTTTTTCAGGGCAGCAATGCCATTAGGTGAGAGAATGTAGATGAGGAGAGAGGTATTAATGGTTTTAAAAGAGAGGACAAGGGAGAGGCAGTTTTCCATGTTAGTGGTGGAAAGATGGGACTGGAGAGGCTCAGGCAGTACAGGAGAGCCGGACTGACCCAGGGCTTCACAGAGGGGGTACAAGGGGAAGAAGGGCCAGGCAGCCGAGGTATGCAGAATGTCCACGATTGATCACGGGGTTTGGTCACATGTCGAGAACAGCAAAGAATTATGGTGAAGAAGTTCGTGCGTGTTCAGAACGAATGGAATCAGAACGATCTGGAAATATGCACAGATGAACCCTGAAAGTCTGGGTCCAGGCACAGTCAAGGAATGTTTATTGAATATCAATCAACATGTACTGAACATCTTCATCCAAGGGGCCATGAACAAAGTCTAAATCCCTGTATGAAATGAACGGTTCACCCAACTATCCGTGGGAAGTTCTTGATGAGTCTCAGAGATGGTATACGCTTCAGAAGTTGAAATAAGACAAAGACTGTTTCATCTTTCCCTTAATTTACCACGTAACAACTAGTAACACTTAACTACAATCAGGTATATGTTTCCACTAAGGTTAAATATGAGTGTTTCTGTTACAGCACAGTGTATGTGTTCCCGAAAAACCTATGCTCTACGAAAAATGCACAATAAAATTACAGGCTTATTGGGAAAGCAGGTTAAGGGAAGATAACTCAAACCTAACTGACTTTGAAACCAGAGCACTAGCTAAATAACATTTGGGACTTTGGAAGATAACTTGGACACCCAGGGCAGGCAGCAGGGCTGAAGCCTGCCTCAGGGGATTGCAAAAGCAATCACAGAAATGCTGGAATACAGGCGAGGCCAGCAGAAGCTGAGCTCTGACCCTGTTAAAGTGGGCCCAGAAGGTGGCGCCACCTGCTAATAACTAATTGCTGAGCAGAACCAGAGAGGGCATCTTGGGTGGGAGGGAGCCCTGGATATAGAGGCTTGAACTCTTCTACATTTATACTAATATAGGTCCCCTATTTATTAATGACAAATGAGCTAACTGATGTCATAGAAAGAATAACTATATAATTTACCTTTCTTCTTAAAAATTAGAGCTATTTGGAAAGCACCACTTGAAATTTTAATTTTTTAATCATTAAGCACACTAAAACGTCATTCATTCAACTTTGTCATGCAAAACGATTCATATTTTACCTTCTTGACCTTGGCCTCCTTTAGTTTTTCCAATGCCATCTTAATTTTATCAGCCTTTGCTTGGGCTTCTACTTCTTCCTGTAAAATGGCAAGATATTCGATACGATCAATTAAAGAATACCAGCAAGAAAAAACAATAAAGAAAAAGAATACTAGCAAGTAAACACCCATGTCATCGCTAGTGTCTTAGTTACTTTGCTGTAGCAAAACACTGTGTTATAGGACACCAGATTCCACATGACCAATTTTGAGAATTTAAGTGACTATAACAAAAAATCTTCAACCCAGAGATACAGAAGGCAGTCACCCTTTATATCTTAAGATTAGTAACTTAAAAGATGAAATGATAATGCTAACAGCACTTCACCTATTGAGTCTACAAAAATCTCTGCTTGTCTCAAAACGGGTCTGACATGAGGAATGTATAGGCAGATCTCGAGGGATTTGAGCACTTCCTGAAATTATATGCGTTCTTTTGGATCAGTATGCATTTTCTGGGACTCCTACTTATCATTAGATTCCTAAAGGGGACCATAATTCTCCAAAAGTTGAGACTTACACTCAAACTTGAACTCGTAATTCACCAAGAAACACCAACAATCACATAAGCAGGCAGAGAAGAGAGTTAAATTTTTTATGAGCCCAAAACTTTTTGATTTTCCTATTCTGAGAATAGGATTATCAAAGCTCTCCTACCTATATTTATAAGGATGAGGAAATGAGCTGTTCTGGTTACTTTCTAATTACTTTAAAGTAGACATGCATCTTCATATATCAGTGGTTCTTCATTTTTTTTTTGAGCCACGAAGAAATCATGCCCTCCCTGAAATCTTCATGAACCCAACATTAAGAGCTTCTGCTCATTAGAATGGCTGTTACCAAAAACAAAACACAAAACACAAAAAACCAAAACCAAAACCAAAAAACAGAAAACAAAACATGAGATAATTAGTGTTGGCAAGGAAGTGAAGAAAAGGGGACTCTTGTGCACTGTTGGTGGGAATGTACATTGTTGCAGACACTATGGAAAACAATAGGGAAGTTCCTCAAAAAAATTAAAGCCAGAACTACCAAATGATCTAGCAATCTTACTGCTGGGTATATAGCCGAAGGAAATAGCATCACTATTTTGATGAGATCTGCACTCCTGTATTCATTGCAGCATAAGGCACAAGACATGGAAACAACCTAAGTGTCCACTGATGGATGAATGGATAGAGAAAATGTGGTACATATATACCTAATGGAAATGGAAGATTACTCAGTCACGAGAAAGAAGGAAATCCTGCCATTTGTGACAACAGGGATAAACTCCAAGGGCATTATGTTACGTGAAATAAGTCAGACACAGAAAGACGAATACTGTATGATCTCACTTATATATGAAATCTAAAAAAGCTAAATTCATAGAAACAGAGAGTAGAATGGTGGTTGCCAGGGCTTGTGGGGTGAGGGCAGTGGGGAGATGTTGGTCAATGGGTACAAACTTTCAGTTATAAGGAGAATAAGTACTGGGGACCTATTGTATAGCAGGGTGATTCTAGTTAGCAATACAGTATTATATGCATGAAAATTGCTAAAAGAGAGGATCTTTGATGTTTTCACCATATGCACACAAAAAAGGTAATTATGTGAGGTGACGGAGTTGTTAACCAACCTTATTGCGATAATCATTTCACAATATATGTGTATCAAATCATCATGCTGTACACCTTAAACTTATAAAATATTATGTGGCAATTATAGCTCAATCAGGTTGGAAAATAAAGACTCTCTTCTATATATGGGTCATCAATTTTCAAATAATCTTTCTAAAATAAATACACAATAGAGCAATGAATACGATTTAATATTTCATTTCTATTTAATACCTGGTTATTCAACAGGCATTGTGGGAACTTCCAGGGCTGCTAAGGTCATGTTTATGGATACTGACCCTCATCACACAGTACAACAAACATGGAGGCCACAGGAAATGGAGCTAGTTTCTTATTCTAAAATATTTTAAAGTGGCCTACTCTAAAAAAATCTGAAAGTTCTCTTTTTACTTTTATGAGAGACATTCTGTAAGTTAACATCCCAAATAATGACCTGCCCCGCAACATCCCGGTCCAACTATGATGTTACGAGTGATATATTTTTGCCTTATTGAACAAGGCTGCCAAATTCAGCAAAATTCTATTTAGTTCAACTCAGAAATATTTAAGGAATGCCTTCTATTCCTCATGTACTGGGCTAGGACCACAGACACAGACATGTATAAATCAGTTCCACAGTTCATATTGAGTTGATAAAACATTGCCCTTCTAAAGTTAAGTATTATCAGGGTGTGCTGTGTACAAATATAAATTTTAGCCAAACAATAATATGTCCCCAATATGGTGCTAATATGTTCTTTATACACATGTATGCATCTTGTTTTTGGAGGACTCTGCCTTTGGAATAAACATACTTAGTATCCTTGGTTTTTAATATCTCAGAGCTTTGGGAGTCCACACTTATGAATGTAACTCTCACTCTGAAGAAAGTCAAAGGTGATGAGCAGCAGAGGTCAAGGGTCCTGACACCTCTGGCCCCACCCACTTACCTGAGAGAGAGGTTCAGGAGGTGGTGGTGGCAGAGGAAGGTCTAACATAGGATCAGCTGGTGGAGGTGGTAAATCATTCTCATATGGGCTAATATTAGTTTCAACAGCATTTGCTCCATAACCAAGAGAGGCGGCACCACTGAAATCTGATCCTTCCAGAGGTGCTGGAAGATGTTGATCCTGAGAAGACTGTTTCTGTGCCTGGATTGTCCTCTGCTCAGCCTCGCTTATGTCTGCTACCAGATCTGCCATGAGTGCATCTAAATCTTGGTCTTCCAGGGTATTTAAGGATTCTGATAGGGAAAAATCACATTAACGATCAAAACAAAGATTTGTAACAGAAAAAAATGAAAGAAGGTTATTTTAAAGAGTGATATTTGAATATTGGTTGCCAGAAACTGGGAATGGTGGGGTGGGCAGTAAGATAAAGGAAGAATTGGGAGAGATTTGTAAAAGGGTACAAACTTTCAGTTATAAAATGAATAAACTCTGAGGCTCTAATGTATAACTGGTGACTACAGCTGATAACACTCCATTGTACAATTGAAATTTCCTAAGGAAGTAGAACTTAAATATTCTCACACACATACAAAAAGATACAGATGTGAGGTGACAGATGTGTTGATGAACTCAATGGAGGGACTCCTTTCACAATGTATTCATATATAAAATCATCATGTTGTACACGTCAAATATATTACAATTTGATTTGTCAATTATACCTCAATAAAGCTGAAAAAAAATTCATCTCTCCAAAAAAAAGAAAAGGAGAAAAATGTGTTTTTTACTTCGACGGACCTCACAGAACAGCTATAAAGTTAAATCCAAGATTAGCTGCCTAAATAGGGAATTCTCGAATATTTTGGTAGACGATCTTAGCGTTTTAGAAAAGTAGGAAAAGGGAGACATTGGAAATGAATGGAAAGTTCTTTCCTGGCCTTTGGAAGGCAGAGTCCGCTGATAAATGCATTTGGAAGAAAGTGGGTGCCAGTTAACTGGGTTAAATATGCTTTGAGATTTGGGGGTGAGGGTAGAGCTTCTGTAGGCACACCACCCAATTATAGGAATTCTCACATAAAAAAAAAGGAATGAAAAATAGGAGGAAATAAAGCACTAAGAGAGTTGAGGAGTAAAAAATAAATTTTTTTGTGATTTAAATAGTAAAGACTTCATAAGACAGTGAGCTGGGAATTAACTTTCAAAAGAAAGGATGGATATGAATTTTCAGAGTGAGGAGAGTAAAGGGGAGATAGTTCTCATTAGAGTTTCCTTCATGTGTGAGAGGATGTGGAAATGAGGCGTGTGGTCTTGAAAGCTGATTACGCTGCATGGTGTAGGAGTGGTGTTGGTGAGAGTGTTTTGATGATCAGGCAGACAGTGGATGGCAAATTAATGAACAAAGGGTGGGCAGGTTGGAAGAGAAGAGAATTCTGGCTACTATGCGTAGGATGAACTGGAATTAGAAAATGGGAGGGTGGAAATGAAACCTATTCAGTCATAAATAAGCATAAAGCTTGTGAAATAATTTATTGCCAAACATTATCATAATAAAAAACCATGTCGCATAGTATATTACTGATAACAATTCTAGAGTACAGTGCTAGAATTAAAGTTTAGATCTCCTAACTGGGTAAAAAGGGTTTATTTTCTTCTAAGCCATTTTTACATATAAGTTCTTCATAAAATTAAGTTAATTTAAAATGTTTTCAGAGAAAATATATGTAGAACAAAGGAAGCATATTCATTGTTTCCTAATGTTATCAATTACACTGTGACTGTTGATATATAAGCAAATGATTTTAATCCTTTATAAAAATTTTAGGGACAAAATTCCCATAATAATATTTACATTAACAATTCCCAAAGCAAATTATAATGCCAAATTTATCAATGTAGAATCGATTAGTAAGGAATTAAGGAATAAAATAAAAATGAATTCAGTTCTGAAGTTTGTCACTAACTCCATGAATGATTTTATGGTTTCGTTCTGTATCTGAATTGTGCCATCTGTGCACTTCTTGTCTCCTTAATGACATGAGTTTCTTGGTACTGTACTTCAGCATTACTATGATTATATATTTTTGGGTTTCTTTGTTCCTATCATTTTCAGTACTCTCTCTATACCAGGCACTGAGTAAGTGCTTCGAAAGCATTAGTTGAAGTGACTATAATCAAACTGAAGTAAAGATTAAATTTAAATTTTAATTGAATCTATTTCAGCTTCTATGAATGTGGTGAGGCAAATCTGCCTTGTTCAGATTTGCAAGGATATGATATCTATTAATGTCATAAACTTATGGAAGTGTATTGCTCTTTTGAAACTTCATGAATGTTATCATCATTCAATGTTATGATAGAAATGATGGAACAGAATAATAAATTTACATAGCACATAGGAAAGAGAATGGGTAAAAGAGAAAATTAGAAGCCTTATAATTTATCAAGATACAGGCATTGACATTTAAATGTTTATCAAAAAATTATCGAAAATGACGGAAACAAAGAAACCCATTGAGTGGCGGAAATAAAACTTGGGACTCTGAATTTCTGTCATTGGGCTTCTCTATTATTTTGCCTTTCATTCTGTTGGCAAGGACCAACAAGTCTTCGGAAAATCTTTTTCAAGAGTTACAATGAATTCTCATTAATTTGGAAGTGATGACTTCAAGATTCATTGTAATCTTAATAGCACATGGGCTAAAGATTGTCTCTGCACTAAACAAGAAGAGAGATTTTTGGTAATAAAATTACATAATGATCTCCAGAAAAAGAATACTATCGAATAGAACAAATATATCATATTACATATTAATTATATATAAATGAAAATATATTAGGAAGCATTTGGTCATATGTTAGCAATCATTATTAAATAGACAGTTTATCATTATCCTTGAAGAAACACTTCCTATTAATATTTTCATATACTACTATTTCTTATTATTCTAAGGGCTTAGAAATAAGACACTCTCTTAAAAAAAAATAGGTTGTTTCGAAACTACACAAATGCAAGATAGTATGCTCTTTCATTATAGGCACAGATCTCTCCTTGGCCTCTCAGTTTGGTCCACACACAAAAAAATGCAATCTGAAGTCCAGTGCTATAAAAATTACACTTATCATGATGTCCATGTTCCTGATATTTTGTTTTCAAATGGTAGTTCTGTATAGGTGTTAGTTATCGTTATGATTTCAAATTACTTAAGGAAAGAAATGATCGTTCTTACCATTTAAATCCTTAAAACCCACACTGTAGTTAAATTCAGCTCTGGGTGGCTTTGGATCTGGGGGAGGGAGAGTGTCGACTCCTAAACTCTGTGGAGACAGAGCCCCGCCCCAAACGTTAATCGCGATACAAACATTTTTGCAGTACATTTAATCATTAAGTCAAGTCATTTATCATTTAAACATTTTCACTCTAAATATGTTCTTTAAGAACAGTATTCCTTCCCACTTAAAAATATTTATGTGATTTTTCTTCCCCTATAGATTACAACTTAAGATATATCTTGAAACAAAACAGGAAAATTGATGAGAATGGGATAGTTAATTTTCATAAACAGAAAACATTTCATGGGCTCCAGTCAGCCTGACAGTGAGTGACTTCTGAGTTAATCTGGTCTTGGTGGCAGTGTCTTTTTCTTAGACCTGGAGCCTATGGCTGAGTGGCTTACACACTACTTTGAGGGGCCTATGTTCTTACAGTGTTATCAAGAGGCCACAGAAACTCCCATTTAGTCTTTTAAAAGGTAGCATTTCCTCAAAAATTGGTGGAGAATCTTTACTAAAGATTACGTAACTTTTTTTAGCTCATCTTTATGTAAAGGTGACTGCAGGGAAAATTGTTCAGTGGTGATGGTTGTGGGAGGGAATGACTTAGGGAAAATTTCTCTATTGACTAAAATTTCACAATGATGAGCATGAGACTTGGCATAACAGGATGCATGTGTGACCAATTTATTCAATTAACTGAACTTGAAAGGGTATAATCAGAAAGAAAGATTTATTTTTCCCCCACCACTATCACACATCAGGAATATACAATATTGCCAATCTCTAAGTTTTTTTTTAAAGGAGAGCTCTTCTCATTATATTAAAATCAAATTTCGTAACCCCAGTTCTTTTCCTAATTTGAAACTTGAAAAAGGGAATTTACCTGGGTCAAAAGATCCATCTCTCCCAGCAAATTGCTGAACATTTGGTCTATATCATCATTTGACTCCTCCATCTGAAAAAGAAAGAAACCCAGATATAAACAGTCTACTAAAAGCCTGACCCTTGGATAGTTGTCCCATCTCTTTTATTCTCCAAGTGCCCCATCCATGTGTAAGTCAAAAAGAGAAGACTGCGGAGAGGAAGGTTCATTACAGCCTGAAATTCCATGCTTGACCTCTCCCCAACATGCCTGGTTCTAGATGGAACCAAACCCTGGTGACTGTCTCAGAGCAACAATCAGACTAAACTAGTCTCTTTGAGGCAACTGGGCAAAGTGGACATTGCCCAGAACTCACCTCACCACAGGACACCCTTATTAGAAAGGAGAAAGCCTTGTGCCACAGGCAATTGTGTCAGAGAAATGTAGAACTTCATCTCCACTTAAAAACTTAGCAATGATATCTCAGGAGTGGGCTAGCATCTTTATCGAATGACACCCTGCTTTACAAAGATTTCTCTGAAATAGCAGCTTTTGGTACATTCGTTTGGAATGTAGCATTTGAGCGATAAACACTTAGAACTAAAATGGCCACACAATAAAGTGATAAGAGATGGAAATAAAACACTGTATTTTACATTACACCATTTCTTTGACTCAGGCAAACGAAGCGATTGTCCAAGAGAGGAAGAGCGTTTCCATAAATTGGGGTGAGAAGGCCCTGTGAGATATAGAACTAGCTGCTCTCTTCCTGAAATTTTTGGCAAGGCTGCATTAGGAAATTATGAGACATCATTACTAGTTCTCTTGCAGCTACTATTTAGTAGTGTGTTATTTGTCAAAGGGAATCAACTGTTTCATCTGTAAGATGAGGAGTTAGCTGCAGATAATATCACAGGGTCCCAAATGTTCTAAAACATTAGAAGAATAATGCTAATTGTAGTTCAAGTGAAGAAGTCAGGTGAGAGTAGGGGATCAGCATGTATTATTTAAGCCAAACAATGCTTTTGAGTGTGTATGCGTGTGTTTGTGTTTGAATCATTTTACATGGAAACTTTAAAACATATACGAAAGTAGAATACTATCACAATTTTCATATACCCAACATCCAGCTTGAACAATTATCAACTTGTGACTGATCTTTTAAATTTAAATATCATATCTGTATCTTTCCCAATAATTATTTTAGAGCAAATATGTTTTTCCATAAACATTTCAGTATATAGCTCTAAAAGATTTTTTTTTTTTTTTTACCATAACCGTACTACTATCATCTCTGTGATGATTGTTTATTTTCCAGAACACCCTATCTGGCTTCTAGTGGATGAGGTATCTTGCAGGAGTATGAACTAGATTGGCCAGGAATGGGACTTCAGCTAAAATGAGAGAGATCTCTGATAAAATGGAACAGCACATTCCCAAGGAGCAGACACACCTGAGTGAATCAGGTGTGCATATACACAGGACAGGGAGGCATGTGTTTGAATCCAAGGAAGCCTGTTCAGTAAATGCTCAGGGTCAGACCACACAAATCAGGCAGGTGAGCATTCAGGTGCGGAAGTGACAGGTAAGGCAGACACTGGAGGTGTAGGTCTATGTGTGCGGGTATAAGAGTTCTGGGAGGACTAAACACAGCATCAGTGAAGAAACATGGGAGATGTTCATTCTATATTACATGGATCGTCGGGCTTAGTGTTCCTCTCAGTCAGAAGGAGAGAGAGATGTTTGGGCAGGGGAGTCACAGCTGAGAGCCATTCACATGTGGTTTTAACCTCTCCCAGTCGCTTACAAAGTATCTGCAACACACAAAATGGAGGAAAGAAAGTATTTGCACCAACAAAGTACCTATGGTTTTACAAACGGTCCCCTCAAAAAATCCAGTTTTCAAAATTTTATAATGGATGATTCATTCATTATTTTAATAACAGGAAATAACAGCAAAAGAAACAACAAATCCCCAGAACTGCCCATGTGATTTTATTTTTAGTAGAATATTGTATAATATAATCATGTGCCAAAATGAAGAAATCTTTCAGAAGAATTATTAACAGGAAAAGTTAAGACCTGAGTGTTAACATATTTCTAATCTCTCGTAAAATAAAAGTAGTCCATTCAAAGTGGAAAAAATAGATTCATGTGCTGATCTCAAAACTGCCAGCCAGGGTTACAATGAACCCAAAGGAACAAAAGATGACGCCATCGACGGCTTCTCTTAAATCATTAAATTTGGGAAAGTGCTACAATGATGAGGAAGAAAGTCTTGAAAGGAAACATGGCAACCACAAGTCAGAAAAAACCATTGAGCCCAAAGATCTTAGTTTTTCAGCCCGTACACATCACTGATGTACAAGGGGTTAAGGACATGCCACAGTGAATCACACACCTACGGTGGAAATAACTCACACCAGCACGTCCTCATGACTTCTGCTGGAACCCGCCCTGGTGTCACCTGGTAAAAATCTTTCCCCTGCCCTTTCAGGCCTTTCCCTCAGAGTCTGTTGATATGTTATTTAAAAGGAGCCAACATCAAAATTGTGCTGTAAATCTAAAGTCTTAAGTAAATCTGCTACTGAATGAACCATGGTTTCAGAAAGTTGTATCTTTGCTGAAAAAAGTGAGACATCTATTTGCGTTAAGGGCTATCACTAACATAAATTTGTGTTAATCTGTAAATTCAACCATTTTACACACTTATTCCCTCCACACCATAAGAAAATTTTATATTTGGAATGGCTAGAACAAAAGAGTCACATGGGTATGTGTGTGTGAGAAAACAGAGTTTTGTCCATTTGTATGAGCAGTATTTTCCAGAGGTCATAATCAAGATTAAAGAGAGAGGAAGGAGGGAGAAAGAGAGGGGGAGATTGAGAGAGAGAGAGAACACCCACCCTGGGAGCTCAGTGGTATTCGGGTTGACAGCCTGAGAGAGCAGGGTGGAGCAGCCTTAGTGAAGCAACTGATTGAAAAATAAGCCATATGCACATCATTTTGGGTGGAATTAACTTCATTCGTGAGTATGTCATTTCTGAGTTCCTTTTGTGTCCTGGGAAGAATAACAAACTGTTGACTAAAAGAAAACTGGAATAGTACTTTGTCAGATAGATTTTTTGAAGGGTGGTGGAGGTGGTTGAGGCTGCAGATTGAGGCTGACATCCTGCTTTAGATTCCCTAAATGATAAGAAAATTTTTATCAATGCTAGATATGTCCCCAAGGCTCAAATTTCTAAGCCTTAGTCTTCATCCTCAAATAGTTTCTCTTTTCCATGTATATAAATTTTATATACAGACTTCACATATACGTATTTTAAAAACGTATCCATGCCAAAAAATGGTAACTATGTGAGGTGATGGATGTGGTCATTTCGCAATATATGCGTATATCACATCATTACGTTGTTCACCTCAAGTGTATACAGTGTTCTATGTCAATTTTATCTCAAGAAAGCTGGGGAAAAAATCTCTTCTAAATACATGTGTTGAACAGGACATATATATGTATCTATGGCAAAGTTAACTTCACGTATTTGATTCAGTTTGGATGCAGGTTTCACTGCCACGAGGATTAGCAATTCCAGCCATGATTTTGAACTGGATCAGGGACGATCTCATGTCATCTGTCAGAATAACCTGCCTAACTTTGAGGGGTGAACACACAATAGAATATACAGATGTCAAATGATAATGTACACCTGAAAATTATAGAACTGTATTAACCAATGCTATCCCAATAAACTTAATTTTTAAAAAAATTCCAAAGTTACAACATGAACAGGGATGATTAGTCACCCTCAAAGCCATCCTTTTGTTTAAACATAGGATTGACCCCAACTTTATTTCGAAACGCCAACTTCTCTGGTGGACAAAACTTGATTTGATTATAAGTAAATAAATGACTCATAAATCTCACACAGAGCAGTATTTTACACAAAATTACGGGAATCAGAGCCGGATGAGAAAGAATTTCTCATTCCCAACCCTCAAAAAAAAAAAAAAAAAAAAAGAATAACCTGCCTAAAAACAGCCCATTCAATACCTCACAGGCATTTCCATCAGCATACTCTCTCTGGTGCATTCTTCTACATGCCCTCATTTGGCTAATGGTTATTATTCACTTATTAGTCCAATTTGGATACCTCGGCATAATCCTTGACTCCTTCCATTTTTCCATCCATTGGTCCAAACTCCTGCTGGTTTTTCCCGTGGAGTGCTCTCCTGTCCATTCTCACTGTCGAGCTACAGTAGAGACCTTCATCAGCACACCCAGCTCCCTAGACCTGTCCTGTCCCTTGTCAGTGTTCACCACCATCACTGGGAATTTGAATTACAAATTTGAACATGTCACCCTCTTGCTTAAAAACCTTCCATGGCTGATCAAGAAAGAATGGAGAGGGTTCGGGTGTTAGCATGTCTTTCAAAATTTACCCCACCTTACTTTTCAGGGTTCAACTCTTGTCATTCAGGGCTACTGACATTGTCTAAATAGGCTTTGAAAAATTACCTTTGTCTTTGTATATGCTATTCCCTTTGAACTATATCCTCCTCTATCCACTTCTTTCTCATAAAATCCTATATATCATTCATAATCCAGCTGTCGTGTTCTTATGGAAATGGGCAGGAAAGGTTATTAAATATCCAGATTTGTATATCCTTCCTGATAATCTGCACTTCTCATTGTTTTTAACTATTTTACAACTATGCAAGCTATAGGAAACTGATACTAATGTAAATTATTCTTGTCTACGAAATGCAAATAAATTTTTGTCCTGGGAAGAAACAATTAATTATTGCCCTTGCGTATATTACCAAATTTTGTATCTATTTATAATTCATCCTAGCTTTCGTGACTGTTGATATATGTGTGTCTTTTGAATTTTTCTTTGAACTGATTGTAACAGCTTACTGTTCTCTCATTAATTAATTAGTTAAATAAAATCTCTGACAAAGAATAAAAATCCAGCTCTCTTGTCAACACTTCAATGGCATCTTTATATCCAGTAGTGAGACTTGCTGCCCATTGCACCTTATCAGTAAATCCTGGCCCCCAAAACTTTGATAATGTATTTGACCTCCCTGGGTTTGTTTCCTTGCCTGAAACACGAGGAGAATAATACATAATTCATAGGATTGTTGTGACCTTTCAATGGAATAGCATAAGGTCCTTGGCATAAATGCTCAATAATAGCACTTACCATACTGAATCATGCTCTTTTTGTTACTGTGTTAGAACCTCTTTCCAGACTGTGAGTTGTTATTAACTAAGGATCAGATCTTATTCACTCTTGTGTTAAAAAATGCTTTGTTGAAAACTCAGAGACATTAAGTCACCTCCCAGACTAATGAGAAGGAGGAGGGAGCGAGGCAGCGCAAGCCTCAGGCTGCATATAAAGCTATCTTTCTACCTCCTACACCCTAGACATGTGAACCCTGCTCAGTGGACCTTACTGAGACGTGACATTCCAGGTCTGGTCAGGCCTTAGAGGTCACCGAATTCCATGTTTCCTGTAAGTATTAAATAGGAAGTCTGTTTCTAAGCTGTCGCTGCTGCTCTAGGTTTGTAGAAACTCAAGACAGCACTCATTTTCTCTTTTTTTAGAAGTGCTTTTCAGGTGATTAAATGCTGATATTGCTACAGATACATTTTGTTGGTAAACACAAAGGTTTCATTGGGGCTCACATATATTTAAGTTTGAATCAGTTTTCACATCCAAATTTTTTTGAGCAAAATTTCATAGTTACTATGTGACTTGAGTGACGTTATCAATGGCTTTCTTATCTAATTTAATCTAAAGTCAGTTACTATTTCAAGAAGTATGTTAATTAATCATTTAATAAATTAAAGCAAGTTATGTCTTCTTGCTTATTTCTTTATTCATAGTATATCTCTAATTAATTTCACTCCATAAACAGATTAATACCTCAATTTAGAACGAAACTACAACAGCTTAATTATATAGTAACATATCAGGTTATCTATATCACTTTAATATATAATTTATAATTTATTTATGTATTCTGCTATATACCTAGAATTATACACCTCTGTCTTACATTGGGTTTCAAAATAAAGAATAAATAATATGTGTATGTCTGTACTTGCCAATGTCACATTTTGGTTTTTCATGTCTTTAAATTTGCTAATTTGTAAGAACAAAAATAAACGCACATACATACACGAACATGTTCAAATACATAAATATATTATAAATTATATATTAAAATGATACAGATAACCTGACATGTTACTATATAATTAAGCTATTGATGTGAACTGAATTTTGAGCATAACAGTATTAGATTAAGAGGCTATTTGATACATTCATTTAAAATGAAAAGATTTATTCATAAAAACACACGTTTATATATTAAATAAGTAATAATAAACTTATTTATAAGGATTTTTCCTAAGACAGAAAACAATTAAAAAGACTACATTTCATATAGATTTTTAAGAGGTGCACCTAACAACTTCAAAAGGTTAAGATTTTTCTCTAGTGATTATCAATTCTTGGATTTACAGAAATGATATATTTAGTGGCAGCCAGCATCAATACAATGAAGAACCTCATGCTATTACAATTTTTATAAGGAACTTATTTGGGAGAAGTCTGCTTTCTTGTAGCACCTGTTTTGGATACTATGAACTCCTGGATCGCCTAATTTGAGTAGTTGCCAAGCTCATCTTTTCAGCTGTGCTTTTATTTATGTATAATCTTTACTTGGATGGTGGTATTCATACCAATAACAGAATTAAAATTTTAGAGCTGTAGGAATTAAGGGAAAAGATAGAATACTTATTAGTAAAAAAAAAAAAATTAAAGGAAGCAGCAAGATATATTAAAATGATCAATTAGCTAATTAATTTTAGACAAGTTAGAATTGGTCTTCAAAATTCCACCAGAACAGTCGCTACTTATCTACACTAAGAAGAAAACACCCTTCTCTGTTTCTTCTGCGCATGGCTGTGGGTCGAGAGAGAGGGCACTTTCCCTACTCCCTCTACCTGCCGGATAATGAAAATAATAGCTAAGAACTACTGGGTATTCTCACTGTGTGCCAGGCCCCATCCTTGTGCTTTACATGTATCGACTGATTAAATCCATCCTCATAACCACCCTAAACAGGACACTTTTATTTTCCCCGTTTTACAGATGAGGAAACTAAAGCACCCAGAGATTAAGTAATTTGCCTGAAGTCATACAGTTTAAGTCAGTTAACAAATATTTATTGATCCCAGACACTGGGGAGGCCTAAACAAACCTCAAGATTTTTCTCTGTAGATTTTCCACAACCGTATTTCTCTTCATCAATGTGCCAAGGATCAATTATCTAGACTTTATCTGCATACTGTATGTCTTTCCATTTTAAAGATTAAATAAAAATGTCGGCATCCTTGCATTGAGACTATTTTTTTTTAACCTATATCCTAGCATTTATTTCTTAGTGCAGGTGAACAGTGTTTCCAATCTATAGCTAGATTGACAGAGCTAAAATAGAACAAGAAGGAGAAAAACCGGTTGAAAAATCTGAGGCTCTGTCAGTATCAATTTGCTTTGGTATTTTAATTATTTTTAAATTAAAAGAAATATCTGGTCATGTTTATTTTTTCAAGGAAAAAAAATCAGCCCACACATTACAAGTACAAAACCACACATCACAGATACAAAAGGAGAGAAAAATTTTAAAAATTTCTTCATGATAGGGATCACACTTAGTGTGATACACATTGTGCAGAATCCAGTCCACAGATGCTCGTTAAAAGTATGAAGCAGCTAGAGTACCATACGATTGGGAAATAACTGAAAGTATTGGAATTCACTTGATTCCCTCAGTATAGTTTTGCAAAATGCAGTGAAGGTACTTATCAAGAGGAAGTGGTTCACAGAACAACACAGCACATGGTTAAAGGTTCTTGCAATGTTTGGGGGAGGGAGGAAGCTAAAGCTTCTGTGTAACATAAAACAGGAAACAGAAGCATCTCTGAAATTACACATAATATCAAATAATACTCAACAAAGAACTAAGATGAAGAAACCTCTTGGGCCAACGTAACCAGCTTTGTACAGTATGGCCGAGATCAGTGAAAATTTGAAGAAATAGACTAACAAACCGTTATCAAGTGAAGAGGATAATTACCATGGGCAAGTGAACAGAAATGGCCAAGACAATAGGATTCTTTCGTAAGCAATATTGTGATGGCAAAAGTTGGAAGAAAAACATTTTTAAATGAGAAAGTAATCATGCAATGACATGATTTATTTCAACAATTTAAAAACCTCTAAGGAGGTGCTTTGAAAAGCCTAAAGCCTTAGAAATTATCACAGAATAGAACCGCGCTCACACACTCACACACAACATAAGATGGGCTATCATATTTTTTTAAAGTATGATTTAATTGTTAAATTTACTTTCAAATTTATTTTCAAATTCGCGTTGCTTTCGAGTGAATGCAGGGTGGAGTGAGGCAGAGTAATGCACTCTGCTAAGTCAAGCTCCAGGGTAGGTAAAAAGTGAGATGACCCAAAAATATGCAATAGGACTCAGAAGTAAACAGCAAGTGACACAGAGAAACTAAGGTCAACCGATCTGTCCGAATGGCTTTTCCATGTCTCTGGAAGACGAACTTCATTTGGATGTACTACATGAGCTGAAAAGAGACAAGATTTTCTTCAGTTCCCTTTTTATTCTGTTTTTAGCATCTACATATTGAATGGGGAACTGCTTTTGTATTTAGGATCTACTGTGACATCAAACCAGAGTGACGAGATAATTCAGATTTTTTTACAGAGATGTAAAGAGAAAATGTTATTCACTCATTTGTAAATAAAAACTACAGACAGTAGTTCTCACACACAAAACTCCTGTGAATAGTTATCTGTATTCACTGTTTCCTACTCGTCTTCATTTTCTCTTGAATTTACCCTGCTGTGGCTGAATGTTTGTGTCCCCCGCAAATTCATTGAAACCCTAACCTCCAATGTGATAGTATTTGCAGATTGAGCCTCTGGGAGCTAGCCTTCATGTTGGGATTTAGTGTCCTTATAGAGACATTGGAGAGCTAGTGTCTGTCTATCTGTCTGTCTGTCTCTCTCATGTGAAGATACAAGAAGACAGCCTCTGCAAACCAGGAAGCGGGTCCTCACCAGACACAGGATCCGCCTGTACTTTGATCTTGGACTTCGCAGAATCCAGAACCACGAGAAATAAATGTTGTTTAAGCCACTTAGTTTATGATATTTCTGTGATAGCAGCACAACCCAAAACGATTAAGACAGATCCCAGTGGACTCTTGTTGCCACCACGTCACCAAACTGAGTCAAGATTACCAATGACCTTCATGCTGCTAATCCAATGATCTGTTGTTCTTAGCATCTTAAACATCATTTAATACCATTCATTGGTCACTCTCTGTTGGAAATACTCTCTTCCCTTGGCTTCCACGAATGCTTTATTTCCTGCTTTTCCTTCTAACAGAGGCCAGCTGACCTTGAAGTTCAGGGCTCCTCACCTGCAGGCCTCCCTAAGACCGCATTTCTCTCTGGCAGCCCAGCAGCAGCATGGACTGCTTACTGTTCCCCTCTTGGCAGGTCTCCCTGGTAGGAGTCCCAGGGCTTCAGGTGTGGCTGTGGGCTGCCAGCCCTACCTCCACTTTACCTGGACCCCAGCAAGAGCTGGATCCATGATACATCTCATGAACTATGGACCCCGTCTTTTATTCCAAGAAGATCTGAAGAAGACACCGTTTTGCTCTGCTGCTTGTGCAGGGTCACCCTGACCCGGACTTAATTCTGGCCAATTACACAGCTCCCAGGACCAGCCTAGCAGTTGGGAGATGGCAGGAACTGATGGCTGGGTGGTCCTGGATGAGCTGGGCCACTGGGAGCCACAGGGTGCTGTGCCATATATAGTGAGAGCAAAAGCTTAAGTTCTCTGAGGACTTGTCCCTGGGCAAGAAGCACCACCAGAGTAAGAAACTACAGGAAGTCACAGATGAGGTCTTACCATATAGAGTTGTAAGCTTTTCTGAATTATCGATAATAAAATTAATTTTAGGCAACTCTGCCAGAGGAAAGACTAAATGACTTATTTTTTTTTTTCCTATAGAAAATTGTATTTCAAATTCATCCTGAAGTGGAGAAGTGATCAAAGAATATGCAGCCAAAAATGTAAGAAAAAATATATCAGGTAGTTAATTAGTAAAAATAAGTGTTACTTTTTGGATTTTGTGATGTTTGTAGCGTGTGCTTTAAAGAATTAGTATTTTGTTATGATTTCCTTCCTCACTCCAATATCAACTTCTGTTCTTAATTTTTAATTCATAATTTTGTATTTTTTCAAGAGGAGTCTCCTCCAATTGTATAAGATTTAGACGCCAGGGATCCTGAGTCTGTCCCTGTCTACCTCACTGGCTCTCTTTTTAGCCTCCTACAACGATTCCTCACCTCCAGGATCTCCTAGTTTTCCTTCTGGCCACTATTTACACTGACTCCCTAGATGATCTCAGGCTTTAAATACAGAATACAAGCTGCAAACTCCCAAAGTGTGTCTCTAAGCCACACTTCTCTCTTATTTCTCATATTTGACCGCTAGTTAACACTGCCCCACCCCTGCCTCTCTGATTTTCTCTCCTTTAACCCTCAGCACACACTGGCCTCCTAGCTGTTTCTTGAACACTGTCAACATGCATTTACACATTTTTCTTTCTTTTTGGAACACCAGTTCCCCACTTCCCTAAATGGCATGCTCTCTCACTGCCTTCAGGTCTTTGCTTACATGTTACCTCGTTTCTGAGGCCTTCCCTCACCTATTTCAAAATCAACTCTTTCTCATAACCCCGGTTTTCCCTGTTTATATTCTTCTCTCCTTACTTATCAACTAGAATGTAAGCCCTGTGAGGGCAGAGGTCTCTGACTGTTTTTGTAATTGCCGGATTCTTAGCAAGCAGAGCAATGTGGATACATTATAGACACTGAGTGAATATTTGTTAAATGAATGGATGAATAAAAAATGCAACATATTCATCTAAGCTTCACAGGGGCAGATGACTTCTTTGTGTTACTAGTGCCAGGCGTGGTACCTGCCTTGGTCATGGAAGACATTCAAAAGTACCTGTGAATAAATGCCTGAAGGGAGAACAGTGGAGGGAAAATGAAGCCAGGGGATAGATAAATACGGGAAATGGTTCTACAACTACCATAGCGGGTGGCAAGAATAAACAAAGGATGTTGACACAATAGGTAAAAAATGGCTGGGGAATGATATTCACTCAAAGTATCACCCCGCTCTGCTAAGTCAAGCTCTAGGGTAGGTGAGAGATGAGATGGCTGCTTATGACCCCGAAAATGCTCAAGACAACTCAGAAACAAAACAATAAGTACAAAGAAAAGCATATTACTTAACACTTTCAAAAGGAGTGCTTTAAATGGAAAAATCTGATGGGTACCTTTTAACCAAATGACCAAAGTCAGAATCATCACTGACGGGACATTCTGACATGACGAGCCCCTGACATCAGGTGAACTGAGGACGTGGCATCACCTTTACAACACCACTGCCAAGATGTGTAGCCTGAGTCTGGTCAAGAGAAACCGATCAGGCAAATCCAAATTCAGGGATATTCAGCAAAATAAACAAAATAACTTGTCTGGACTCTTCCAATAACACACGATGTTTTGGGGATAATTTGGAAAACCTGAATATACACTATATATTGGAAAATGTATTAAATACATTAAATTTCTCGAGTCTGATAATTATATTGTGATTGTCTAAGAGAGTGCCTTTGTTCTAAAGAGATAGTGAAAAAACAAAGCAAATGTGATAAAATGCAAATAATTAGTAAATTTGGGTAAAGGCCATATGAGTGCCCATTGAGTGCCAATGAGTGCACTACTTTGACTTTTTTCGTTGTTGAAGTTTTGAAACTTTTCAAAATAAAAAGTCGAGGAAAGAAAAGAACCAATCTTTTAAGTCAGACAGACTTGAGTTTTAAAAAGTAAAGCAAAACAAGAAAGAAAGAGGAAGAGGGGGAGAATGAAAAGTAGAAGCAGGCAAAAACAATGTAAAAAAAACCCATCTATCTTGTGGACTGATGACGTTATCTAATTCTCCTAAGAACCACATAAGGTCTGTATCTGGCCATGGCCTTGAGTCTCACCCCTTGTCTGGGTGGAAAAGGAGAGATAAGCATATGCCCGGGTCTAGATGTCTTGCTTAACAAGTTGAAGTGGAAATTATCTGGTAATCACAAGATTTTTATTGCTGATTTTAAAGATATTAGTCTTCTCCATCTCTTCTTCCAAAGTCCAAATTTCAAGTGGAAAAGGATGAAGGAGTGTTGGCTAAAACACTTTGGCTTCAATTCTTCATTTTGCTTTGGCAGTGAAGACCAGTGTGTTCTGGTGCAGGGAAGATTTCCCAGTGCGATTGCTAAAATTCTGAGCTATCCAAGTTGGGGATATTAGTGTCAGATGGCTTTTTGACTTCCAGTAGTGCAGAGGGAGATATTTGCTAAAGATTCTAAAAAATTAAGAATTGAGATCTTGGCCATCACTGGAGCAATGAGAACCAGGGATGTCGACTGAGGCTTGAGAATCAGCGCTAGGCAGAGCATATATTCCAGGCTTTTGCTTAGAAAGCAGTATATAGCCACCCAGGAGCTGAATCTACCGCAATAAATAGCCATGGAAGGGCTGAATCTACTACAACACTACTCCAAGACTGATGGTCTATTTTGTGAGTTATTTCTAAATGCCAAATAAATCTACGGGTTGCGACAGGACATCAAAAACGATGAAACCAACAGGAAAAACAAAGGCAACATATTTCCTAAATTTGAAAATGAAATTCTACATTTTAATGCTTCGGAAATCATGATTCATCCAGAAGAATACAAAATTAGGCTACAGCCACCAGGAACCAGCTATGATGAAGTTGTATGTAAAAACTGACGAGAACAGAAAAGGTATATATTCATGTGTCATTTCAGTTGAGTTATCTGCATTGGTAGTAGAATACATAGTTCCACTTAATTTAAATTCAGATCCCAAATCATCATTTAAAAAGCTTTCAAAAAGATTCCAAATGATGCAGCATTGAAACACAAAATTATTGTTTGGAGAGGACTGCCATTCACAGACCAGGGCATGCAATTAATGGCAGCAAAAATTGCCAAAGCTCTGATCGTTATTTTCCAAGGCAAAAGAGATGATATGGAAGATTTATGCATCATGAAGAATAATTATCTTTTAGGAACCAAATGCATACCTATCAAATTCCTTTAATTGGATCTAGAGGAGTTGTTTTACTTCCAACAATATTTAAGACAACGAAGAAAAATAACTCAAGACTTTTTCGATGAGCCTAAAAATTATATTGTAAACTCTAAAAGCTATAAGGAACAAGACACTGTATGGGTTTGGGTAACAGATAGCCAAGGGTCCTGGCATACTCTGCTCATCTTAGAATCTTTAGATCCTCAGTGTGAAGAAGCGAAGACTCACATTTTATTTGTAATACTAACAAGACATGATATGTAACTCTATGAACAACTGTACATCATTTCTGAACATTTAATGCACACATCTACCTCTCAAAGGAAAATGTGAATTAAGATAATGTTGAATGTTCTCAAGATGAGAACTGGAAAATGATCTTTGGGTTTAACCACACAGAAGTAAGTCACTGGTTATCTCTGGAGGAACACTGAGGGTGGAAGCCAAACAGAGAGCCTTCAGAAGTGAGTGGGAAATAAGAGATAAGAATACGGCCAATGTCCCTGATAGGTGGGGTCCATAGCAATTGTAAGATGCTCTCCTCACTATCATCTGGGATTATTCCAAAGTGACTTTCATGGCTCCGAGCATCTTTCATGTGGATGTTGTACACTACCATTTAATCAGGTCTCTATTGTTAAAAATTTATAGTTTTTCTTTTCAAGACATGATGATACGAGCTAGATGTTTTTATTTGCAGAAAAATTATATGCAGCATGGCTTAAGGATAAAACTGGAAATATCATTTGATTCTTGCTTTTCTGTGGGGTGAGAGATTTTCTGTTTTTGCATCCTGGTCAATGATTTGCACCTGGCACCAAATAACCCAAAGGATTGGGACTGTTGATCAAGATAATGGTCAAGGTCAAATGTGGCAAACTCTGCACTGATGAGCTCAAGCAGTGTGTGTCCCACTGTGCCACTGATTTCTCTCTATTTGGGAGTATTTACAGCTTTTTCTGTGACTGTTGTTGTTCCCGAAATCTATAAGGGTGATAAATGCAATGCAAAAAATTTACATCAGAAAAATCTGAAATGCACTTAAGATTTTTCAGTGGCAACCCAGTTTTCATTTTTGCTGAGGTTCTTAGTAAATTTGTTCTCCTCTCCCTCAAAGATGCTACTGACAACACTTTTCACTCTTATTTTAAAGTTAGACAGGAACTAAATTTTCACTCCCCCACATTCAAGATGATTCATCCCTTAAAATAAAACAAAAAACATTGAATATTTTTCTCTAATATCATCTTCTGTAAGTAGCTGAAGTGGGGTATGGGGTGGGGTGGCTTCTACTTTGTATGAATTTCCCTCATGACGTGTGGGCCCATCTAGGTGGGCCTCAGACAGGGGAACCACTGAGCTGCACAGGGCAGACAAGACCCTCCCACAGGGACATGAATAGAGTCTAGAAACAGAATGCCTGGGTTCATAACCCAGCACCACCACTTGTTGGCTGTGTAACCTCAGGCAACTTACTTAACCTTTCAATGTTCAGTCCTCTCATCTCTGAAAAAAGGTGTGATAATAAACTACTCATGGGGTCATGGTGAGAATTCTAGAAATTAATACGTGTGAAATGCATGGAAGAGGGCCCGGCTCAGATCTGAGAGCTCAGTAGGTTTGGGACCTAATACTATAAAGCAACCAGAATTGCAGTTATCTTTTGACCTCCCATAAGCCTGGAAGTCCCATGTGCAAGGACACGGGCTGAAGGCAGAGACCTCCTTCATGGTTTTGGAGAGGAGACTGATGGTGATTACAGCATGCTTTATAATTAAGAGTCCTGGATCCTCCCTCCTGCCCCAACTCTTCCCCACCAGGAAAATCACCCCATTCTAGGGATGTTCTTGGTTGTTGTTGGTGCGGCTGGGGAGGTCATGAATTGAAAGTGAGAGAATTTTAAAAAATAAAAATGACTAGATATTTTGAGACCCTAACAGAAACCAAGAACACAGGTCTGTTCTGTGAATTAAGCTGGAGTTGTCCAGGGTAATGGCTAGGGCCATGCTAACTGCATCGTGATCAAAAGAGGAAGGCAGAGCTGCCGCCTCAAGACGGCTGAAAGTGAAGCCAACCTCGGGAGCGACATGTAACTTGCAGGGACGGCACCAATGCCGTAGCTGGGGAGTCACAGATGATGCGGTAGGAATGAATGCAATCCTTGCCACAGGGCAGTCACGTCTGAGGGCTCACACGGGACGTGCTCAGATCTCCGAGATGAGTCAGGGAGATCCTATGAGCTGAGTGTGCAGACACCACTTAGGGTGGCTGGATAATAATCACATTTCCCAATTATTCCCTTAGGTTGGCATGACCTAGAGAAACGGGTGACACACAAACATATGCATACAGCGATCGCTTGTTTATTTTCACATAAACTTATATTTATGTATACAATGACAGTTTTTTATTATGATTTTACACTCAAAATTTCATTAGCTCAAGAAGCATTTATGGAATGCAAATTCTGCCAGAATCTATGATAATTACTAGAATCCATACCTTGAATTTTAGTTAAGTGAATGAAGTTCACATTATAAGAGGATAACAATAATATAGAAGACACAAGTAAAATAATAGGGGATCAGAGAGGAGAGAGCATTAATTCTCTTAAGGCGAGGAGTTGCTCTCGGCATGGTGGGGAATACAGCAGGTGGGAGCAGAAACACGCATTCTACACTTCGGAAGTCTGGGGTCAGCTCTACACGTACTGTGGTGTGATGTTGGGAAGCAGCCTTAATGGCTTCAATTTCTATATCTATAACAACATGGGCATATTTTGCTGGGATTTTGTAAGGATTAAATGGGATAATATATACAAAGCATTTACCAAATGCCTGACACATACTAAATGCTCAGTAAGAGGTGAGAGTGGTCATATTGTCGTTGTCATTGTTTAGTCGGTACACGTATCTTATGAGCAGACTGTCATATGCCTGAGAGCACACGGCAGGTTGATATAGCTGAGTAACCCAGGGAGGTCAGCGCTACCCTTTGGATTTGGTGCTGCATTTTCTCTGTGATAGTAGTTCTCAAAGTGTGGGTCCTCAGACCGGCAGCATCAGCATTGCTCAGACACTTGAACGTGCGAATCCGTGGGACCCACTCCAAAATTACTGAATCAGAAACTTTGGGGCTGGGGACCAATAATCGGTGTTTTAACAAACCTTCCATGTGATTATACTATACACTAAAGTTTGAGAACCACTGCTCTGCAGTTGTTGGAACCCGCCCCCCAATAAAAAAGGGGGCACAGGCAAGTACAGAAAGCAGAGGAATTATGAGAACCAAAATTCGTAGCCAAGACAAAAACGGCTTGTGTTTTATGACAAACACAAGGAAAAAACGCACTCCTTGTATCTTGCATTATCTCAATGTTAAAAACGCATTAAAAATTATCACATCTTTTTACTGTTTAAAGGTACGAAATGAAAAACATTGAGTGTTTATCCTTGGATATTAAAAAATCAAGCCCATTTTTATCATTAATATTCCAGGGCTGGGCAATCGCATAACCTCTTGAATAATCTCTCAATTCCTGTAGCATGTGAAGTACTCCCTTTCCTTACTCATATACAAAAAGCATTTTTGCAGTACAATAATGCTAACGATGACGATGGTTGGTGGTTTTTTGACACTTCCCACTGAGACATGGAGTTCACGTCTGTCCGCGCCCTGAATCTGAGCCGATGTGATGGAAGTGGGTACAATGGAAGTGGTACAGTGTGGCTCTGGAAGGTGGGCCACTCAGGGTCTCTGCACTGGGCTTCTCACAGCCCCTCCAGACAAATATTCCTTCTAGGAGCCCAGCTGCTATGCTGTGAGAAACCCGAGCCACTTGGAGGAGACACAGGAGGCACATAAGTCACCAACCAGCCCCAGGCCAGCCCAGGGGCCAGGCAGATGAGTGAACAACCTTCCAGAGAAGCCCTGTCTGCAGCTGTCTGGGTCCCCACCAGCTGTTCAAGTCTTCCCAGCTGAGGACACAGACATCATGGAGCTGAGACCAGCTAGCCCTGTTGCATTCCTGATCCACAAGAATCTGTCACCATAATGAAAGTGGCTGTTTTACATCATTAAGTTTGGTGCGGTTTGTTATGCAGCATTAGAGAAGTGAAACAAATCATCATCATAACTACCATTTCCAGCATATTTTCTACGTGTCAAGCAGTACACCATGCTTTATACGCTGTGCCTCTCAGCCTTTCGACCGCTCCACAAAATATATTCCCCCAAATTGCAAGTGAAGAAATGGGGTCTATGAGAAGATGCAATGGCACACATCTGGTAAATGACACATTTATGTCAAAATCTGGTGCATAAAAAAATGCCCAAATGTCAGTCTTTGGCCACCTAAAGATGAGAATTAGCATATGCAAACATTAGAAATTAATAATGACACAATTATATTGTTTCTTTAAAGTTTAAAAAGGTTAATGCTTTTTCTATGGAGAATTTAAGCACTGTAGCTACTCGTCAGGAGGTATAAAATCATTAATTTGTTATTAATTACAATTAGTAATTATATCATTACAATATGTAACACATAATCATATCAGCATTAATAATTTGATTTCTTTTTTTTGGCCAGAATTATGAGATGTTTGTCATGAAAACATAGAAATCTGTGTCCCTGAATAAGCCAACTAGATAGAAATTAACTGTCTACAACAAATTAACTAACAGCAAAGTAGTTAAGATCCAAACACATTTATGGAGCAAAGAAGAAAGCCTATCATTTCAGTTCACTTCTGATAATATGTACTGGCTCTATATGAGTTTCTTCCATTTCTTTGTGAAGGATATTTACACAATTTCTTACAGGTATTATTTTTATATAAGCAAATGAGAGCCTTTTAATTCAATTATCTTTTTCTCCTTGCACAGTCTACATGTGATCACAACCAGTCTACAGCTACCGCTTTTTAATTTGATACTTGTATATATTGTGAAATGATAACCACAATAAGTCTAGTTAACATTCATCACCACATAGTTACATAATTAAATACGTAGGACACAAAATATTTATATTTTAATATTATAATAATATAAGAAAACCAGCATAGAGAAAATACTAGAAGACAATAAATCAACATGTGAAATAGTGCTTGTATTAGGGTCCTGGTCTCTTTCTCTATTTTTTAGATTTTCTACAACCTCACGTTAATTCCATAATTTAAATAGAGTTGAGTTACAACTGGTTTCAAGTCCATAGAAGTGACTTAAAGCGCATGCTAGCAAAACCAGAGGTATGTACGCATATACATTTAAATTGAAATAACTGACACATAATATTGTGTATGTTTAAGGTGTACAATGTGTTGATTTGATACATTTATGTGTTGCAATATGATTACTACCATAGGGCTAGCAAACACTTCTATCATGTTATGTAAATATCGTTTCCTTTCTTTCTTTTTTTCTTTTGCGGTGACTACAATTAAGATGTGACCTCTTGGCAACTTTAAAGTTAAAAATATAGTGTCATTAACTATAGTCACTATGCTGTGGTTTAGATTTCCAGGACTTATCTACCGGCTGCAAGTTTGTACCCTTAAACAACATCTCTCCAATATCCCCATCCTCCAGCGTCTGGTAACCAGCACTCTACTCTCTGTTTTTATGAGTTCAGGGTTTTTTTAGATTCTACATATAAGTCAATTCATATAGTATTTGTCTTTCTCACTTAGCATAATGCTCTCCAAGTCTATCACTGTTGTCTCAAATGGCAAACTTTCCTTCTTTCTCATGACTGTATAACAGTCCATTGTATATATACACCACATCTTCCTTATCCATTGATGGACACTTAGGTTGTTTCCATATCTTGGCTGTTGTGAATAATGCTGCAATGCTTGAGAGAGCAGATATCTCTCTGAGATCCTATTTTCATTTCCTTTGACTGTATGCCCAGAAGTAGAATTGCTGGGTCATCAGGGAGTTCTAGTTTTATTTTTTGAGGAACCTATAAACTGTTATCCATAGCAGCTAAACAAATTTATGTTCCCACCAAAAGCACACCAGTGGGGTTCCCTTTTCTCTATATCCTCATTAACACTCGTTATCTCTTGTCTTCTTGATGATAGCCATTCTATCAAAAGTAAAATGACATCTCACTAGGCTTTTTTTTTTAATTTCCCTTGTGATTAGTGGCACCTTTTCATGTACTTGTTGGTCATTTGAAAGTCTACTCTGGAAAAGTGTCTATTTAGATCTTCTGCCCATTTTTGTGTTGTTATTGAGTTGTATGAGTTCTTTATATATTTTAGATATTAACTCCTTTATCTGATATATGGTTTGCAAGTACTTACTTCCAGTCTATAGGTTGTTTTGTAATTAAATTCCACTGGGAGGGCTCCTCACAAAAAGGGGAAAAGAGACTCTTTTTCACCCCCCTACATTGTGACTTTATTCTACAAAACATTGCAGCAATCAATTTGAAACTGAGGACAATTTGAAGAGAAAAGCACATCACAACAATTCCTTGTCTTTCTTGCCTTAGACGTCAAATGTTCTTGATGAAAATAAAATGCAAACTAAAATGTATCCTTCATGTGTGGTTTCTATTGGCAAATTTTATAAATGACTATTTGATTGTAAAATTGGTAATTTATTTGTTTATTTTTTTGTTACTATGCTCAGTAACTTTCTAGGGGGGAGTTTCTCATGTCATCAGCTAATTATTTTATTTCCTGGAGGCAATGACTGCCATTAAGAATTTAGCATTATTTGCCTTGGTTCAGAATCTACTTGTCATCAAACTTTCCAACCAAGAATATATTCTTTTATTTACACAGATTATTTTGAAGACTAAATCAATGTTTTACAGAAAATAATACTGAAAATTTGGCTTACAAAATTAATGTTTGACCTTAGCAATGGTCAAACACTTCCTCTCTATATTTGACTGATTAATGGGAAATAAAAATAAAGACATTATAGAGGACTTGAGTGGAAATTTGCCTTATCTTGAAAAGTTTTACTGAAAACTAGTCATATTCCAGAAAATATCAGTAAGTTACCTAATGGAGAAATTGTACAGGCAACTGCTTCTCACTGAAATATTGTGATAGAAATTAATTAAAAAGATTAAATAAAATTTAAAATCCTTAAGAAAAAAGCATTTCCCAACAATTTAGGGATCCAAGAAGAAAATCTCAAAAGAACAATTTCAAACTATCTAGAAAATAATCATAATAAAAGCTCCGCAAACACACACAGATATAATTTAACTCAAGTTAAATTTAAAGAAAATTTTGGAGAAAAAAATAATAAAAGACTTTTACAACAACAATAATTGGAGCATAACAGTAATAGTTTGGGAATAAAATAGATAATAATGTCACATAGAATGCAGAAACATATTCAACAACATCAAAGCATTTGGTCCTTTACAATCTTAACAGAATCTAAAACAGTAAATGAAATTGTCTTAATTTTTTTTTTTTGCTCGCATGTTATAGAGTCTTTGTTTTGTACCTACTTTACCACTAATAACTTATTTCAGAGCATTGCAACTGTCCAGTGATGCCCTGATTTAAGAGACAGATAATGTATAAAGGTACAAATCTGTTTTGTTTTGATATGGACATGGGGAGAAAAATATGATACTCCACTTGGTTAGTTTCCTTGTTCAGGTGTTCATTGACTTTCCCAGATAACATCTCAGTAAAACTTCCAGAAAACCATTCATTAAGTCTTCGAACCTTCCATTCTATTCCTTTTCCTGTTGTCCAAGGGAGATGTCGTGACAAAGGTATGAGTCAGACAGTACCAATATCTGGATTTCATAAATATGATTAAGGAAGCAGCTTTAACTACTTTCTAAAGTAAAGGTGGCCATACACTTGCCATTTCATGAAAAATGGTAGATCATTTCGGCCGTGATTCAGGTTATCTTTGGAGTAGATCTTCTCTGATCTTTGTTTTCTATTACCCTTATTCCTGTTATCTAGTGTCTGCAGATACTGCTGCAGAATGAAGTGGAACTATCTTACTTATCTGTGTCTCCATCTCTCTCTTCTTTAAACTCTACATCCATACATCCCATCGTGTGCAGGGCATTTCCAGCAGGTGGTCCCTCCAGAGATTCAACTGTAACATGGCCCTATTCCAGTTTCCTCTTCTCCACCCTGCCCCCCCCACCTCAATTCTCCTGGCTTGCCAATATAGGCAAATATAGGCTGTGGTACAGTAGAACCAAGCCAAAAGTTATCTTGGGAACTGGGGAGAAAGTCAGCACAGAGAGGCTCTGAGTGAAAATCAGGTTCTGGGGAGGGAATGGAACAGTGCTGTGAAGAGAGGCTGAGACTGGGTGCCTGGGCAGGAGACACCAAAGTCAAGTGAAAGCTATCAGAACTGTGGAACTGAAACAGAAGCCTCATATTAGGAAGTGGGAAAGTGGATGAGACAAAGGCAAGAACAAGCTGGAAGAAGACACATGGTTAAGGTGGGTTAACTTAATAGCTGTGGGGACCAGACTCAGCCTTGCTGCTAAAGGAGCCCCCTAGACACAAACTATCCCTCTCCCCAGATAACAACTCCCCGCCCCGCCTCCCAACCAGCTTACGTTCACCTTGACCTATAGCCTGATTAGCTCCCATCAGCTATTCTTCTCAGGAACTCCAGGGCACCTTGCTAGCCCCCTGTTCCTGAGGTTCCTGATCTGATCAGTCAAGTGTGTCATGTCAGTTTAGCCTCGCTAGTGCCCTTGAATTTGAGCTTTTCTTTCCATTACTACCACCCTAGTTCAACTCCACCACGGGTCTACCAGGACTCTGCCACCAGTGTCTATAATGCCACCAGAGCTTTCTTCCTAAAATACAGTTCTGTTCATATCTTTTCAATTAGCAAAAATTTTCCGTGGCTTTCTATTGTCTTTAGAATATAATCTAAACCCGTTAATGTGGCTTTTAAATTCTCCCACAGCCCAATGCCGTCAACCTCGCCAACTTCATGTTTTAGACGTGGTCTCCCCACAAAACCTACACTGCTGCTATAACCACTTTTCCGTATGATGCCCTGGCATGCCAAATGCTGTCACTTAATGCACTGAAGCCAGAGCATGCATTGTTTCTAATGCATCTTTTCATCTTTCCAGTACTTAGAGCAGCACCTTAAACCAGGGTCTGTGCTCCATATTAAAAAAAAAATAGCTTTACTAAGGTATAATGTACACACCATACAACTCACCCATTTAAAGTGTATAATTCAATGGTTTTTGGTGTATTCACAGGGTTGTGCAACCATCACCACAATCTAATTTTAGAGTATTTTCTTCTCTCCTAAAAGAAAATCCCATACTCTTTAGCTGTCACTTGCCATTCACCCTACTCCTCTCCAGGTCTAAGCAACCATCACTCTGTATAAAGTTGCCTAGTCTGGACATTGCGCATAAGTGGAATCATATAATACGTGGTCTTTTGTGTCTGGCTTCTTTCAGGTAGCATAATGTTTTCGAAGTTCATCCTGTAATATGCATTAGCACGTCATTTCTTTTTATTGCAAAATATTTTGTTGTATCGAAACACCATATTTGGATTATCTGTTCATCAGTTGATAGACATTTGGGTTGTTCCCACTTTTCAGCTATTTTGAATTACGCTGCTATACACATTTGTGCACAAGATCTTGTATGGATATAAGTTTTCATTTCTCTTGGAATTTCTAGGAGTGGAACTGCTAGACTATATAGTAATTTTATATTTAACTTTTTGAAGAGCTGCTAGGCTGTTTTTCCAAAGATATGGAATAATTTTACATTCTACCAGCAATAGATGAAGGTTCACATTCTCCACAATCTCAGCAATACCTGTGTTTGCTGTTTTGATGGTAGGCATCTTAGGGAGTGTAAAGTTCTCACTGTGGTTTTGATTTGCATTTCCCTTATGTCTAATGGCATTGAGCATCTTGTCATGTGCTTATTGGTCATTTCTATATTATCTTTAGAGAAAAGTCTACTCCGATCCTTTTCTCAGTTTCAAAATAAATAATATTTTCTTTAATATATTATTATTGCGTTCTTGTGATGAGTTCTTCAAATATTCTGGATACAAGTCCCTTATCAGAGATCTGTTTTGTGAATCAAATATTTTCTCCTATTCTGTGCATTGTCTTCATACTTTGTTGATGCATTGTTTGCAGCATGAAAGTTGGAAAGTTGGATGTAGTCCAATTTATTTTCTTTTTTCGATTGTGCTTTTGATATCATACCAAAGAAACTATGACTTTACCCAAGGTCATAAAGATCTACTCCTATCTTTTCTTCTAAGTGTTTTATAATTTTAACCCTTACATTTAAGTCTATCATCCATTTTGAGTTGGTTTTTGTGTATAGTATCTTTTTAAGTTACACTCTTGAAACCTATATAATTTCATTAACCAATGTTAAGCCAATAAAATTATTTTAAAACTTTTTTAAAAATTAAAATTAAAACAATTTTAATTAAAGTTAATAAAATTAAAACAAATAAGATAAAACAAAAAGTTCAAAAGTCCTCAGATGGGAATGGACTTGGCATATTCCAGGAATAAAGGCCAGTAGTCCATTTAAGTTCTTTATGTTGTTTTGTCCCAAAGACAAAATCCTCAAGTTTTTAAAGCCATTCAGATTAGCAATTTTTTTCAATGCAGTTTGTGGACAGTGAAAGCTTCTTGCAATTAATAAGCACAGACTAGGATACAGTCATCTTTTCTGCTGTGGGAATCTGGGCTATCATAAAGCTTTATCTGTGGCTTTGGATGGCTTCTGACTGGTATTTTCTTTCCATCTGGCTAAGGCTTCTTTGATTGCTGCTGCTTTTACCATTCTGGCAGTTGCTACTGTCACTGCTCTGGTTGTTAGGGTCCACCGGAGTCAGCTGCATGTATCATTATTTTTTAACGGATGCTATTGAGAGCAGAGTGTTTTTTATACCTAAACGACCCCTCCCCCTAAATGCACATTCAATCAAAATATACTTATCGAACCATTTGTGCAAATGTATGTGTCACTGAATCACTGAACCATTATGATAAAAATAAAAAACTGTAGCAGCAAGTGCTATACCACTATTATCCGGGACCGATCTGAATGAATTTTGGCTAAATTTACCATTGCTTCGTACAAAGAACTGGACTCCACCAGAACTGGTTTAGACAGCCATGCTTACAAAGATTATCCATTAAGTGTCATTAAAAGCAATCCTTGACTTAAAACACACACCAAAAACAAAACAAAACAAAACAAAATGTAATAAAAAACTCCAAATCTCATAAACCCCAAACAGCTGACTCGCCAGATATAGAGTAAAATTCAGCCTCCAGAAGCGTATATATTTGATATATTTTTAAATAACAGTTACCATGAAGTTACAGAGTTGAACTGAAAATCCCCCAATACTTTTCTTATAATGATATATTTACAGTACTTAAATCATGGCCCACATTTGTATTTCAATTAACTAAGCAACATATTGTTTTTCCTGGCATTTCTGTTGCCTGTTTGCCTCTTGGTAAAGAATCTGAACCCCCTGCACCATTTGGCTCATTGTCCCAGTAGCAACGCGAAAGAAGTTCTACAGCAGAGACCACCAGTCAAAAAGGAAAGTTGAAAATATTCTCTCATCCCTTCATAAGGTGGTGTCAAATTGTGGGAGCCATGCAAGCACTCTTGTGTCAATATCCACTAAGAGCCTATTCCAGGTGTGGCAGGAGTCTTACTATAGCTCACAGGAATGTTAGCAGTTTCTAGGGCCTGGTCAGAAGGCTATCTGAGCATCTGTGGTCCAAAGATTTTAGACACCAGAGCCGGAAGGTCCACATCAATCAGAGAAAGGCAAGCGGAAAGGGAAGGAGTGGGTGGCAGAGAGGTCAGCACTTCTAATTAGAGGGCAGAGGCTAGATGATTGACCTGTGGCCCTCATTGTTGTGGTCTGTACAGGCCATTCTGTCATCTCCCCAGCTAGCCACAGCGAATGTCTGCTAGAATGAGCTCATCCACAATCCACGATCCACAATCCCCTGCAAACCACTCTGAATTCATCGACATCTTTCTCTCATTAAACTTTTGCTTATAGTGAAATTACTTTATTTCTCTTCCCCTATACAACCATTTGTCTTACTTCTGTGCTGTTTCTCCCATTTTTCTTCACTCACATAGTTCTACCCACTACTCAAGGCCAGCTCAAGGCTCGCTGCTGGATCCTGGCAATCTATCCTTGGCTGAAATATGGTAGCAGCAGTTTTAGGATTACTAATTTGACAGTTCACAAGCCACTTTATGGTTCATCTATCTCTTTGTACATATTTTTTATTTCTCAACTGTGTTGAGAGGGAAAAAATTTACCCTCCAACTCCCCCTGACTGAACCTAATGTCATAGTTGGCACTTAGAACTCAATATATGCTAGCCTGTATTAATATGTATTAGCACCTTCTTTAAAATAAGAATAGTGGGAATTATAAATGTGAAACAAATACCACAGTTCAGACACTTGTAGAATCTCATTTATTCTCAGAACAATCCTACAAGGAGGTGACATTATTCCAGTTTTAGAGGTTATAAAACTCAGGCCCAGAGAAATGAAATCATAATTCATGTGAGTTCACGCGAGCAGTGGACTGGACCGTGCCCTGGTCTGGTTCATGTTCACGATCACCAGGCCTGTAGGAAACGTGGAGTGCGATTATTGAGAGGTGGGAAGTGGCATCTACTTTGCTCATGCTGCTGTTACAGTGTCTCTGTGTTCAGCTCTAATGTAAATGGTTGCATGCCTTTCACATCACACTACCTCTCTGTTGGCTCCCTTTCTTCATTTCTTCAATGGCAATGAAAACAGTGCCTACTTCATAGGGAATGAGATGGTGCCTGTGAAGGCTTAGCATAGTGTCTGGTGCATATAAAGTGGTGTTAGTGATTCTGATCTCAGTTATTATCATCATCGTTGTTGTCATCATCATCAATTTTATTACTATTTATGCTATTTATTCCTCTTCTCAAATCACCAGTGGAGACAAATGTCAGTCACCTATATTCTCTCTCTCTCTTACACACACACACACACACACACACACACACACACACACACACACACACATTCCCTAGTCGATAACTGGATAGTTACTTCTGTCGCATTTTTTTGTACCTGTACACTGAGTTGGATTGCCATTTTTTTTGTAGGTCAGGCACATTTTTAAAAGACGAAGTCACTGAGGACATCTATAAACAGTGTTTTTAAGACAGAGATTCTTAATCATTCTGAACAAAAGAAGAACTACACCAGATTCTCCCTGATATTTTTTTCCAACCAAACCCATGGCACCTCCAACTCCACATTCTAAATCTTTTCACTACCCCCTCCCTCAAAAGGCAGGTGTATTTCTGGAGTTGAGAATCAGTGCAAGGAGAGTTGCTACTGATGAGAGTATGTTATGTTTGTGAACTACCAGGTGGAGCGTCCCTTGTCCCTTGCCCCACCCCCCACAAAAAAAAGAGAGTTGACAACCATTGTTGCCTAGGGCAGGAGATCACATTTTGCTGGATGTGAGTTTAAAGCATACTGCTCCACTATTTATTTCCATTCTTTTTCAGTCCCTCTTACTATTAGGTGAAATCAGACAAATAAGGTGCGGTGGGGACGAGAAAGAATTAAAAGTCAGCAATGACAATTTGAGGTAGTTTGTTCTTGATGCTAGAGGGCTCACAAAGCATTCTGGGAGCAGGTGTGAGTATGAATTAAAATCGAGTTCCAGCAGCAGGACTCATACTAACAGAAAATTCTGTTCTTTCTTACTCCCTGTAGCTTACTTTATAATTCATCGAATATCCTCCATGCAGCTCAAGAGTCAAGACATAGTTAGGATACAATATTTGTGCAATTATCTAGAGCTGTGCTGTTCAATTAGGTGGCCACTAGCCATGTGTGGCTATCGAGCACAGAAATGGTGAATAGTTCGAATTGAGATGTGCTGTTAGTGTAAAACACGATGGATTTGGAAGACTCAGTACAAAAAACAAAAAAAGGAATGAAAGAGTTCACTAATAATTTTAATATTCCTTAAATTGAATGTAATTTAGTATAATTAATGTAAATTAATCATTTTGGATCTATATTGAATAAAATTTACTAAAATTAATGTCACTGTTTCTTTTCACTGTTTCTAGTGTGGCTTCCTGAAAATTTAAAATTATATTTGCAGTGGGCATTATATTTCTGTTGAAATGTGCTGGTCTAGGGAGCCATAGTTCTGTTATTACAAGTGCCTGGATGTTCTTACATTTGACTCAAAGATGGTAGAATGTGGCAGCTGTATCACATGACTGTAATCTAAATATTACTCACTGAGTGTTAAATCAGAATCTCCCCATTTCCTTTCCCACTGTGCTTTGTGCTCTAGTGACTGCCAAACTATTTCATACTTGTGGTGCCTGGGGTACCTTCTTCTAAGGGGCCACTTGGAAATAGCTCTATCTTTCAAAGTGCCCCTTTGTCATCCCCACATAACGTCTTTCCTATAACCACTTTACTTTCTTATTTCCTATCACAGCACATGTGTGTGGTTTTTTTTGTTTCCTTTTTTTCTTTTCTTTTTTTTTTTAGGCGAGGCAACCCTTGGTTGACCTCACAGATTGCAAGGACCTTGTCAGCTTACAATCTCTTATTATTTTTATGCCTACAGCACCTGGTCTTCCTAAGTGGTCTCCCATCCAAGTACTAACCAGGCCCGACCCTGCTTAGCTTCTGAGATCAGACAGGATCGAGCTTGTTCAGGTAGCATGGCCACAGACATATATTTTTTTTTACAGGCCTGTTATTCCCACTAGACTAGAAGTTTCTTGAGGTTAGAAACCATATTTTATTCTGTTTTATGCCCTGCGATGCTGGCACATCGGTGGCCCTCAGTAGATGTGTGTTGAGTCATCTGTTCACAGCATTTCACTGTGTTGACCCACGTTCATGGCTCATGGAACTTGGTTTCTGTTTGTTTAAAATAGGGGAAATGTAATGCCACAGCATTAGGGAACAGCATTAGTAAAATTAAGACATTGTCTTGGTTTGCATATCATTGCATAAATTCCATATCATTTATGGAATTTAATCAGAAGGAAATTATTCTCCTAAAAGAAAAATAAAAACAACAGAACCAACTAATACTACATCCCAAACCTAATCAGTTCACTGACCTGTCATTTGTGAATCTGACGTTATCAGCAGAGATGTAAGAATTTAATACTATAAATACAGTGGCCTTAGAAAAATTTACTTCATCAGTAACTTAATTGAGGTAATACACTGTAAATCACCTGAGAAAGATTTTATGGTATTTTTTCTGCCACATAATTATTTCTTTTCTTTTTGAAACAAAATCCTAATAATGAACTTAATTGAAAACTGGACTTTAGTCCTGTGAAAAACAGACTATTAAATGGTAATCAATGACTTAAGCAGCATTCTACTAAATATGACTATTTTATAACTGCGCTGTCTCGATACCTCTTATAACTAAAACAAACGAAGTGTCAGTTATCTCAGTCTCAGTAGCTACTTTGTAACAATCACTTTCAGCCCTCCCAGTGTCAAAACAGTGTCAGCTAACACCCTTCAGCAGCTCCCGTGAACCTTCAGTCCTGCTCTATCACTTGCGTCCACTTAGAATTCAGCTGTGCAGCAAGGAAGCTTCCCTTTCTTCCAAATCTGGTTTTAGATTTTTAAGATATAACTATCTTAATATCTGGGCACAAAGAGCTCCTTTGTAGAAAAGGCTTGTGTCCTCTATCCTTCAGAATCCTGCTGTTAAACTCAGTCAGAGAAACTTTGTCTTGCATCATGCCTGTGTCACTGGTTACGCATTTATATATGAATCTGAGGCTTCTTACTATTCATTTCTTGTTCTTCCATTTATTACAAAATAATTTTCATTGTCTTGAGTCTCACGGAGGTGGAACATTACTGATTAGCTGACCACATCTTTCTTTATAGAATAAAGATTGCTGGTCAATCCTTCCAGCAAGTTTTGAAATAACGGTTAAAACTTTAGGATCCTCCAAATCTGGTTTTAAGTTCTATTCCTTAAATGTGTAAATTTCTTAAACTCTCTAAACTGTCATTTCTAATTTTGTTACTGAGCAAGGACTCGCTGCCGGACAAGCACAGAAGCCAATGCTATGACAACGGCTTTTGAGAAAAGCAAGAACTTTTATTTGAGGGTCCACTGCTAAGAAGACAGGAGGCTAGCCTCAAATCTGTCGCCCCGATTCATGGTTTGGGGCAAGATTTAAGGAGTTTCAGAACCAGATCGTGCTGGACAATGAACCCCCTTAGTTTCTGATAGGATTCCAGAGGTCAGGTCCTGTCTTGGTTCTTTGGTTTCGTGTGTGTGTGTGTGTGTGTGTGTGTGTGTGTGTGTGTGTGTGTGTGTGTGTGTGGTGTGTGGCGGGGGAGAGAGTTAAGGGTTCACAAGTGTTACTTGTGGGTGGTGTATCCGAGGTTTAAATGTTAGTTCCAGGTCTTGTTAGAAATAGGAGTGGACCAGTTAAGCTGTTTCTATGGTCACAATTTTGTAAAATGAGAATAGTATCTTCCCAAATAGTTATTTAGCCTAAACGACCTTAGCCTTACATATAATAAGCAAATAGTTACTACTTCATATCTATAACCAAAAGTGAACTTCTGATCGTCGTCCCTCCAACCTCCCCATGTTGGTAGATGATGATGCCATCCTTCCAGCTGTTTCGGCCAAAAACTCTGACTCCTCTTTCTCTCACACCTCACATCCACTCCGTCTGGAAATCCTGTTGGTTCTACCTTCAACATATACACCAATTCCCGAAGCTTCCTGCTGGGCTCCTTGCTCTCATCTTTGCTACTTCCAGTTTATTCTGGAGCAGAGCAGTCGGTGAGCTCTTTAAATGTCAGGCAGATTGGGTTTCTTCTCAGAATGCTGCAGTGATGCCCCCTCAATTTCACTCGGAGTAAAAGCTAAAGTTTTTACAATGGTCTGCAAGAGCCTATGGGATCTGACATCTTTTCACCCTCCTCTTACCTCTCCAGACAGATTTCCTGTTACTCACCCTGCTCACTTACCTAGAGCCACATGGGTCTCTGTGTTCCTCAACTATACTAGGCTTCCGCCCTCCGCCTGGGTGCTGGCTGGTCCCTTTGCGTGCAAGACTGTTCCCTCAGAGAGTCTCTGTAGCCCTTCAAACCTTTGCACAAATCTTTTCCGTGAGGCCAAGCCTTACCAACGTCCACAATATCACCACTTTACCTCACTCGACTTTGTCTTACTAATATCTGCATTTTACTTATTTATTATGCTCACTGAATTATCTGTCTCCCCACCAGAATATAAGCTCCACAAATGCAGAGATCTTTGTCTCTTCTGTTCACTGACCTGTCCCAAGCATCTGGAATAGTGCTTGGCAAATACTTTTGGAATGATCGAATTGTATTTAGAGTGGAAATCTAAGCAATATGGAAAGCTTAGCAGTTCCTAAGTTCCATATTCTTTAGTACTAACTTAAAAGTTAGTTTCCGCTGATGAATTTTGGTCACTTTATTAATGACTAAAATACCACTATATCCGTGATATGTATCTTTAACCATTTATAATCCACTTTATTTTAATTTCAAGTTAAAATAAGTTGTCTTTACAAAATAGGAGACTCTATGACCATAGAGTCAGTAGAGATTCTAATTCCAGTGTCCGAAGTGGCTATTCCCACGTGCTAATTCCCAGTTTGACATCTTTGCAAATGCATGCGCATGCTTTCTAAATGTTTTAAAAAAATCAGCCTAGTCAGAATAATAATTATTTCTACTGAGATAAAAGAGAAAATGCTATTGGGAGAAAGGCAGAAGATCTATCAATAATATTTTACTTCTTAAGCTGGGTAATAGGTATCCAGATGTTGGCTTTATTATTATTTATTATAATTTGCGTATATGTCGTACATCATATTTTGTATGTATGAAATATTTTATAATAAAAAAGAAAAAAATAAAGCTAATCTAGTGTTTACTTGTTCTACTACCACTATTTTCTCTCTTTATATCATCTTATATAATAAATCTTTATTATATAAGATTTATTATATAAATCTTAGAAGATTTATATAATCTTCTAACTAGTTTGTGGAAACATAACTGCTGTGTAATTTAACATTTATCTCCCTTCCCAGCCCCCAACCATCTCACTGATGAGTCTGTGACATCAGGTAAAATCAGAAAGATCCTCAGCAGAATCAGAAAGAAAAAAATCATACTCGCTGCTTTGTTGATTTAATCAAATTTGCAAGCTATAAAAAGGGATTAGAATATGATAAAGATAAAAATAAAAAAATAAAAAAAAAATGAAAACACATGATTGCTGCTAAAGAAGATTATTTTTTGAAAAGACACATATGAAGTTAATAACTTTACAACTGATTATACTATTTTATCTTTTCACTAAGAAGAAACTAACCAAACAAAAGTACTAACAAGGCAGGTTCTCTACTTGGTTACCTTCCTTTCATCTTCTCTTCCCTCATCCCAGTATGGAGTAAGGATCTGATATGTCTCACCTACTAGACCAGAAGTTCACTGAGCCCTTGACCTTGGTACAGAGCAGCGTGAGCACTGGTATCAGACTAACTCAGTTCAAAGGTCAGCTGTGCTTCTCACTCCCTGTGTAAGCTTTTTAACCTCTTTGTGCCTTCATTTCCTCAATGATAAAAGGGTAATAATGATAACATAAACGCAGGATGTGCGGATTAGTGAAACAACACATCTAAATTAGTTAGCACAGGGTCTAGCATAGAATATAAGCCAAATGAATATAATTATTATTATTTATGATTATCATTTGGTAATAAAGAGGAAACTGAGTTGACAAAAAAGATAGAAAATAGTTCTTATGAGTCTTAATGACTCAAATGCACAGTCAATGTTCAGGAAATGTTTAGAAATTGAGTCATGAGAAAGCATGGTGCCTTGGAGTGGTGTGATGGCTCTGCCTGCTCGTGCCTCAGGGCTGATCCCAGAGGGGCCAGCTGGGTCTCAGAGGCTTGCGACATTCTGATGGTACAACCCGAAGCGGAACTGATATAGTATTTGTATAGTTAGCAAACACTTTCGGAATCCTAACTACGGTGCCAGGTATCTGGCTAGGCAACAGGGATGTGGTGGTGGCAGGTCACATCTTCCAGTCCTTAGAAGCTGTCCTCATGTCTTGCCTTGTCATACTGCACGTATCATCTAGCCCCCTAAACTGTTTCTACGTCATCGGACACCATCTCTTAGTGCTGATATTCTCTCTTCTCAAGAGAAATCTAATGGTTACTTTTCCGAATATATAGCAGTTTCCTCTCCAAGTCCTGTTTCTCATGGTAATTATAACTCTAATACACATAAACATTACCACACGGCCAGTATACCAATCTCATACTTTCATCCTAGCATTTCTTATGTACTTAGGTTTATAACAAACACTTAAACTTTAAGTTACTTGTCAGTTAGTAAGAAAGGACTGATATAAAATATATACATATTTTCATACTAAAATATTAACTATGTTAATAAGAATTATTCTATTTTGAATAAGGAATCATTAAGATTGTTCTATTGTCTATAAAATAAATTCATAAAGTTCTATAAAACTGAAAATATTTTGATTCAATAGACTATAAAATGAACATTTAATTTATTATAATGTGTGAATCACTAAAAGGTTTTAGGTATAAAAATAATTAAGACAAGATCAAAGAGGATAGAAGTAAATGGAAATAATGCTTTTTGAAAGTAGAATAGTTTAAAGAAATTCAAATTGGCAATATCAAATGCACTCATTTATGGCAATATTTCATTCCAGTAATAATATGAAAATATCTAGAGCGTTTAATTTGTAAGTGAAAAAAGGCAAAAAAAAAAAGTGGGTAATTAGTATACATGCTTAGGATATAAAATCACAAAACATACTGTAGCAAGTAATGTATTTAAGATTTAAAGTAACTAGATCATAAAGTAATCCATATTACAAAATTATATTTCTTGAGAAATAACCATTAAAAAATTTTTAAATCCAATATTGGCCTGCTTAAGCTTGGGCACATCTCAGTTTTTCAACAGAATGGAAATTTGCCATGTTACAGATAAGCCAGAAATTGACTTTTTAGAGGCATTTCTCAGGAAAAAAGGCGTCAAAAGTGTTGCTATTTCAGAACCTAACAAAATATTTTATCATTATTATTTTTTTCCATTCCCTTTTGTTAGTGGGCGGCAATTTTAACTCTGCCAGCATTCCAGATGGGACAAATTCAAAGAAGTATAACAACTTCTCAATTGCTATTTTAATGATGGACATATGTAATCCAATAATCTCACTTTACTGATAAATTTCCTGAAGTTCAGAGAAGTTAAAGCAACTTAATCAAGGTCATTCTTGTTCTAATTAAAGACAGATATGGAGCTAGAACCCAAGGCTCCCACCTACCCAGAGAAGACACAGATATTAATAATATTGTGAAAATTATTAAGCACTAGTAGTCTGAAAATGATATCAAATTTCTTAGACCTTCCACAACCCATTAAGCAGACAGGAAGTATCATCTGGAAAACATGACAGGAGATGTCTTAGTAAGCCTCCGTTCACTTTGCCAGCCGGCATTACTGTAAGATTGCCCATGTGCCCTGCCAGCATTTCAGTGAGGCCAGAGAAAAAATTGCCACTGGAGGTTTATTTAAAGGGACAAAGGCTCTCTTTTTAAAATTTCTGTTCAAAGGCTTATCATTGAAAATTAGTAGTATAGCAAGTACCCTTGCCTTTGTTTAAACCACATTATACCATTAAAAATAATATCCCGAGGACCGGTAAACTCATGTGCTTTCCCCTCTATATTATTTCCCTATTTTTCCATTTCTCTTTCTCGAATAATCACATTAAAAGTCTTTTTTTGAATGGCTTTGCTGTGAATTGCTAGGAAACGACACGTGTAGGGCTCCACAGGCTATGAATGATAAGAAATACCTCCCCAGAAGGAAAATAAGAGATAACACTGGGCAAAGTCTTCAGCGCGCCCACCCCGCGCTAAGGCATCCTACTAAGTGCCTTTCGCGCTAGAAAACGGCACTCTGGACGTTAATTTCCAAGCCAAATCACAAAACCTGTGCCTGGTGTCCAAATCCTTCCTCTATCTTATTTTAAAACGAAAAGGGCAAGAATAACTTTTCGGAAGAAAAGCAGCAGCTGTCTGGAAGTTTTAAAGGAAGGAAACACTCTAAAGACGCATCAGAGACGCGAGATTCTCCCAGGCCGTGCATTTAATCCACAGCGCCCTGAAACGCCCCAGAAAACCCTTCAGAGTTGCTCGGGCTCCCGAACCTGTTGGACAGACAACGGTTCATACCAGCGCCCCATGTGAACTTGTAGCCATTGTCTGAGCAGGAAACCAGTCAAATCTGATGAAACAAGAGCGCGGGGAAGGCGAGTCCCAGCCCCCGACACCCCGCAGAGGTGGATCAAGTACGGCGACCCGCGGTGGGGACCTCGGGGACCTGCTCCCCTCGGGGGCCAGCCGGGGGGGGGGGAGGGACGCGAGTTCATCGGGAAACGAGGGGTCGGGCTTTGCACCCCACGGGGCTGGACACGGGGTCCCGCGACAGCCCCGAGGTCCCGGCCGCAGCTCCCCGCGCTCCCGGGCCGGCGCGCGCCGCTTACCTCGACGGCCTTGCGGGGACTTGGCGGGGCGCGCGGTTCGGCGTCGAGGCTCCAGCCGAGAGGGCGACGCGGTGCTCTGGGCTGCGCGCGGCTCAGGTCGGTGGCCTCGGGGAGGAAGTGGTGTCAGCCCTGCCCTTCCCCCGCGGCGCGCAGAAGTGGGGCGCCCGCCGGCGGCTTTGCATCCGAGGTGCAGGAGGGGCGCCTGGTCGGAGACACAGGGAGAGACGCTCACGGAGAGCGCCTCCGAGAAGCCCGCGCCGCTCTGTCCCCCTCATCGGTCTGTGCCTCATTCCCCCTTCCCCCTCCACACCACAGCCTTGAAAAAATTTTTAATTCTGGGAAAAGTGTGCCTTCCAGCCTCACCCCTCCCTTACCTGCGCCGCGTCCCCCCTTCTCTCCCAAGCGACCTTTCTTTGTCGCCCCGATATATTAGTGGCTGAGGGATTTGAGGTCAGGAGATGGGTCCACAAAAGCCCTAGAACCCAACGTCTTTCAAAAACGGTTTTCCTAAGTGTTTACTTCAGCTCTTTCTGTGCTTCCTCCTTCGGGCGGGTTGTGCAAGGCCCGCTTTCCGGCAGCGCGCAGCCCGCCCGCAAGGGGTCCGCGGGGTGCGCTGGGTGCGCTGGGTCGGCGGGGCCCGCGGGGTGCGCGCCGCCGCCCTCGGTTCGCGGGTCCCTGCCAGAACCCGGGCGAGGGCGGAGGTGCTGGAGCAGGGGTGGCGGAAGGGCGCGCTCAGCGGAGGTCGTTTCTCATCCACCAGAGCGACAAGCCCTCAAAGCTTAACCACACGCAGTGGGCGGGAGAGGCTGGGGCCTCTCGCACAGTGAGGCTGGAAATCCACAATGGTATGATTCCTGCGGGTGGGGAGTGCCACTTCGGCCACAGCTATTGAATTTACATATGCAATTACCCTATGGCCCAGAGATTTTACTTCTAAGAAAGTATGACAAAGACTCAGTGATGAAAAGAAGTAATGCCTTAGGTACCAGGCCATTCTCGGCCGCCTGGCTTTGTGACAGCCAAGAACTGACTGGAAATAGACCCGGGACTATTGCGCCTGGCGTCTCCTGAGAGAAAGTGGGGAGATCCGGAAATACAGAAGTTAAAATCAGTTACGATTTGTAAATGTGGTTGAATCAACCTCCTCTTCCCCTGTACAACTGTCTTCAGGGGTTTATATGTGGGGAGGTGGTGGAGACGTAAAGATAGAAATTAAACATGTAAATTAATCAGGTAATTCCAGACAGTTTAGTCATTTATTTAACGAGAAACTATAATAAATGAGAAACTCCTAAGAACAATGAAAACAAGTAGTGAAGGAAATAATTCCATCTTCTATGGATGGTACCTTCTAGTTGGGAGAAAACGAACAAACAATAAATATTTAATATGTCAAGTAAGTATTTTACGGGAAATTTAAAAGCGAGGGATAGAGAGTGATGGGTGGGGGTGGAGTCGCTGTGCTAAGTAGGGTCATCAAGGAAGAGCTGTCTGATCTGTGACGCCTGAGCCAGACCTAAATGCATGAGAGATTAATCCGTGTTTTTGGAGTGAGAATATTCCAGGCTGAAGAAGCAGCTCAGTGAAAGTTCCTGAGTTAGGAGGGCACTTGAGATGTTGGAAAAACAGGAAGGAAGAGACCATTTTGGTTACGGTAGGGACTTTACTGTGAGCCACCGGAGGCCATTAGAAAGCTCTGAACAGATAGAAAGTCAGGTCAAGCAATGAAGTGACTTTTACTGGAAAGGAAAAGATGTCAGGGAACTCCTCTTTGCAGAATAATAAAAAGGGGTAACCATTCAGGGACACAGAAAAGCATTCTAGGAGAGGGAAGAGCAAGAAAAGGTCCTGAGATAGGAACGTAGAAGGTTAGGAAGAAGGCAGTGTGACTGGCACGGATTGAAAGAGCAGGGCAGTGGTAGAGGATGGTGACAGAGGGATAGGCAAGGACCAGATCAAGTAGGGTCTTAGGGTCAGCCTTGAGGACTTTGGGTTTTATTTTAATTACAATGGGGAATTATTGGAAGGTTTTTAGTCACTACATAATTTAAATTCTGCTGTATGCCATTATGCTGGTTGGTGATTGAAAAATTGATTGAATGAGGCAAGGGTAAACAAGCAGAGATTACTCAGTAAACTGGCAATAGTCCAGGTGAAAGATGATGATAGCTTTGATTAGGATCTTTAACAGTAGAGATGGTGAAGAGTTTGAATTAAAGGTACAGTTTCAAAGCGGAACCAACAGCAACTGTTGCTGGGCTGGTATGCGGTTGGGGAGTGGCAGAGGAGATTAGGAATTGAAGGTAAACCGGTGTGACTGGAGTTTTAGGAAGACCTGAGAGGCAAGGCTAGATAAAGAAAGGCCAGTAGCGACAAACTGTGGAACCATGTGAACCACATCAAGCGTTGTCTACTCAGCCTAAATGCAAAGAGAGTGTGTGAAATAATATTTTAAACTGGCAGGTGGTGGGATTTATGTTTTAGAAAAATCACTCTGGCTATAGTTTGGGGGATTGGTCAGGTGGGGAAAAGAATGGGTACAGAAAGATTTCTGAGCTAGGCTGGGTGAGAGGTTACGTTGAGTTGGACTTGGTTGGTGGCAGTAAAAATGGAAAGAAATGGATGGACCTGAGAGATTTTCAGAAGGTAGTGAGTGACAAGAGATTGTGAGGATTGAATGTGGGCTGAGTGAGAAAGAGGGAGGAGCCCAAGGTGACTCCTAAGAATCGAGCTTGGATAATTGTGGAGGGCCCTGCCTTTTACTGAGATGAGGAATGCTGGAAAAGGACTGTTTGGGGGAGGGAAAGATGATATGTTTTCTTCTAAGCAAGTTGAGTTTGATGAGCCTTTGAGACATCCAGTTGGAGACTTCTAGTAGAGATGGTGCGAGAGTGCCTTTAACGTAAGAGATACACAGTTCGAGTAATCTCCCTGCAGGTGGCCACCGATGAGATTGCTTAGGAACTTTAAGGATTGCTGTCATTCTAAGTAGAGGACGCTGAGCCTGCAGAGGAGACGGTAAAAGCTTAATTTAAAGGGGTAGGAGGCAAACCTGGGGAAGGTAGTACTGTGGAAGTCACAAGAATGGGAGGGAGTGATCAGCCATGCCCACATTTGGAGATGATGAAATGCATGTAAGATGAAGATTGAGGCCTGTCTGTCCAACTCTAGCACTGTCAGTGACCTCAGAGACCTATTTCAATAGCATGATGGGGCTGGAGGCCAGACCAGATTGAGATGTGAACAGAGTGTAAAGAAATGAAGACAGTGAGCAAAATAACCCTTTTGAAAAGTTTGCCTGTAAAGAAGAGGAGAGATATGGGGAGGCAGTGAATGTGGCATGTGAAATTGAGGATAGAGATAGTTGAAGGTGAAAGTTCTTGGGACTGAGGAAGTGGATGGGGTCCAAAGCACAAATAAATGAATGAGTCTTTAGATAAGATAAATGAGACCTTTTCTATTTTATCAGAGCAGATAAGGATTTTCTTTTTGAGAGCTGTAAAATAAGGAAGTTCTAATCTCAAGCTTCTATTTTCTTTATAAAGTAAGGAGAGAAGTGGGGGCATCTGCTGAAAGAGAGGTAGGATATAGTCAGGTCATAGATTTGGGAAGCTGGAGAAAGTGTGACAAGGTCATTGCAGAGAATGGGAAAGTGAGTCTATCAGAAAAGGTAATAGGATTTCCAGACAGCCTGGGGGTCTGTTTGAAATTGCTGATTATGATGGAAGTGGTCTGCTCAGATCTGTGACGCTCCTGCAGGGCTAAGTTACCTAGGTTTGAAGAATGGTTGTCCAAAATGGGAGTGGCCAAACTAGCTGACTGGAAAGATGGCTTATTGTGGCCAGGAGGTAGGCAGATTACATTTTGCTTCTGGAGGGAGCAAGATTATAGGTGCTCATACTGCCCAAGGTGTGACTGTGGGCCTGGATGGCTGAGGTAATCAAGAGAATGAGAAACCAAGGGATTGTGTGTACCTTCCCAGGTAATTGTTTGAGTCATCCAGAATTAGGGTGGCCACGTAACTTCTTGTTGAGTCTGGGCCATTGGAGAGCACCCGAATGTTCCAGACAAACAGAATGATGATAAAATTTAAGATCACCTTAAAAGAAGACTATGAGTCAGGTGTCAGGGTTTTGAAATGAGAGACCATTTTTGAGTAAATGAGTTTTCTTCTCATTTTCTTAGAAAAGAGAATTTGTTCCTGGTAAAGACCCAGAAGTGGTATTGGTGGGTCATTTGGTGGTTCTATTTAAATTTTTTGAGGAATCACCATACAGTTTTTCACAGTGTTTGCACCAATTCACATTCTCAGCGACAGTGGACAAAGGTCCCCTTTTCTCCACATCCTCAGTAACATTTGTTACATCTTGTCTTTTTGATTATAGCCATTCCAGCAGGTGTGAAGTGTTCTCTTACTGTTTTGATTTGCATTTCCCTGATGATTGATGATGTTGAGCATCTTTTCATATATCTGTTAGCCATCTGTATGTCTTCCTTTGAAAAAAATGTCAATTCAAATCTACTGCCCATTTTTAAATTGAATTTTTTTGTTATTGAGTATTTGAGTTCTTTACATATTTTGAGTATTAACTCCTTATCAGGTATATGATTTACAAATATTTTCTCCCATTCAGTAGGTTGCCTTTTCATTTTGTTGACGGTCTCCTTTGCTGTGCATAGGTCTTTAGTTTGGTGTAAATCCACTAACTGATTTTTGTTTTTGTTGCTTTTGCTTTTGGTGTCTGGTTCAAAAAATCACCACCAAGGTCTATGTCAAGGAGCTTACCACCTATATTGCCTTTTAGGAGTTTTATGATTTCAGGTCTTATATTCAAGTCATTAATCCACTTCAAGTTAATTTCTGTATATAGTATAAGTGGTCCAGTTTCATTCTTTTGCATATGGTTGTCCAGTTTTCTCCAAACCATTTATTGAAGAAACCATCTTTTCTCCATTGTATATTCTTGTTCCTTTGTTATAAAGTGATTGTTTGTGAACCCATATATGGGTTTATTTCCTGGCTTTCTATTCCGTTCCATTGATATATTTGTCTGTTTTTGTGCCAATACCATTTTGATTACTATACCTTTGTTATATAGTTTGAAATCAGGAAGCATGATGCCTCATGAGAACAGTTTTTGTGTTTTGTGTTGTTTTTTTAAATAAAAAGATGAGCCACTAATGCTCTGCAAGTAGCAATGGGGAGCATGGATAACAGCATGGATAACACCTCCTAAACTCTGTCTTCATGGAGTATGAAAGAATCAAACTGCTTTCTCTTTGAGAAAGCCGTAAAGGGAATCATGTCCTCGGTTAAAGCACTGGAGTAGAGGAGCACTTCAGAAATAGCTTCAGGATACAGGCGTGGCAGTGAAAAGGTCTGAGGTGGCAAAGACAAGGGCAGAATGAATCACAGATAAGGAAGAACACAATATCATGGGATGATGATGTGGGAGAAAATTCCCCAGGCAGCTTCTTTGTTGCGAAGGGACCAAAGAAGCCATCTCCGGGAACATATCTGTGGAGGATGCTGGCTGGTGGCTAGAGAATGTGGGCTGTGGGACTGCAGAAAAATTTGGTTTAAATTGAGTTTGATTTTAACTGTTTTACTACACCTTTTTGACATGTCCAACATGTATTTTGGCCCATTTCTTCCCAGCTAAAGGGCGCTTTCACCTTCTGGGAAGAGACCTGGGTTGATCTGCATCAAGAATCCTGCTACCTTTTCTTGGTATTTTTTTTTCTTTTGTTTAACATTTTTATAAAGGTTTGCCCATTTATGTTATTTTGCTTGTTCTTAATTGTAGGGAGTATTTATTTCTGATTTAAAGAGGTCACTTCAATGCTATCTGTAGCACACTATTTTGTAAAGATGGTGGCAATCAACTCCCCGCTTTCCAACAAGAAGTGGAGTCCATTTCTCTCCCTGTCCCTTGAATCTGGGCAGGCTCTTAGCACTCGATTGGCTCTTTTAGCCCCATGCAGTCACCAAGCAGAGTACTCCTACAGAGAGAGAGGCCACGCGGAGGGGCACTGAGGCATCAGACATGAGGTGAAGTTGCCATCTTGGACCCTGGCACTGCCAAGCTTCAGAGGACTCCAGCCCCAGCTCTTATCTAAATGCAAATGTGGGAGAGACCAGGAGAACCACTTAGCTGAGCCGAATGAACCCACAGAGTCCCCAGAGATAATAATGAATCACGATGTTAAGCCTCTAAAGTTTGGTTTGTTCACAGTTATACTCAAGACACCATCTTGGGTACCTTGGCTTCTGATTTTTCTGTTCTGTGCTTTAACTCTTAAGATATAAACTGTCAATAAAAAATAACTCTGCTCATGAAGTCTATTTTAATCATAACATGCGTATGTAATTAGTGTATTGTAATGATATGTTTTATATATTACATATATATAATATATATTTTATATATGTGTGTGTGTGTGTGTGTGTGTGTGTGTGTGTGTGTGTGTGTATAGTGAGAGAGAGAGAGAGAGAGAGAGAGAGAGAGAGAGAGAGAGAGAATTTATTTCCTCTTGCCTCCTAACAAATCTCCCTGGCCTTTGTTCTCAGCCATCCCCTCCCTGCTCCATGCCCCAGCCATACTCAGAGGGAGGAGTACCAGAAAGGCATGGGTAGAAGAATAGCATCAGGAGGAGGAGGATGGGAAAGAAAAGAGCTCAAGAAGACTTGCCAGAGGATTTTTGGTGGGGAGCTGAGAGCAAAGCAAGGAGAAAGATGTGTTGGAGACAACTGCAGGATATGGGAGAGGTAGAGAGTGAGAAGAAAGGGCGGGCGGGGTGGTGGGGAGGATTTTAAGACTTGGTTTAAAATTAAACTTGGCTGAGGGTTTCTTTGCATTAACACTGTGCAGAGGCTATGCCCAAGGGAGCCCTATGTTAGTCAGGTTACTTAATAAGCGTTAACATCTGTGAAATACTAAGATACATTTGCATATACTGTATCACCCCAGGGCATGCAGTCTGTGAAGCATTGCTACCTAATATCATTGACCAAAAGTACAAAAGGAACAGGAATTGTTTGATCTGCAAGGAACAAAATCCATTCAAATTGGCTCAAGCCAAAAGATCTTGAAGGAAAGCTCTGACAGCTCAATGAACGTAGACAGGAAGTGCAGATGGGCCTTTCGAACTAGAGGACCACCAGGAAGACTCTCCTTCTCTCTTTTGCTATTCTTCTCAAATGTTTTTTTTATTGTGGTAAAATATACATGATATGAAATGTATCATCTTAGCCATTTTTATGTGTACAGTGCAGAGGTAGTAGGTGTATTTATAATGTTGTCTAACCGTCATCACTATCCATATCCATAGCTCTTTTCATCTTGTAAAACAAACTCCATACCTGTTGACCACTAACTTCCCATTCTCCCCTCCCCCAGCCCCTGGCAACCACCGTTCTGTTTTCTGTTGCTATGATTTTGACTAAATATCTCATATAAGTGGAATCAATCGTACAGTATTTGTCTTTTCGAAACTGGCTTTTTTTCACTTAGCATAATGACCTTCAGATTCATCCAGGTTGTAGCTTAAGTCAGGATTTCCTTTCTTTTTAAGGCTGAACGATATTGCATTGCATGTATATACACATTTTGCTTATCCCTTCTTTCATCAGTGGACACTTGGATTGCTTCCACATTTTAGCTATTGTGAATAATGCTATGAACACGGGTGTACAAATACCTCTTTGTGTTCTTGCTTTCAGTTCTTCTGCACATAAACCCAGAGGTAAAATTGCTGGACCATATGGTAATTCTACTTTTAATTTTTTGAGAAACTGCCCTACTGTTTTCCACAGTGGCTGCACCATTGTGCATTCCCAAGGGGTCCAATTTCTCCACATCCTCACCAACATTTGTTATTTTCTGTTTTTGTTTTTTGTTAATCATCATCTTAGTGGGAATGAGGTGATATCTCACTGTGGATTTGATTTGTATTTTTCTGACGATCAGCATTTTATGTGCTTATTGGCCATTTGTATAACTTTTTTGGAGAAATATGAAGTCTTTGCCCATTTCTAAAAATTTGTTGGTTTTCTGACTATTGAATTTTAGGAGTTCTCTATATATTCTGGAAAACAATTCCTTAGCAGATATATAATTTTAAAATGTTTTCTCCTATTCTGTGGGTTGCCTTTTTACTTTGTGAATATTATCTTTTCATGCACAAAGCTTTAAAATTTTTATGAAGTCCAATTCATCTATTTTTTTCTTTGGTTGCTTGCTCCTTTCATTGCTTAGCTCTCCTCAGAGCTAAGAAACCATTGACAAATCCAATGTCGTGAAGTTTTGCCCTGTGCTTTCTTCTAAAGTTTCATAGTTTTAGGTCTTACATTTAAATCTTTGGTCTATCTTGAGTTAATTTTTTTTTAAAAGACTGTCCTTTCCCCATTGCATGGTCTTGGTACACTTGTCCAAAATCATTTGATCATATATGCAAGAGTTTATTTCTGGGCTTTCTGTTTTATTCCATTGGTTTATATGTTAGTCTTTATGCCAGTACCATACTTTTTTTTTTGATTATTGTAGCTTGGTGGTAAGTTTTGAAGTCAAAAAGTATGGGTGCTCCAGCTTCGTTCTTTTTGAAGATTGTTTTGGCTATTCAGAGCCCCATGCGATTCTATACAAATTTTAGGATAGGATTTTCTATTTCTGCAAAAAGAGTCATCAGGATTTTGACAGAGATAGCATTGAATTTGTAGATTGCTTTGAGTAGTAGTGACATCTTAACAATATTAAGTCTTCTAATCCATGAACATGGGATGTGTTCCCATTGACTTATGCCTTCTTTAATTCCTTTAAACAATGTTTTATAGTTTTTATTGTATAAGTCTTTCACCTCCTTGGTTAAATAATTTCTAAATACTTTATTCTTTTTGATGCTATTGTAAATGAAATCATTTTCATAATTTCCTTTTCAGATTTTTCATTGTTAGTGTATAGATATGCAACTGATTTTTGCATGTTGACTTTGTATTCTGCTACTTTGCTGAATTCATTTATTTGTTCTAACCATTTTTTTTTGTGAGGAATCTTTAGGATTTTCTACATATAGGTTCATGTCGTCTGCAAACAGAGATAATTTTACTTCTTCATTTCCATTATTAATGTCTTTTATTTCTTTTCCTTGCCTAATTGTTCTGGCTAAAACTTCTAGTACACTGTTGAACAGAAGTGGTGAGAGTGCACACTCTTACTCTCATCTTGTTCTTGATCTTAGAGAATAAGCTTTCAGGCTTTTATCATCGAATATACTGTTTGCTGTGAGTTTTTCATGTATGGTTTTTATTATATTGAGATAATTTTCTTCTATTCCTAATTTTTTGAGAGTTTTTATCATGACAGAATACAGAATTTTATCAAATGCATCAATTGAGATGATCATGTGATTTTCTCCCCTTTATTCTGTTAATAAGGCATATTACATTAATTAGTTCTCATATATTGAACCACCCTTGCATTCCAGGAATAAATGCCACTTGGTCATTATGTTTTATCCTTTTACTATATTGCTGAACTTAGTTTGCTAGTGTTTTATTGAGGATTTATACATAGTATTCTCTGCCCAACTGCTTCTTTCTCCTTTTTCTCAAAATCAGCTTTCTTTGCTCTATTTCAAACACAGCCACTGCCTTAGATCAGATCTGGAATCCAGACTCTGACATAGAGATTTCTGTGCAGAAAATTCATTGGGAATGGTCTCAGGAGCAATGCCTGTAAAGGAGTGAGGGGAGAAATACTGCGAGGGAGAAGTTTAACTGTGATGCATAAACAACAGAGGCCTTAGCCAATTCTACAGAGAGCTCTCCGCAAGGGCAGCAGGACCTCTGAATTCCCCATACTGACCAGTTATTGGATGCTTCTGTTCCTAGGTGCCAGAGAGGGACTCAGTTATGAGCAGTCAGCAGCTGCCACTCCTGCAGAGGGGACATTGAGCTTTGGGCATCCACTTCAGGTACCCAGTCCAGACTGACCCCGTGTCCATCTCAAACACCAACTGAGACTGAAGGGAATCCCTATGTTTTACTTCCAAATTCCTAGGAGTCAGGATCTGGTTGGCCATATTTGATTAGGTATCTTTCTCCTGTTCCTATCAGCTCTGGCTTTGGAAGTGAGGTCATGAGGCATATTATTTCCTGGATATTAACTGTTTGCTAATAGCTAGTTAGCAAAATAGTTTGTGATTGTAGTTTGTGATTCTAAATGTAAATCAGTAGAGATTTGGTAATCAGTCTCTATAGCAGATATTATTTGACTAACATTTTTGTTAAAGAGCAGTTATATCTTGTTGAAACAGTAGCAAACTTTCAGATGAATATGATTTCTAAAGTCAGAATGTTTATGCATGTAGGGAAGTGTGGGTGGATGGAGAGGTCATATAAAAATAAAAAATTAAAACCACATTTATCTAGAAGATGGACTGAATAGTTACCTTTTAACAACACTGTCCGTTCCCACAGGACGACTAATGGGAGCTCCGGCCAGACATGAGACTCGAGGTGACAATCTGCAAGAGAATGGGGGACAGGAGACACGAAGAATGGAGGCAAGACAAAGTTCTGATCAAGCCTCGTTTATTGTAGGTAGGGGTAGAGTATATAAAGGGGAGGATTTGCATAATCACGGTTGCCTTGGATATCGAACCGAAGAACATTCCAGTTCCTTATATGACCCAAAAATGCAGAAGGGTCCCGGGAGGTCACCTATCTGCAAGGTCAGATTAGTTTAAGCAAATAGCTCAAGGGGCCCAGGGCAAGTCAGGGCATGTCAGGGCAACTGACCTTATGCTTTTTATCCTATCAGATAGCACAGGGCGAGGCAGATTCTGTCCCAAGGCGAAGTTGCCTAGATCTCAGGTATGAGAGCCTTGATAAGAACGGCTCCGACACAACAATTTTGTTTTATCATCTTAACAGTTTTGTCTTTTCCAGCATGTCATATAAATAGAATCATAAAAAGTATGTAGCCTTTTCAGATTAGCTTCATTCACTTACCAGTATGCATTTAAGATTTATCCACGTTTTTGTGTGGCTTCATAGCTCTTTCCTTTTTATCACTGAATAGTATTCTTTTGAGTAAATGCAGTGCAATTTGTTTATCTAGTCACCAAAGAAATTTGGATGGTTCCAATTTTTGGCAATTATGGATAAAGCCTCTATAAACATTCACATGCAGGATTTTGTGTGGATATAAATTTTTAAGCCAGTTAGATAAATTTTTAAGAGTATGGTTGCTGGATCATATAAGACTGTGTTTAGCTTTGTATGAAACTGTCAAATTGTCCTTGAAAGCGACCCATTAACAATAAATGAGAGCCCTGTTGCTCTGCGTCCTCACCAGCAACTGATGTTGTCAATTTTTTAAACTTTAGTCATTTTAATAGGTATGTAGTTGTATCTCATTGTCATTTTGATTTGCATTTCCCCAGTGACAAATGATGTTGAGCATTTCTTAATATGCTTATTTATCATCCGTATGTCTTCTTTTGTGAGGTGTTCTTTTAGATCTTTTGCCCACTTTATTTGGCTTTATTGTATTGTTAAGTTGTAAGTGTTCTTTATATATTTTGAGAATACTAAAGTTTTACTATCCAATTCCTGCTCACTCAGTATCCACCCTAGCTAGGCCTGAAAAACCTCTGCTCCCACCCCCATTGCCCTTCACAGAGTGGGAACCAGTGGCGGCTGCCATCAGTCAGCTTGTGTTTAAAAGTCCAAATTTGGTGAATGGTGGTTTAGGGCTGTCAATGTAAAATGTGTGAAAGTACAGGCTATAAAAGCAGTACGTAAAATATTTTCTCCATTAAGCAAGGCCACCTGTTTCATCCAGAGTGATTCTCAATCCTGGGTGCTCATTAGAACCACCAGGGTAGCTGTAAAAATACAGACGTCGTGGTCAAAATCTTAAAATAATTGTTGATATCAAAACTTCTGTGCAGACTAAAACCATTTGGGACACCACTACATACTCACCAGAATGGCTAGCATTAAAAAGATTGATCATACCAGGTGTTGGCAAGGGTGTGGAGGAGATGAAACTCTCATACAATGTGGGTGGTGGTAGAAATGGTACTGCAGCTCAGGAAATAGCTCAGCTGTTTATTAAGAAGTTAAACACACTCTTGCCATGACCTGGCCGTTCTACAACTAGGCACCTATCTAAGAGAAAGAAAAGCATATATTCACCTAAAGACTTGTTATGTGACTGCTGAGAGCAGCCCCACTTTGGGAACCACCCAAATGTCCATCATAGGTGAAATGGATTAACAAACCCTATGATAATTATGTGGTGGAATACTACTCTGCAATAAAAAAGAATTAACTACCGACCCATGCAGCAATGTTGGTGAATCTCAAAATATTTATGCTGAGCAGGAGAAGCCACATTAAAAAAGAATACATGTTGTGTGATCTCATCTACATAAAATTCTTGGAAATTTAAACTAACCCATAGTGAGAAAAAGCATAGGGAAGGCGAGGAAGGAGAGAAAAAAAGGAGAATTATAGAGGGACACAAGGAAACTGTTAGGAGTGACAAACATGTCTATTATCTTGATTTTGGTAACGGTTTCCCCGGGTGCGCACATATGTCAAAACTAATCAAGTAGTACATTTCAATATGTGAAGTTTACTATATGTCAATTGTACCTCAGTAGAGTTATAAAAAATAAAGACCTTGTACCTTGGAGTGTTATTCGATTCATGTTTTTAAAAATGCAATTTAAAAAATCCATATATTAAATTTTAGTTAAAATCTTGTTCATCAGCATAAGGCAAACTTTAACTTTAATGTTATTAATTATAACAAATATTGATAGAGAAGAATTGCTGCTTGAGATTTTTTATAACTAAATATTTTATTGTTGGAAGACTTGAACTAAAATATAAATGAGAGAGAAAATGCAAATGTGGGAAGAAATAAGAAGTCAAATACTACAATTTTTCCAGAAGCTCTGTCTACCGTCATAGGCTACGACAAGCTGCTGGAGGTTGTAGAGCCTTACAGGTACTGTCGGAAGGTGATGAATTAATAGGTGTGTTTCAACAGCACAGAGGGTTTTGTGCCAGGACTGAACACTCTGAAAAAAAGCACAGGGTTTAAAAAATGCTAGTGTTACATATTTAAAAAATTTAGAACACAAACTTACTACGGATCTTTTTCATCTAAATTAAGCTCTTTTATCTCTCTCTTTTCCTAGAACTATATGACTCCTGGTAATAGAGGCCAAGACAAACTCCTCAGTCTAGCTGATGAAACACCATTAAGAGAAAGAGAAGAATTGTAACTGCTTTCAACTTAAAATAGTTAATTTTCTGTATGTGTGTTTGCATGGCAAGATGATAACGTTTGATTAAAGTAAGGAAAAAAATGTGCATTAGAATTTATTGTCATTGACCTCATTTAGTGTTTTAGAATCTCAAATTAAGATTTGGCAGACTTTATTGGGCATGGAGTTACATTTAAATATTGGCCATAAACTGCCCAGCTGGATATAAGATCAATACAAATTATTTACCTCAGGCCTATGGATTACAGAAAAGATCTTATTCAATAGAAGCATTTAAATTATGGTTTGCATTACATTAAATAATTTTATTTATTCTTCTTAGAAATAAAAGAGAATTCCTGCTCTTTAAAATAAATCTCAATTTCAATGACAGGTACACATTATAAATTTATGATATGATAGTTTGAGCTCTGCATGTAATAATAATAATATCGTTTTTAATTTTCCTTCTGTAAACATTAGCTTTTATGCTCTATAATTAATTTTTTCACTTTTAAACAAAATAAGCAAAACAGAAACAAACTCATAGATGCAGAGAACAAACTGATAGTTGCCAGATGGGAGCGGGGTTGGGAGGCTGGATGAAAAAGGTGAAGTAATTAAGAAATACAAATTGGCAATTACAAAATAGTCACAGGGATGTAAAGTACAGCATAGGGAATATAGTTAATAATGTCGTAATAGCTATGTATGGTGCTAAGTGGATACTTGACTTATGGGGGGAATCATGTCATAAGTTATACAAATATCTACCCACTGTGCTGTACACCTGAAACTAATATAATATTGAATGTCAACTATAATTGAACATTTTTTTTTGCTTTTACAACAAATCTCTTTCCTAATCGAGGTATAATTTACATACAGAGAAATGCACAGCTTCTAAATGTATAACTTAATGAGGTTTTCTTCCCCTTGATGGTGCTTGTTTTGATGAAGTCTAATGTCTCAATTTTTCCTCTTATAAGTCATTTTCTTGTGTCTTATCTAAAAATCTTTGCCTACCCCATGATCATAAATATTTTCTTTTACACTTTCTTCTAGAAGTTTTATAGTTTTAGCTTATTCATATGATCGATCTTGAGTTAGTTCTAATGAATGGTGTGAGGTAGAGGTTGAGATCCATTCTCTTTTCATGCATTTACCCGGTTGTCCAAGCATCATTTATTGAAAAGATTTTTCTGGTTCAGCTGTGCCATAACTTAGGTGACTGGCTTAATTCTTGGGTTCAGTGAAAAAAGTCCATTTGGCTCTCATACTAAGCTACGTCCCCTAGCCTAAGCTTTATAATTATGAAGTGACATTTGGGTCTCCCATAATCATTCGCTTGTCTCATATTCAATATGTGCAGAACTCAGCTCTTCCCCTGAAAGTTCCTTTCAAGCTCTCAAGGAATCTAGGTTCAAAGCCAGTGACTAGCTTGTCCCTGTCCAGGCTACGTGAACATTTCTACTTCCTTCTCCTCTCTAGGTATTGATTTACATGCAGGCCATAGTTCTAGGTAGTGGTTGGTTGAGGCACATTTTTTTCTCATCTTCTTTTTATCGGAAAGTGTTTTGGCTCCTATTACAGGATGATTTTTTTAACAGATAAAAATCATGATTCTCATACAAATATAAAATCAACACTTGTCAAGGGTTTTATTTAATTCATTAAGTAATGAAGAAAACTGTTAAAAGTGTTTCAAAGGAGAATTTAAAGAAACATGTTTATATGCATGCAATAAAGGAGAGCTGAAATGAATTTACAAGTAGATAAAAAAGACTAGTCCATCCCCAAAGAAAGTATTGATTATATTTCACCTGACAGAAGTCATTTGCATTTCTGTGGTCTAGAATCATTTGTATTAATACTGATATTCTACAACTCTCAGAGCTGCAAAACTGCTCACTGATAATGAAACATGGCAGTTATCCTGATGGGTAAACCAGACTAGACGCCTTTCATCTTTTTTGTCTCTTTCAAAGTCCAGTTTCTCCTGACATTTTTTAGGAGGTGAGCCTGGTTCTGTCATCTGCCAGAGTCTAACCAGCTATAATTACACTTACCCAGTTGTATCTAACTACCTCGTAGAACTTTTTGTTAAACTTAATATGTATAAAGCAGAATTTCTGATTTTCTCCTAAACCGATTCTCCTCCCAGTCTTTCTCATCTCAGCAAAAGGGATCCCTTCTTCCTGATACCTCAATCCAAAACCCCAAAGCTATCATCGATTCCATTTTTAATTTCTTCTCTTTGTCTAAAGCATTAGCATGTCATTTTGGCTCTATTTCCTAAATATATACCTTTTTCTTTATCTTTGTCTTCACCTACTTCCAAACCCTGACGCACTTCAGTCACTTCTCAACTGGACTTGTTGTTTACTCCCTTACCCTCAATTCATGGAAGTCAGAATTATTTTTTAAATAAAAAAGTAACATTTACCAATGCTACTATACACCAAGCACCATTCTACACACTTTACAACGAATCATTTTAATACAGCCATATGCTATGCTACTGTTATCTTTATTTTATAAATGAGAAAACTGATATATGTGGATATTAAGTAACTTGTTTTCATTCATACATTTAATAAATGGTAGAAATCATATTTGAATCTAGGTGGTCTGATTCTAGAGCTTAGACTATTAACCTCTGTGTATCCTGCTTCCTTCAACACATCAGCTTTGTTGTTCCTTGTTTACATTAAGTTTAAACTTGCCTTTGTAGCTAGGATAAAATCTGAACTTTTTGCCGTGACCTCTACGACAAGATCAGATGCCAACCAGACCTCTCCAATATCATCTCATAGTGTTGTCTGTCCCCACCGCAAACTGAGTTCAAGCCGTGCTGGTGCCTTCTTCTCTGTTCTTTCATCTTTCAGTCTCAGGTTCAAGGTGATAAGCTCCATGAAGACACAGAGGCGTATCTGCAGTTGGCGGTGGTAAGGGGAGGGTTGGAGGTGGCGTGTGGGGGGCGAGAGAACAGGGAGAACCTTCATTTTCTCCAACCACATCATCCTAAATTGGTACCTTGGCTAAGAGAAATTGTGTGAAATATTCCGTTTAAATATCCGCAATCCAACTGTGAAACATCGAATGTCACAAGATGGTGTTTTTTTATGTCTCCCCACACCCTCCACTGTAAAATGAGGCCGAAAACAATGTCTTATCGCCCGGACCACAGGGTCGTTTGGTATCTGGCAAAGTGACTTTGAAAGCTGTGAGCAGGAGCAGCTGTCCGTGACTTCAGGCGTAGGTGGTCTCCCCACCGCAGTGGTACCTTCCCCTGTGAATTCTGCCGAGGACGAAGCTGTGCACCCAGCATGCTTGGAGAGGAGCCTTAGTCGGCATTCCGCTGCCTGCTCTGGGGACCTCCGGGGTCTCTGCACGCCACTGCCCCTCAATCTTCAGACAGCAGGTTAGTAATAATATGTTTAGTTTACTTTTTAAATGAGCTTTACCAAGAAATACCTTTTAAACGGGAAACTTTTCTCTAGTTCATTTTAGTCCAGAATGCCCTCCTTCCTTCCTCTCTCCTTCCCTTCTTCCCTACCTTCCCCTCTTTGATAAGATTGAAGAAGGTAACTGGTCAAAGTGGAGAACTCCATGGGAACACATGGATTTCAAGCAGAAAAAAATATGTGGCGGTAGATAGTCTCGGTGCTAACCGTTGATGATATTGGAGGAAGCTGGTGTAATCAAGTGACCAAGCGAAGTTACTAAGGTCCCATGTAGATTTTTTATTTTTTAAAAGCCTATGTGGGATAATGAGATTTTTATTAGGCAAATACTTAGCAAGTTTCCGTATTATTTTTTCTCCTCCCCTAAAAGACTTATTTAAAACTATAAAGTTAATTTAAGGCCCACGTAGTTACTGATTTTTTCTGTAGAATTGGTTAGCAAGTGAACAGCTATATTCTATCTCTAGGCATTAGATAAAATCTCTCACTCTCCTTTCTGAGATTATGTGATTTCTTTGAGCCAGAACTTTCTGAACAATAGCAGTCAAATGTCCAGCCATGTAGTTATACAAAAAATTTGTGAATTTTGTGACTGTGAGTAGAAAAAGGGAGGGAATGTTAGTATATTATGGTTATCATGTTAAATTAGTCTTCCTAATTTATTTTGCAAACTCTCTTTAATTTTTTTTGGCATTTTCTATCTGTATGTTTTTTTCTTTCTATTCTTCCTCCCTCCCTCCCTCTTCCTTCCTTCCTTCCTTCCTTCCTTCCTTCCTTCCTTCCTTCCTTCCTTCCTTCCTTCCTTCCTTCTTTCCTTCCTTCCTTCCTTCCTTCCCTCCTTCCCTCCCCCACCTTTTCTTTCTTTCTTTTTCTTTCTTTCTTTTGTTCTTATTTTTCTTTCTTGATTTCATAAGCAAGCCATTCATTTATGAATAAAAAACAAACAGCCTGTGTTTCATCAGATTAGTCACTCTCTGGAGAAGAGCTTAAGTGAAAATATACACACACAAATACACACACCCTGCCCATGCACAGGTACACAAATAAACACATAAAAAGTTGTGATCCCATTATCCTTCTTTTTTAAAGGCCATGATTAGCTGCCAAGTTAGCATATTCTCTCTTATGGCTAATGCAATTTTGTGAATATAGTTGGAAACCACAGGCTAAGTGGCATTGTGTCTTAAGCTATGCTTATGCGTGGAATTGAAAAACACATAGTTTTTATATAAACCCTAATACTTTTGATTTTCAGAAGTATCTATTAAATTTTTATGTTCTAAATTCATAAGTAATTTAAGGTTTTTGTATATGCAAATAAGTGAAGAGTCTAAGACCTCATGTTGGTGTATAGGTAGAATGCTTGGGAGACTTAGTATTTTGTTAAGTTTCCAAAATAAGAAGTCATGTTATTAAAATTGCCATTTTAAATTCAACACATAGCCTTTTCACAGTGCTCCAGCTGGAATGAAAGACAGCGAGCAGTTATGTGGGAAACATCATTATTGTCCCTGCTGTTACAGGAAAAAATGACGTCCCATCTAAAGATGCACTAGTGCTACAACTGAAGCTGGCAAAGAGACAGAATGTGTCGAGAAGCTAAAAAGCCAGCACACAGGTGTTGCTGATTTGTGGCAGAAACTCACAGAACAGCAAATATCGATTAGCCAGCAGTGAGCTACTCTAGACCAGCCAAAGAATATGTAGGAACAAACATGTCTGATTGGAGTGGTGTACTTTTTGATACTTTGAAGCAAATGTCATTCCGTAGTATGCAGGAGGACATCCTTATTTTGAAACTCATCTTCAGGGACTACAGAACCATGTGAGAAATCAGCCCTAGAAGCCATAATCTCCTCGGAAAGATGATGCAAAAGTGACTAATATTGAGGAAAGCTCCCTTGACGGTGGCCTTTGTGAAAGTGATGAATTTTGCAGTTTTTAAGAAACCATCACAGTGTGAAAAACGCACTGTACGCCCTGCTGTTTTTTCCCAATATCTGAATGTTCCACAAACATGCTTCAGATTTGTTAGATGAAATGTTATAATTAGTGATTTAAAAATACCCCTACAAGGCACTGAGCTGAATTCCCTAAAATTGCTGAGGTGATTATGACTTTTAAGTTCAATTTTACTTGGGTAAATGTAAATATGTTAATGTAAAATATTTCAGATTAATTTTTAAATGATATATAATGAGCAAATGGAAAAATTTTATTTGTCAAAATATACTGGTAAAGATAGTGTAATCTAAATAACCTTTTATGTGCAGATTTGCAAACAATATATCTACGCTCGGTATTTCAAGTTCAAAATTTCTTTATCTTTCTATAATCTAATGAGAAAAGTATATAATTTCCTCAAAGTAAGATGACCAAATCAACATTATAGTGCCCTTATACTGTTTCTGTTTTTGTGACTCACAATGTGATTATTATACTTTTCAGAATAGGGATGAATGCATTGATTCTTTAAATATATGTGAAAGAGTAAAATACTGAATACCCCATGTAATCTATTTATAAATTATCTATTTTTCATAACAATGCAAAAAAGGATAATGATAGGCCCAGAGTTTATCACTTGAGGCTTTTTCAAACATATACACATTTTCATAAACTCAAACACACAGGCCGTTAATTCTGGCTCAGTTGCATATGAATCAGTAAATTTCTGTACTTTTGCGGGGAAATTCTAGTTCTAAATTGCCTTCTTTTTACTTTCTCAGCATTCTTTTGGGAATTCCTCAATGTCTGCCTGTGAGTTCTTAGGAAACACAAAGATATTTTAATAGTTACCAAGGCAGGATGTAATTTAGAAGGGAAATTAGATGCTAAGGAATTAATGCCTTTGAAATCCAAAGTAGCTTGAGTTAGACTGTTTGGGTTTCCCAGATGCTTCCTTTAATTGATACAAGTAACTGACTCTGCTCAAAAAATGTTAGGTCGAGTTTTCTGATTGAGCAGAAACTCCCTCATGGTTGATGGCAGGAATTCCTCATCAGGGTTAAATTCGATTTCATTTTCTCCCTGAGGTCAAGTCCATTTCCCAGTGATAGAAAAGAGGAGCGAAAGGGTGTGGTCCCTGAGAATCTCCCTTTGTGGGATGAGCTCACTGAGCTGATGGAAGTGACTCAGGGAGCTTCTGCTTTTCCTTCATCCTTCAGAGCCAAGGATAGGGGCCTATGCTTTTTTATTACTCCTCCCCATCATTAGTTGCTAGGAAGAAAGGAGATGATTCAAGGTGGAAGATTGCAAATGTGAGGGGAGAGTGAATATTTCGATTAATAATGAGAAGGCTGAGAGAGGACTTGATAACCATCTTAAGTTTATGAAAATCTTTAATGAGATGTGGATTGGAAAAGTTGTCGATTGAAGATGGAAGCCTGAAAATGTGAGTCTAGGCTGACTGATGCCTTGAGTTCCTGTGGTACTTGTCCCTTTATCAATAAATGACCTGGAGTTACCTGACTATGCAAGTCCTTTCTGGGAGTGGACAGCTATAATTGCTTAAGCCTGTCACCCAATTAGGTTAGGTTGCCCAGTGGGCCATGTCTGCAGCTTTTGGAGTCCTTCCTGAACTTGGAAGTGTATTTGCCTTAAGGTTGTGATACATTTGAGAGTTCGTTGGAATTTATTGTGTGGTTAGCTCACAAACAAATTTTTTCATGAAAAGGTTGATATTTGTGGTTTAGAATTTTTATTGTTTTTGGTTTTGGTGTGTGTGTGTGTGTGTGTGTGTGTGTGTGTGTGTGTGTGTGTGTGTGTGTGTTTCCCTCCTCCCCTTGGGCTAGTCATCTTTTAGACTAGTTAATAGCTTTAAAAACATTTGGTTTAAAAAAAACAAAACTAACAACAACAAAAAGGAATGTGAAAGAGTGAAGAAAGTTTCATGGACTTCTGGGACATCAATTCAAGAAGGATTAAAGAAAGAACGCAACAGAAAACTATTTAAAAAAATAACAGCTAAAAACTTTTCTAACCTAGGGAAAGAAACAGATATATCAAATCCTGGAAAACCAAGGTATACCAAATAAAATGAATCTAAAGAGATCCACACTGAGACACATTATAATTAAGTTGTCAAAAGTTAAAGACAAAGAGAGAATCTTTTTTATTTATTTATTTTTAGACAAAGCAACCCTTGGTTGACCTCACACACTACAAGGACCTTGTCAGTTTACAATCTCTTATTTTTAAATTTATTTTTTATGCCTACAGCACCTGGTCTTCCTAGGTGGTATCCCATCCAAGTACTAACCAGGCCTGACCCTGCTTAGCTTCCAAGATCAAACAGGATTGGGCTTGTTCAGGGTAGCATGGCGGTAGGCCAAAGAAAAAATCTTAACAGCAGCAAGAGAGAGTCCGGGTGATGGGAAAAGGAGGAGGCAGCAGTGATTCCCTATAAATGGCACTGAAGTAGGACCTGAAGCCTACATTCCAGGAGGGTGAGTGAGTACTGTGCTTTCATCGGCCTCTTCTCTATGAAGCAAAGTATGTAAAAGTTTCCATAAAGGACAAATAAGTGTAGAACTTTATTCATTACAGTGGTTTGGAATAAGAATTGGGATGAATGAGTTCTGAAAGCAGGGCACTCCAGTATGTGCACACCAATCTGCAGAAACAGGGAATATCAAAAAGCCAATCAGGAGCAACACGCAGGGGGCAAGATAAGAGGGGCTGCCCCAGTAAAGAAGACATCTGGTCTGCAACAGAAAAATGTTGAAGTGAAAACGAAAAAGAACAAGCAGAAAACACCCGGAAATGGAGATGGTAGCTCCTCAGCCTCCTTGAAAGAAGAGCACCTGGGTAGGTCTGACTGTTGAGAATGAGGAAATATTCATGAACAGAGCTGAAGTTAAAATAAAGATTCCTGAAGAACTAACATTGTGGCTTGCTGATGACTAGGACCTGATTACTGGCAGAAACAGCTCTTTTATCTTCCTGCCAAGAAGAATGTGGATTCTATCCTGGAGGATTATGCAAATTACAAAAAATCTCCAGGAAACACAGATAATAAGGAGTATTCTGTTAATGAAGTTGTGGCAGAGATAAAGGAATACTTCAATGTGATGTTGGCACTCAGCTACTCTACAAATTTGAGAGACCTCAGTATGATGAGATCCCTGCTGATCACCCTGATGCAGCCATGTCCCAGGTGTGTGGAGCACCACATCTACTGAGATTATTTGTAGGAATTGGAGCGATGTTGGCCTAAACACCTCTGGATGAGAAGAGCCTTGCTTTATTACTGAATTATCTTCGTGATTTCCTAAGACACCTGGCAAAGAATTCTGCAACTTTGTTTAGTGCCAGTGACAATGAAGTAGCTCCTCCTGAGGACCACCAGAAAGCTGTGTTTGCTTTCTCAGGCCATTGAATGGAAAAAGCAAGTGGAGAACAATATTACAATATATTAAAAATACTATATTTCAGGGGGAAAAAAAGCAGTAAGGGAAAATCAACCTGTTACATACAAGGGATCCCTACAAGAATATCAGTGGGGATATTTCAGCAGAAACCATGAAGACCAGGAGGGAGTGGGATGATATAGTCAACACACTGAAAGAATAAAACTGCAATTCAAAAATACTCTACTTGAAAAAGTTGTTCTTTAGCATTGAAGGAGAGAGAAAGAATTTTCTAGATAAGCAAAAGTTGAATGAATTCATCACCACTAGACTGGACTTACAAGAAAAATTAGACTTCTTTAGGCTGAAATCAAATGGAATATTACTTGTTTAATTGGAATTCATTTAAAAGTATAGATGCTATGTAGGTTATTTTCTATAAAGGTGGCTTCAGGTGTTTTGGCATCGATGAGAAGGGGGCCATTCTGGATTGTGTGGTGGCAGCTATTTCTGCAATCATGAAGTACAAGAATGCTGGCCTTGTCACGTGTGTGAAGGGACTTCTGCTCTCCTGTCCGTGAGATGGCTTCTTCAGAATCTGGTGGAAACCAGCTTGCCATGGCCTGGCCTGCAGACAGCCAGTCACCCTCTGCCAAGTCTTCTGCTCACATCTATTCTGGGCTCAACCCCAAGATTCAAGGAAAGGCACCCTGTCCTGTAGCAATCCATTGGATCAATATTTTGGCAACGTGGGTTACTGGGAATTGACCTCAGTTTTGCTATAAAACAAAATTGCAGAAATGTTCTCCACCTTTCCTTAAAGTTAAATATCAGTGAGGAGGAGTCTGAGCTCAGAGTTTGGACTATGCAGCCTGATGGAACCACTGCCAGAGAACTGTTGTCAGCAGTGAGGTCCAAGTGCAGCCGGCCGCACCCTTGAATTATACCTCGGGAGTACTAATCAGTTTCACAGTCATGTGTATTATCTTCACATACCACTCAGCTTGTTTTAATTGTCTCATGACCCAGGGCGGTGGCCATGAGTGCACAGATGTCAACAGTGATGCAATACCAAAGTAACTATTGTCCTGTGTTTCAGACGAGCTCTGTGTTGACCCATACACGATCAGCTTATCCCATGATGGTAAGGCTGGAGAGTTCATCAAAGCTGGCATCATCACATTTGTTGTCCACCAGGTCCTGCATCTGACAGGTCCATGGGTATTCACAAAGGTTTTCCTGGATCTCTTATATCAGCAAGAATGGAACCAATGTGGGACTGACGAACATATGCAAATCTGGTGTAAAATACACAGACACTTCACTCTGTCTCTGGAGCAGCCAAGTCAGAGCTGGAGCTCTGATGAGCTGTGAGATTCCCTCCCTCGCTCAGCGCCATGTGTGGTATTTTGGAGATAGCTCTCATGCGAGAACGTTTAGCTTCGTCTGGATCATATCAACAGTTCCTGCTGCTCTTTCAGCCGCCGTTTTCAAAACAGGATTGCCTACTGGGGCTGTCAGGAACAAACTGTTGTGTTTCAACCTGCTTAAAACCGATGAGAAACAGATACAGTTGGTTTCTTCCAGATGATTTGCTCAGAAGTGTTTTAGGTTTTTTACTAAGGGCATTACATTACCTTTAATGTAAAGCTGTTCCATTCATGTAATGCAATTTAAATTACTTTAAATTTAAAGTAATGTAATGACATGCAACCAGCTACAATTGCTCAGCAGATTGGTAGTCAGATGCCCGAGTGAAGCCGTCTGGGCTGGTGTAAGTTTCTGTTCTTCTTTTGAGGTTTACAAGGGCACCATGATCTCTGTTTCTCCTGAAATGCATGCAGAAGGACCATGCAGATGGGTCAGGAGCTTGGCCTCGCATATCTCTTTTCTGGATTGCCTCCTAACTCCCTCAGAGAATAGAAAAATCTGATCGATAGCTCTTGGGTTGTCCTGGAAGTCCTGTGCTTTTGAAGTGTATTTGAGTCTTGAGCTGGCTCAATACCATAATAAAATAACTAGTCTATTTTTAATCTATGCAGAATTGTATCTTATTTATAGTCATATTTCTTGTGAGTCAGAGTTAGCGTTGAATTAAATATAAACTCAAATTTTAAATAGTTATTGTAGTAAATTCAGGACTTTCTTACATTTATTGGACAACAAGGTACATTACTAAGTCAATGCCACTGAAATTTTGTAGATTTAACTTCAGCTTAAATGAACATATGCCCATTTTGGTGGGCATATGTTCATTTAAGCTGAAGTTAAATCTAATAAGAACACAAATCTCATAAGAACACTTAAGACAAATTAAGATACCATGAGACAAATTGTTTGATACTTCTCACTTACGTTAACTAAGTAACAATAATAAGGCTTTTAAAGTTGGAGTTAATGATGATGTTCAACATCTAAATGCTGAAACTGTTAATCATTTATATTGTTTTATTGATTTTTTCATCACATTTATACTTGTGGTTTTTTTTTTTGCTTTTGCTTTTTAAGACTATTTTGGGTTTTCTTTCAAACATTTTGTTATACTTTACTTACTCCTTGTTCTTAGAACCTTCAAGAATTCTTATCTTTTGCCATTTGTCTTTATGTCTACTTTATTTCCTTTGCATTTTGTCCTTCCTACAAGTCAATCTTTAGCAGCTAATGTATAAAGATGATCATAATTTCCATGCTTTTTTCTTTCTACTGATTCTGCCCTATAAAATTGCATTGCTTCTTTTAAAAAGTTATTAAAAACCACAAATTTGTCATAAGGAAAGGTCTAGGGAGAAATGGGTATCCACGTACGGATGGGATCAGATTGTTTGAGCAGTGGTGTTGACTTAGTTAGTGATGTTCTTCACAATTGTTAGGAGCATCCCTATTGGCAGCTACAGAATCCGACTTATTTACTGTTGTATTGATACTTAGGAGACCAGTAAAGTGCCTTATTTCTAGCCTCTAACTCAGCTAATGAACAAAGAAAGGCATACTTCATGCCTAGAGAATAGTCCAAGGAGCTTTATGTGGCAGACTGAAATGTTCAATATCAAAGTCAAGTTTAAGAATTCTTTGTTGTTTCAGCTATGAATAACCAAAAATCTCAATACCACTCAGCGACAGTGAGTTGAATAACTTGGATGTATAAGAGGGGGCCTTGTGTCTTTTGTGTGGCTGTGAAATAAAGCCTTGAGATGGAGTTGAAGGGCTGATAAGTAAAAGTCTCTAATCTAGAAGCCTGTGATTCTTAAGCCTGCTGCAGATGATGCACTTGGCTCTGGGTGTGGCTTCTTTTCAGCCACATTAAGTAGTAATGTGCTTGCCAGTCACATTTGACATCAGTTAGGAGTACACGCAACCCATAAATTTTAAAGCCACCAAAACTATAAATTTTTTAAAATGTCAAAGATAGGAATATAGCATGTGTCTGAGTTAGTTTACGCTCAGGAAAGTTTTTTTTTAATTTAAAAGACATAATCATTATCTTTATATTAATTATTTAAATTCTGACATGCAAATATTTCTTAGTGCTTCTAATGCAATATTTCCTATTCATATATTTAATCCTATAAAAGCTAGTTTGAATTCAGGTGGTCACTGGTTGAATATATGTCAATATTTCTAAACTTGTATTACTGGAGGGCATTTATTAGGTATACAAACTATAACTGCTTATACAGTAAATTATTTGTTGAAAAATCAGGGGTGCTAGGTAATGTATGTTATGCACTTAAGTAATTTCAACTGCTATACATAAGAATTAAAGTTACTTAAGGAATAAATAATTTTTTTCCTGAGGTTTATAGTCCTTTCAAGTACACCTTTGTAGCTGATTGGTGTCAACTTGGGCTGCCATAACAAAGTTTTAAAGACTAGGTGACTTAAACATCAAAAATTTACTTTCTCATGGTTCTGAAATGGAAGTCCATGATCAAAGTCTCAGCTGATTTGGTTTCTGGTGAGAACTCTCTTCCTGGCCTTGTTGCTATGTCCTCACAAGGCCTTTCTTTGGTGTGTATATATAGAGAGAAGGGCGTGGAAGAACACTCTCTGGTGTCTCTACTTTTGAGAACACTAATCCTATCAGATTGGGGCCCCACCTCTATGACCTCATTTAACCTTAATTATTTTCTTAAAGGTTGAATCTCTTCAACATATGAATTTTGGGGGAACACAGACAAAAGGCAAGCTACCATTTATTTCATGGCAGCTGGATGGAACTTTCACATATAGTTGGGAGAATTCTCTTGTGAGAGATATTGTCGTAATTGATGTTTGAATGATAGGCATTAGATATACCACATAATGTAAAGTTGCTTTCTTTTTCTTTCCTTTTTAAAAAATTTTTTTCTTTTTTTTAACTATTGAGACCTAATGGAGTAATATTAATATGATTCTTTTATAGTATGTGAGCTAATCAATGTTAAAAACACTACAATATGACTTATTCCCATCACACTCCCAATAATCATTTGGTAAACACTTAGCATGTGCCAGATGCTGGCTAAAAATTGTCTACTTACTAATCTTCACTGTATTGGTAGGTAGTATTTTATCCTCCATGGTGGTCTAGAGAAGTTTGTGAGGGTTGTTCTGGCAGTGGCCTCATTTTAACTCTGGCTGTTTCAAAGGTTGTGGCCTTTTTTTACATCATCTTATTTCACAATAAAGAGTTATATGTCCAGGGATGTAATAGAACCAAAGGAGTTACTACGTTCTGTTTCCTCTACCTTGGGATTCTGGGCTATTTCTCCTTGTTTTTATTAACTTGACATTGTAACCATAAGAACACTCTATTCAACAACCAACCAATACTGAAGCCCCTACCTACTGAAATTCAAGAAAAATTTTAAAAAGAAAGATTTTCAAGGAACCACCTTGAGAGCTGTATATAAGAATGAAAGTTACACCTTGTAGCCTGATTACAACTTAAATGATAGTATTAAAGTAAGTCTGGTCAGGCTGTATTTTCCAGGGCAAGCTAGAGTTTGGCCTGAATGCCTTGATGATTACTTTCAAGTAGACCTGATTGTGAAATTTCAGGGCTTTACTTTCCCTTATGTAGTATACGTTAATTACTGCTGAAAATTTAAGTCAGTAACTTCTGGTATCGGGTAGTGTTTCAGGGTTATAATGCTGTAGCATGGGAATTCACATCAGGATTTACCAACAGTTATGTGTCAAGCAGGAAGTGTCAAATGAACATAAAGCATTGATTCAGCAGGTCCCAGAGCAAATGCCGGCCACTGGGGATGAATGTGGACTTCTGACATGATTTAAGACAGCTCTAAGGAAATGGGGAGATAAAAATAAATTAGAGAAGGACTAATTGAGTTCCACCCAGCTCTTAACCATGCCTGCCCCAGGCTGGCTCTTTGTAAATTTGGCTGTACTAACCGATGACAGTGCAATGCCACTTCCTTAATTGCCATTAAAAGCAACTTGGTCAGAGAAAGGTCTCATTAGTCCATTTTCTTTTGTTTCATAATCTAGTACTTTCATTTCACCAGCAACGTGAAGACATATTTAATCTTAAATTTAAATGTGATAGGAAGTATTTGCTAAAGGGATATATATATATATATATATATATATATATATATATATATATATTGCAAATGCATGAAGTATCTCATTCCAATTTTATTTTATGTGGAATTGGACACGTTTTGGCATTTATTTCAAATGACAGTTAGTTAAAATTTGAAAGTAAACTATCATATAAAGTTACAGTTATTTCATTGTAATGATACTGACTCAGCCATTTCAGAATTTTTCTTTGTATTTTTCTTTTTATAATTGTTTGCTAGAGATTTTGACATTTTAATACTGTGTTAAATTTGCAAAAGTGAGTTTAGATAGCACTGCACTGATATTAAGACATTTACGGTCGTAAAAGTAATTAAACTCTATTTCAGCCTTGTATTGATATAACTAATTTAAAAAGAAAATATTCACTATATCCAATTGCATTAATATTAGGCAACTCTTGTATCAGTAAGGGGTCCAATTAGGAGACATAAACCACACTAGTAATTTAAACAAGGCAAATTTAGTGTAAAGATAGTCTTAGTCAATTCAGGTTGCTATAATAAAATACTGCAGACTGGGAAGCTTATAAACAGCAGACATTTATTTCTCACAGTTCTTCAGGCTGGAAGTCCAAGATCATGGTGCCAACATGGTCAAGAGAGGGCCTATTTCTGGGTCACAGAACTCTCATTGTATCCTCACATAGCAGAAAGGGCAAGGGAGCTCTCTGGGTGTGTCTTATGAGGGCATTCATTTCATTCATGAGGGCTCTGCCCTCATCACCTAATTACCTCCCAAAAGTCTCACCTCCTAATAACATCATATTGGGTCTTAGGATTTCAGCATATGAATTTTTGGGTAACACAAACATTCAGATTGTAGCAATTAACTCAGAAAAGGTGGATAATTACTAAAAAGGGTAAAACAAAATTGCAAATAATATAGTGATAGCAAAGGTAGGGAATAACTTCTACCTCTAGGGCTAAGGCAGAGAATCTAACAAAGGAGCAAACTTGTAAGAAGGTACCCCAAGATGAATATTCCAACCTTTTTGGAGAAGGTACATCTCTAGCTTACCAGATGCCCATGAGGTTCCTGAAGTGCCTCAGATATGAGCTGGTCTGAAGCTATTGGGCTGGGACTGGTGAGCAGAATGTTGCCTGGTCAGGATGCCAGCCAAACTTGTTGAAAGGTGAGCACAAATGGTTTCTCATATGCCACTGGCAGCCTCACCATTAGACTGGGAAGAACAGTTTACCAGAATCAGAAAAGTTCTCTTGCAGGTTCCTGTCCATGTCCTCTACAGAAAAGCCTCGTTTTCTCCTAGAAGGCAAAGAAAAATGGTTTCCAAGGTCTGTCTCCACTGTCACAAAGCACTGCAAAGGAAGGATGAATTCCACAGTGAGATATCACTTCACATACATTAGGATGGCTATCAGTGTCAAAAAGATGTCAAAAGGACAGATAATAACAAGTGATGACAAGGGGGTAGAGCAACTGGAATTCTCACATAATCTTAATAGGAATGGAGAATGGTGCAACAGTTTTGGGACAGTCTGGAAGTTCCTCAAATGGTTAAACATGGACTTACTGTATGGTCCAGCAGTTCCACTCTTAGATGTATACTCCAAAGAAATGAAAATATATGTCCATACAACCACGTATGTAAATATTTATAGCAGCATTATTCATAATAGCCATAAAGTAGAAACAACCCCAACGTCTATCAATGAATAAAAGGATAAATAAAATGTGATATGTCTATACAATGGAAAGTTATTCAGCATTGAAAAGAAATGAAGTGCCGATATATGATACAACATGGATAAAAGTTGAAAATATTTTGCTAAATGAAAAAAATCCAGTTACAAAGATCACATATTATATGGCTCCATTTATATTAAATGTCCAGCATAAGCAAACTATAGGACTGAAAGTAGATTAGCTATTGCTTAGGGATAGAGGATTGGGAAGTGGTGGCTAAAATGTATGGGGTTTCTTTTGGGAGATGAAAATATTCTAGCACTGTGATAATGATAGCAAAACTGAATTTCACACTTTAAGTGGATGAATTGTATGGCATGTGAATTATATCTTAATAAAATGTTTTCTTTTTTTAGCATTGAAAAAGGATGAATTTAGAACTTAGAAACAATAAATTTGTTTCTTTTGGTAACAAAAGAAACAATTTTTTTTGTTTCTTTTCTAAATGGTAACTGGCACAAAAGTATAGCCATTTTGCTATGTTAAATTTTAAAGCATTTTAAAAATGAGAAGCTGATGAATATATCTGAAGGCTGGAGAAGTTAAGTGAGTTGCTCAGAACATGGTTTTTCTGACTCTCAGTCTATTGTTTGTTGTACAAGATAATATTTTTTTGTCTCCACTTCTTCTTTTTAAAAATTTATTTAATTTTTAATTAAATTTATTAGGGGGTGACATCGGTTAATAACATTATATAGATTTTAAATGAACAGTTCAGTAATGCATCACATATATATTGTGTGTTACTACCAAAAGTCAAATCTTTCATCACCATATATTTGACCCCTTTTACTCTTTTTACCTTCCCCCTCCCCACTTCCCTCTGGTAACCACTAAACTGTTATCTGTGTCTATGAATTTTTGTTTGTTTGTCTTGTTTGTTTGTTGCTTTTAGTGTTATATCCTGCATGAGTGAAATCATATAGTTCTTGACTATTTATGACTTATTTTGCTTAGCGTGATAATCTCAATACCCATCCATGTTGCTGCAAATGGAAGAGAGTCTATAGGAAAGGATTTTAATAACTCCCGTCTTTGCAAAGAGAGGTGCTCTCTGAGAAATGTGTAGCAGAACTTTTTTTTTTTAATCTCTGATGTACAGGTATTAGAGGGACAATGTACCAAATAACTCATTAAGATGAAAAAATACAAGTCTGCGTGTGAATACAGCTTCAGGTCCAACTATGAAAAATAGCTGATTGAAAAATATATTACCAATCTGAAGATGCAAGAACCATTGATGGAATGTGGATAGCATTTTGAATTAAATAACCAAGTTTTTGAGTTTTGATAAATGCAGACTCTTTTCTTACTAGAAGAAAAAAACCATTTCTTAGATGTAGTGTCTTACACATTAAACTTCCAAGGCATAAATCAAGGCAGACACAATTCTGGATCATGCTTTAAATAGCTTTTCTCCTATATTTCACATCCAAGAGTGTTTAGTTATAAAGTTTATGTTTACCTGTAGATGATTTGTAATATTTTTCTCATTTTAACTGTATCTTTAAGCACTGTCTCTTTCTTCTATCACTTCTATTTTGACAAACCAGGAAATACAATCCATATGATACAATACTGTAGTAATGTTGCTCTAACTACATAGATTATTGTTGTATTTAAATAAAGCATTTCCTTCCTTGAACAACAGAAATGTCATAATTAATAAAGTTTTTATTATATTTTAGAGGTGAACCTTCCTAAACATCATGAATGTCAAAAATTTATTTTTACTCTTAAAGGAAGAAAATATACACATTTTATATTAAAGAGAGGAGATATATATTTAAAAATAATTTTTATATTTTTTAAATGGTTTCAAATACACTGAAGATTTCAGTGTATCATCTAATGTTATCTTTTTAAACTGATTATAATTTTTAGAGTTTGAGTATTCTGCAATGGAATGACTCTTATGCCATATTAATAAAAGATTCAGAAATATTAAAATACAAGTTTTGAATAACATTGTAGCTAATAAATCAAAGTTTTAAAATTCAATAAAAATATTAGGCTGCTTTGTAATCTTGTTATATGAGTTTTTTTTTTGATTAAGAGAATTATGTTATAAAAGGTAGGAAGCTCCTAGGTTTGTCAGAATAGTTGGCAATAGTTTTCATTCCCATCATTTGAGACCATGATTTATCCAGACCATAAGCTCCTTGAGGGAAGGACTGGGTCAACTGCTATAATGGTGGATGTAGTAAAAGAAACTCAGGAATAATTCTCAATTGACTAATAAAGTCTACTTAATAAATATTTCCAGATCTTTGGAAAATCTAGCAGAAAGCCCTCTAACATGGGCATTAAAATTAAAATTTTCTGTTTCTGAACAAAAGGAAAAAAGAAACTTACATGACCTTAATTGAAATCAAACAAATGTGCCTGGCAGTTCAAGTTACTTATAAATGTAGAAGCTTTCAAGTTTTAATGAAACATGCTTGGCATTCACATTTTGATGAGAAACTTTTGCAGCTGGCTCTATAAAGATAACCTGAAAGGTGAAGTTTGCTAAAAGAAAGGAAATCAAAATCTAAAAGAGATTTTCTGTCAAGCCCACTGTGTTCTTATTGGCATTCTTTGCTCCCCTAGTTGAAGCAGAGTGGGCCTTTCCTGTGCCACTGGCACCACCTGGGAAGTGAACTGGTTCTGAGAACTGTTTGCTTCTAGGTTGCAGACAGGAAAGAATAACTTCACCTGCAGTATTACACCAGGAATGGGAGACCAGCAGATGTCAGCATAAAGACACAATTCCTGCTGATTTCCATTTCACATAGCTGGAAAGATTGGGTCCTGTTGTTTGCTCTTATAACCCAGAGCAGCTGGAGGTCCCCCTTCTCCCACATGCCTAAAGCCCCTCTAGAGACATAACAGCACTTATAGCTATCAGTAGAAGAATTATTTCATGCCCTTGGAATACACATATGACATCCACACTCTCAGGATTCTTTTCTCATACACATACGACATCCACACTCTCAGGATTCTTATTCTACATTTCTGGAGTAACATCTTAGATTTTGCAATTTTAATAATCTCTACAGATCTTTCTGATGAACAGTCAGGGTTGAGAACTTTTGACTGAAGGAGTAATAACAAATATATGACTTTTGCTTCCTTGCATACTTTTTTTATCTAAGTATATCCTCAGATTTTACTCTTCCCCTCTGAAATCTGTCTGTCTATCTATCTATCTATCTATCTATCTATCTATCTATCTATCTATCTATCTATCTATCTTTTATTTATTGTGTCAGTGATTCATTTATTGATTTATCTATAACTTACTGAGTCTACTCTGCTCCAGAAATTGTGCTGAAGCTAAGGAGGGTATCCTTAAGTGTGGTAGGGAAGATAAATAAGAAACAAGTAATTTTAATAAAAAGTGAGAGCTGTGATAGAGATAAACTCAGCAGCGAGGGGATGGAGTGCTTAACCTACGAAACACCGCCATAGCATGACTGAAATATTGACGGGCAGGAGAGGGCAGGGACAGACCTGGGGCGTCCCTGTCCTTGGTGCTGAACCACCTCTGCGCCTGCTAGGGTAAGGATCTTTTCCCTAACGCCTGGCTTCTGATGATTTATCTACCACGTCTCCTACTAATTCTGAGCCAGATGAGGAGAGAGGTAGAAAAAATGGAGGAACACGGATAGAGTAGATTAAAGAGGTTGTTGAAGGGACAGTCCTTGAGTTATTGACTCAGAGATGTGGCAGTTCGTGGAAGTAGGGAGTAGAGATATCAAGTTATTTAGTTCCAAAAAGAAAATCTCTCCTTTAGACAGGTAAGCTCTCCAGTACTCTCTGCAACGTGATACTTATGAAAGCAGAGGCTTTTCAGAAGTGCTAACAATTTTAAAATACACCTCTAGGTGAAAGGGACTTGAGAGGCATTCAAGGAGAGAAAGCATTATTAATTTTTTTAAAAAAGAACTTGTTCAAGGACCTTCATATAATTTATTATAGCAGAAACATATGGCGTGATGATACAATATAATGGTGAAGATGTAGCTAGGAATTATATCATTATATCAGTGTCCCAAAGGGGAAATTTGCAGTCATCACCTAGAAGGAGGCTGATTAGAAACTGGACCCTCAGGTAGCAGCTGGGAGAGAGTGTAGTTAATATCCTTCCAAGAATAAACTGGGAATGGGCATTTTTGCTTGCTTTGTTTATGTCCGGGAGTATATATGCAATGGGATGCTCCTGTGCCTATGAAGAATTGTTTCTTTGTTTGTGACAGTCCTATGGGATTCATAAATGCAGCCCTATGTAACATTAGAGCCAGATGATCTAATGCCTTGTCCCTCAGGTGGCTGCTGAAAAATATGGGGTGCCAGATGTTTTACAAACTTTTTCTAGGGGGCTACTGGTGACTAGGAGTGGGTTAGAATGAGAAGATAAAAGAGGTGTCCTCTGGTTTTCCTGGTCTCTTTTTATGGTCCCTGGTGGATGAAAAAGGGGAATGGGATCAATTGTATGGTGATGGATAGTAACTAGACTTTTGGGAGTGCTCACTCTAATGTATACAGATGTCAAATTATAATATTGTACACCTGAAACTTAACTACATATTTAAAAATACTCAAAATGTGATGCACAAAGTACAGATCATTTCTGTGTATTTAAGGACACTCAAATATGTACTATTACCTTAGAACAGCTCTGCTGCAGTGCTTTCCAACAGAAAAATTATATACTGAATTATACACCTTAAAATGTTTTCATTGTAGAATTCTATCCCCCCGCTTTTTTAGAATTAAGTTTGGACTTTCCATTTTAAAAGTTCTGCAATGTTTAGAAAAATAGACTTTCCAAGGGCAGCATTTTTACAAACAGTAAGTGCATACGAGGTAAATGGTCTGTATAACTGAGGATGGGCAAGTCCTCTGGCTTGGAGGTGTTACGAATGTAGGTTTAGAACTCTGAGGTCAGGGTCTGTGGGCCAGCACCAAGGATTAGTGAGCTTCTCATGAAGAATCAGAGCAGAGGTGTGTAGAGGCCCAGAAGATGACCTAGGACACTGGTGAAAGATCATTTCATAATATGCTATAGCAAACCTTCCTTAATTTTAAACCATTGTGAATATCTGATAGTGTCTCAATTGTTTCCCAGGTAGACTGCTCATGTATGAGGGCTATCTGATTCAAAACCACAAGTAGCAATGCTTGCTACTTGGCAAGTATAGTAGTAAAAACTTAGGTTGTGGTTGAAAAGGAAGTGAAGTGAAATGAGGGGAAAAAACTGAAAAAGAAAAATGCAAGAGCATAAATTGAAAAGAGGAGACATAGAAACCCACAGAGTAAGAGAAAGAGGGATCAGGAGATTAGCATGGTACAGAAGGGCTTAGAGGAGGGAACAGCAGCCAAAGACATTATTTTAAAGGAAGAATATGAAAGGATAGTGTATTAGAGAGAGAGTAAGGGATGAAAACATGATCGCTGCAGTGAGTTCATTGGGGCAATTGGGCAGATGTGAAGTAAAGGGAATGAAGAATGTGGATGGACTTTCCCAACGATGAAGTTCCTACTTTATATTGCTTTAGCAGGGTGACAGATTCTGAGGGTCAACAGAAGCAGGACCAAAGAGCTGGGTCCAAGGAGAGCCGAGTCAAAGGTGAAAGGACAGAGTCCAGAAAGGAAATGGGCTTGTCTCAGAAGACTATTCAGAGGCAGTGACCACAGGAGGGTCCTGGAACAAGATGAACAATTGGATGGTGCAAAAACACAGGCTCAGAGTTCTGCCCTAGTCTGGGAGCCTCTTCTACACTCCCACAGGGTCAGGAATAAAACCCAAGGCATAACTGCTGAGCTTGTATCTGAAAGCATCTAACCAGGTGGAAAATATGGGGCCCGATGTCAGAGAATATTCAGATGGCCTTTTATCAAGTGCTTCCCTTCCTGGAAATTGGGTATCGACCTTAGTTGAAATAAGTCTATTGGAAATGTTTCAACCCTAAAATGAGATTTTAAAATAGTTGGCTCTGATCATGTACATCATTTAATTGTATGATTTTAAAAATCCATATTTTAAGAAATTTAGGACTAACCAAGGCACTAATGAATGTGAACCTTAAAAATTGTGTGAAATTCTGTGTAGAATTCATAGAATTAACTTGTCTTGAGGGAAAATGGGTAATATTTAGAATTCAAGCTGTCTAGACTGAAGGCATAAGTTTCAATGAGCAAGTTTTTAATCAGACCAACAGCCATATGTTGAGAGAGGTTGTGCTAGTATGATTTGGAGTTTTGAAGGAAGCATAAACTGATAACCATCTTCAGAGACCTTGGACACAAATAAAACCAGGGGTTTGTTCCATATAAACATTTACAGGTATTTCAAACAGACAAGCCAGAGATAAGCAATGGAGGATTTTTATGATCCTTTTATCTCGTAAATTATCTGGGAAATATTGTTCATGGATAGGTCTGCCTCACAGAGAGCTCATAAAAATACAGAATAGTAAGGAACATTTATTGTTTTTATAATCTTCAACATTGATTATGGTGAGATTAACCACTTTTATCTATTTTTAGACTATTTCTTACTTTGTCGCACAAAATAGCTTTATACATATTAGATTCTTGTTATTAGCCGAGGTCTTCCAAAAAGAGAGAACCAATGTTTATTGCTTTTGAGCACACACACTCCTGTATAAAAACAGATTAAAGATTTGGGAGAGGGTTGTGTGAACTAGGAAAGTAGAGATAAGAACATCTCTTAATGTTTCTTAAAATTTTTTGAGACTTTTTTTTTTGAGAAATTCTTCACTACAGGACCCTTTCTCCTAAACCACCACACTGAAGGAGACTTAGCACTTCTTCTCTCAAAGCTCTTGACTCAAACTTATTCAACCGTCACTTGAAACTCTCTCATTTTTCCCATCTTCCATTGTCATAAACCTAGACCCCTAGACAGTCTTTCTCCCAGCCCCCATCCTGTTGAAAGAGACATTTGTATAAAACAGAGCTCTTGATCTAAGACATCTTCTTTCCTTCCAAAAAACAGAAGCAACCAACTTTATCCAAGAGCAACTAGTGATAATGAGTTTTGTTTTTGCTTGAGAGAAAGAACCTCTTTTCTTTCACGATTAGATACCTGCTCAGTCTCTGGGACATCTTAAACTCATCTGTAGGATTCTAACACTCATCTATCATCCCACAAATATTTACTTAGGTGTACTTTGTTTCTTTATAAATATGTATAGGCTCTTCTTAAAGCTGAGAGAAATCATAGAATCACTCCATGTAAGAACACTCCAAATAGATTTTTATATGAAGATAAGCTCTTAAGTCAATGAAATATCCTTTCATCAACTGAGAAGAATGGAGAGGTGGTATGCATACAACCCAATCACTGAATTCAAGCTGCACTAAGAGCATCCTCTGTGTCCACACATGCCTATTTTCTACCTTTTCCTCACCTTCTTGTTATCCCACTCTCTTTGTACAGCTATTTGATAAAACTTCTCAGGTGAAGATGTCACTGATGTTCTATATTACCCTCCTCAGAAAAATCTGTGTTCTTAAAGAGGATACTTGGAAAGGGCAATGCTCAATCCAAAGGACTAGCCCTCTAACAGTCAATTTGCCTGATTTGTGAAAGGACAAGGCAGAGACTGAAATCATTTTCCAAATTTCTTAAAGAAGAGTATGTAGGTGGGTTCCAATGGTTATATTTTAAGTCTAAGATGAAGAATGTCTATGTCCAATTGGAAATTAGAAGGTATCCTTTCAAGGTGAAGTTTAGGTTTGGCAAAGTCTCAGGTTCACGGTTCTTTTTTATCATCTTTGTACAACATTGTATATACTGTCCACATTCAATTAGATAAACTATTTATATACCCTCTATCTCATACTCCTTTGATGTGATATTTTATTTTCAATTTTTAGCTGTGTGTTTCTCTAAACTGGCCTGGGTAGAAGGAGATACTTATCTTCTAACTATTATGAAAATCTCACATATACACTAAAGAAGCCCATGAGTTCTGGAGTAATCAAATTCTGAGAAATGCACAACTTTTTCATTATGCTGACTTGCAATGAAAGTTTGATAGTCAAGTCTCTGAATATTACTGAAAGCAGAATGCTGATTATATTGAAATGAACAGAAATAGCATATAATTCACATGCAAATATACAACTTAATTTCCAATGAGTTTTCTAAGTTGTGATATTTTTGATACATTCTAAAAATGTTTCTCCTTAAAAAAGGGTCACATCTTTCCCCCCCAAAAAAAGGAGGTGGGAGATGGAAATACTTTTTATTAAAAGAGCCACATAATTTGCAGAGCTCATTTGGTTAGCGTAGAAATAGAATATTTAAAATCTGTGCATGTCTATTTTCATATTTTACCCTTGAGAAAATTAAAATGATATGCAATTCCTGAACAACAACCAGTATTACCTTCTGTTACTACAGGCAGATGTAGTCAATAACCTTGTGCCTTTGGCTTCCCGATTTTTAAAAACATTTTTCTTCTAAACCCACAGTTTTTTGGAAAGAGGTCTGAGCCTTCTGTGGTGCTACACTAGGAAGCCAAATTTCTGTTTAAAGTGTTTTCACAAGTGATCTGGATACAGGAAAACAAGAATATGTATATCCACATCACGTATAATACTGAATTGGTAGAGATTGAAAAATTATGTTAGTTGTATTGATAATTTGAGATTAAAAAAAAATTTAAATAAAAATTGAGAAATTAGAAAAGTAGTCACACACAATAAGGATTAAATTTTGGACAGAGAAGTTAATCACTTTCTTGATGCCCACACTTCCGCTGTGGGGCTGATTTTCCCCATAGCCCTGAGAAAGCTTCTTACCTCTTTTGTGACATTGATTCTTGTCCACAGCTGATTGGAATGTAAGTTGACCACTTTTTAAGACTTGCCAAAAGGGGAGCAGTTAGGCTTTTGATACAATCAGAGGTTATGCATCCTATGGGGAGGACTTTTGGAGTCCAAAGACTTGTACCTTTGACTGTTTTGGATGATGTCGCTAATCTCTTTGCTGTTCATCTTCCATAAATAACCTTGTTGATTTATCTAAATCCAGTCTGTTTCTAAACTGGAAATCTGAGCCAACTGTTGACATTTGTCAAAATGGTATCAGCTTTATTCATATTTTTATTTTTGGTATGTTCAGATTTTCTAAAAGCTATATGTTCAAGAAGTACTGGGATTTAATATTTTCCTAAATGAGTTCTTTCAAATGTTTTAGAAGTAAATTATTCTGATGCCTTTGTAGCTGTTCCAGCACATAGAAAAAGGAAAGTTTTTACAAAACCAGCATATAAATTTTGACAAAAATAGCACAAAAAAGAAAATTACAAGCTAGTCTCATATGTGAATATCTATGCAAAAATCATAAGTAACAAGGCAAATAAAATCTAGCAATAAACTAAACAAATACACAAACCCAGTGGAGTTTATTCTAAGACATTAAGAAAGACTTATTATTAGGATATTGATTAACATAATTCACCATATTAATAGATTAAAAGATAAAAATATATAATCACATTGACAAGTATAGAAGAGACATTGGATAAAAAGTCAATGTCTATTCCTGATCATAGTGAAATAAGAATAAACTAGTACTTCAATATGATAAAAAAATATATCTCTCAAACCAAAATATAAGAATATATTTATGGTAAAACACTGGAAGCATTTATATTAAAATCACAAATCAAATAAGAGTAGGATATCACAATCTCTATTATTACTTGACATTAATATTAAAAAGTTAATAGTTTTCTTACATAAGTAATAATCAGTTATGAAATAGAATGGACTGACCAAGTCTTGTCACCATAAAGATGTTTTAAATATCTCTACAGAGGGATTAAAAAAAACCCAAATAAACAGAGAAACATATCTTACTCTTGGATAAGAAGGTGCCCTACACTTATCAGTTCTTCCTAAATCAATGTTATATTCACCAGGATCCCCATATAAACTAGACCAAAATTTTGGGGAAATTTGTCAAAAATAATCCTGAAGTTCACCTAGAAATAAAGCATGAAAGTATATTCAGGAAAATTGAGAAAGATAAGAGTCACAGAGTAGAAGAAATTTATGTTATCAATTGTGCTGTGAGATTGTCTGTCAAGCCAATCTAGGAACAGATCTTGGCTCTTTCACTTAAAATCTTTGTGAACTTGGTAAATTACTGAACGTCTCTATGCTTATGTTTTACTTGTAAAACACTTTATATTGGTACTAGCACATAATAAACATTTAATAAATTTTTGCTGTTTTCATTATGAAGTCATCTTAACAGAGTACCATACTGTATTATGTATTAATAGTAATCTCTTGATATAATCAATTATGTATATATTGATTAATTAATCAATGGACTAATCAATGGAAAGAAATAGAGAATTCAGAAATAAATGTAAAAACTAATAGGGTTTCATATATAAATAAAAGTGACATTTTAAATCAGTGAATAGGGTGAATTAAAAAAATATTGGAATAACTAGTTAACATTACAAAGTAGATTCCTACATTACATCCTAAATACAATATAATCTCCTCCAAAATTCAGATGGAGCAAAGATTTAAATGTAAGAAATAAAATCACAGATGTGCTAAAAGAAAACTTAAGAAAAATTGTTTTATAATCTTGGGAGTTGGGGAAGGCTTTTATAAGTAGGCATAAATGAGAATCCATAAAGAAAAGGATAATAAATTTATTTCTATAAAAAATTTAAACTTTCTTTATAACCAAAAGAAAACCAACAATTAAAAATAAGAGCAAAACCAAAAATTCTCCTCTACCCATAGATAAATACGTCGACACAAGTAAAAAAAAATATTTACTGTTTCTGTGCCTGAAAAAATGAACAGAATTTGTTTTTCCTCTGGGGAAGAAGATATAGAAAGAAATGGACAGAGAAGGGTAAGACTCACTACTGGGGACTTTCTCATTGTCTTTGCACCTCAGTATTCAGTTGGGAAACCTTCCTATCCTCTCCTCCCTCCATCCCTGTGGCAGAAGCAAATTTTGCTCATGTAATTCTGTGCAATTGTTTAGTCATCTTAAAATAGTACCTGATGTCTAGTAGATAAATGTTAGCCATAAAAGAGATAATTATAATTTTTTCAATTAATTCATATCTTGTTACTTTATCTCCTGTAGATACCTACATCTTTAGTCTCTCACCTCTTATCTAAAGTACCCTGATAAAGAATTTTTTAAAACAAATGCAGCTTCATTCTTCAGAGGAGTTATGATGCCGAGGATAATATATAAATTTGTAAAAAATTACATAAATATTATAAATGTTATATATATATATACATATATTTGCACAAGCACAAATATTAGAAATATAGCTTCACACATATATGTATTTCTTATATTTTGCCCTGCATATGTCTGCTTCTATATTCAGTAATACATACAAATACAGAAACACACACATAGACCTACAAAATGTTTGTATGTGTATACATACTAGTTTTATTCTTGTATCTATACATCTACACATTGCAGATATATAGAAAAACTTGGTGATACAGTCAGATTTTACAAAGGTTATCTCTGTAATTCGTGAAATGGCTTTCAGCTTCTGTTTTTTACCTTTGTGTATTGTTGGATTTTCTATATGTATTATTATTTTGGCAAAAAACTAGAGTTGAAAACAAAATAGATGTTTGGAAGGTCTGTAAAAGGTAAAACAAAGATAGGAAATATTCCCAGTTTTTAAATTTTCAACAAAACACTGGAAATGATTTTACCACCATCATATTCTAAATAAGTGCAGGATGGTTTTTTGAATCTTGGGTGCTCTACTTAAAAAAAAAAGATAACAAAGAACCAACCAATCAAGAAGGGGCCAGTGACCCCTTCCTCAGCAACCTCAGCTCTGCAGTGGGGTTTTGTGCCACGTGAAGAAACATACAGCCAACTCCTCCATCCCTCAGGAGCCCATCTGGTTTATTCTGTCTCCTGACTCCTCCCCTATTCTTACTGCTTCTCATCATCATTTTGTGAGGAAGAGAAATGGAAAGAGAAAGAACATAGAGCTCAATATATTAATTCATTCACTCACTTATTCATCCATTCATTCATCCATTCTCTTTCTCTCTCCTCTCTCAGTGTGTGTGTGTGTGTGTGTGTGTGTGTGTGTGTGTGTGTGGACTTTTTCCTAATTGTTAGTTACTGTTTGGTGTTTTTGTAGTGGAATATCACCGAAGCAATGGGTTGTCCATTGCAGACTTGAATGTACATCTCATACATAGCTTTTAGAGATTACAGACCATTTTACTTTTAAAAGAACTATTAATTATGATTTGCCAACCTAAATGGTAGCATTCATCAGTATTCTGCAAATGTGGCTCAGAATACAGTTTCTCCTGATTTAAATGTGCTCAGTTCCACTCTCTGCTTTTGAAAAGAAATGAGAGGTCTAATTATATATCAAGAATACATAAATGGCGGAATAAAAGATTTGTGCTTCAAGAAGCACAATAGAAAATTAGAAATGGAAAAAGAGGAAATGGTAAGAATACCAAATAATTATTTTCTGCATGTCCTTAGAAATCTAGGTGAAAGATGTGTACAAGCCAGAAGTTTATGACAATGAGAGAGCTCACAGAAATCGTTGATATTGACAGAGGACTCCCCACTCTCAAAATAAAAAATGTAAGCATGTTCCATGTGTCCTACAGAGTGACGGGAGAAGAAGAAAATAATAATGAGGATCCAGAAAACACAGGATCTAAGGAATGATCTCTGGAACAGCTGAGTCCATTCTTTTCAAATGAACCCTGGAGAGAAATAATACAAATGTACAGCTGTCTGAATTAAAAGGCACATGAAAACAAGAAGAAGAACAATATGAATTCCTTGAGGAAGACACTGCCACTGCCCGGCACTGCCACTGTAACAGCTTGTAACTACAGAGATGACAGTAGGATGCTAGATTCCAGAACGTGTTCCCTGAGATGATAATGTTGGTATCAGTTTCCAAGTATCAAGTAGGTGCTGAACATGAGCCATAAAGATGAAAACGTCAACGTCAGGTGACTCCATCTCCCACTGGGGGTGAGTGTATTGGGACCATCGCATGTGGAACTTCTATAAGCTGATTATGGGGTAGAGAAAAGGTTAAGAGGTGAAAAACCTTAAAAAAGAAACTCTTGGACATTTAGGTATCCAGTTCAATGTTGGATTCATGCACCTCCCTCAAATTTCTACTGGTTTTATGTACAGTCCAAGGACTTCATAGTTTTTCATTTTGTGTTATACTGTTCACTAAAATAAATAAGTTCACTGGGATGGGTTGAATGATTAAAGGCCAACTCTGTCAGTGTAGTATTCTTCTTCTTTAATTTCTGAGAAAACATAGCTATGAATTCCAAGTGCAACATTATTATATGAAGTATTGGTAGCCAGGTGAGAGGCTCCAGGGAATAATTAAATTCTAATTGAAAATTTAAAAGCCCTGATGAGAAGCTTTCCGTGACAAAAACAAGTGTTTTCTTAAATATCTAATGAATAAAATAGCTTTTTTAAATAGCTAATAAAGCTATTTGAACTTTTCTTATAGGATTTTAGGAAGATGTCATTGAATTTTCTGCATGAGAGCAAAGACTTAAATACAATTTTAGTGGTGCGAAAATAAATCTCAAGTTATTAATGATAACTAAAATGTTTCAGGAACATCTCTAATACTTGACATTGGCTTCACATACACTAATCATGTTTTCTCAATGTAAATCTCAGGGTATCACATGCAGACGCATAATCTTGGGAAAAATCAGGTGGCAATTCTTGTTTCAGTCAACACATATTATGGTTTCTTTATGGTTCTGAATCTATCTAGTGTCTAACAAGCCAGATTTAGCAAAACGTGGTCACAACAGCCCAGAGTTGGGCAGGGATGAAAGAGATGGCAGGGAGGGTCAGCAAGGAAATAAGCTGCTGTTACTTACTGCGAATTGCTTTGTAATAGGTTGTTCATTATCGTAAACTGAGATGTTTATGAAGATACAGATTCCTGACTGAGATTTCCTTGGAAGCCAGGAAAGAATTCTAAGTAAGTGGCATCAGAAAATTTGTGAAGAATTCCCACCGAACAAGCAGAGGTTTGAAGCCAGGGTCATGGATTCTCTTTTCCTTTTCTTGAAAGCTACTTCTCATTCCTGTGTTTGGCGATCCAACCTTAGAGCTACACACCTTCTGTTCCTTTTTCCTTTGTGACGATTTGGAATTTGATGAAATATAATGTAGCAGGAAAGGCAGCTGGTAACCATTTGGCCACATTTGGGAATATGCATCAATCAGGTAAGACAGCAATTAGAGGGGGAAAAATTCACATGAATAATATTTCAGAACCCATTAAAATTCAGAATGTCTCAAGCTTGCTTAAATAAATAATAGAAGCTATTTAGGGCAAAGTTTTTGCCTGATATGTCTACCACAAGGATACTTTTGCCCAAGTTCTCTGTCCAAGTGCTTGATCCTAAAACAGGAGTGTTATGTCTAGTTCCACCCCTGATTTCGACAGTTTCCTGTGAGATGAAATATATTTCAGTATAGATGTTGAATATAATCAAGCCCCTTTTGATCTAGAATAACTGAAAAGTGGCATGACCAGTAGGTTATTTTGGTTAACTGGGCTTCTATAAAGGTAGAGTAAGTATCAACACAACACATTTTTCAGTCAATAAAATGCATTTGCCACTAATGTTTTATTTTGTTTGATATGTGGCTTAGAGGTGGTTTTATCTTTTTTGAATAATTTGAAAAAAATTGTGCCTGGTGCCATCTTTGCTAACAATAATGTACAACAATTAGTAAAATTCCTGGTCCTTGTGAGTTTCCAAATGATTGTGTAAGTCCTTTGACACTGGTTGGTTATTCTCATCACTTCCAATTATTCATAAAATATTGATTGAGTAACCTACTGCAAGTTAGGCACAATAGCAGGTGTGGGTACACAAATATGAAAATGAAAATATCAAGTATCAAATATGAAAATAGCAGAATCACTGGCCTCAAAGAGTTCACATTCTGGGGAGGAAAACAGCTAAATAGGTAAGTTGCTCATGAACTTAGGTAATTGCAGCCATCCACAGCCATGCAAGGAACAGAACTAGCAAAGAGGGGAGGACATTTCATCTCTCTTCTCCTATGAAGTCATGAAACCAAAGCTCAAATCACAAAGTCTGACGCATAAACTCAAAGTAAAATACACACACACACACACACACACACACTACAAACGGTTTAGTGCTAGGTTCACCTCTCTGGATTTCTACCTTTACTAAGCTCCTGACCTGAGCATTTTTTATTTATTGCCAGATCATTGATGTTTTTGAGATGTTGTAAATATATTATCCAATAACTTTAACTGTTTTCAGTTGGAATGTAGATGTGGGAATTTAGCCCACCTTATTACTGTTAAGTTTTCATTATATCTTTGTTTTCTTACTTCTAATTGTTTCTGTTCTATTTTCTTGGACCTCTTGGCTCAATTCTATAAATCTCTTGCATTTCCCATCTTTTTGTCTATCGTTTCCTACTCTTAGAGATCTCCTCAAATTTATTTTATCGATTTGTTTTTCAGCAAACATAACTATTTTTGTATTGGTTAGTTTTTATTTTATAAATGAAATATAGTCATGGCTCTCTCTGGCCAAGGGGTGACAATTGGTTGTTTAATTTCATTAAAGGCCAGACTGTCAGCTTTAGTAAGTTACTAGGTGGGACAGTGAGTGTCATGATCACCATATAGCTGTTTTGATGATGTGCCTGCCTTAATTACTCTGATTGCTGACCCTGTCTCACTTCTGCTGTCCACATACTTGCCAGGGTGGAGTTTAGGTCTTGCCAGGATTCTGCCAGGAAGACTGGCTTCCTTCTCTGCTGAAGCTTCTTCAGGCCAGTTTGGGGCTGCTGCTTTCTCTGCACTGTTTCAGACCCTCTGCTCTTTTTTTCAGAAATGTATAAATTCTGGCCCATTGATGATACCCTTCTCTTGTTAAGACTATTGTAGATTAACTCCTTTTTATTTTTCTCTTCTTTCAATGCAATTTGGCTAAAATAAAGTAGGAAATACATATGTTCAGTCTATTATTTTATACTAGAACTTGAATAAGAAAGTTCTTTTTCATTTTAGAACAAGATTTATATTATTTTTCCTCTGTCTTCTTCATTTCTTTCCCCTAACTGATGAAGGGAGTGTCAGTGATGGTTCAATGGGCAGGCCATAGGCTGCAGAATCATGGGAGGGGAGCATGAAGACTGGAGAGAAAAGGTCATCCCATGGGGATTGAGGGCTCTGAGAACAGTGGACTTGTGGCATGTCCACATCTGCCATCACCACCCTCGTCTGAGATGCTGCCATGCTCTTCTGGACCACTGGAAGTCTCCTAGTGGGTACAGCTTCTACTCTCCAATCATCACTCCACATTTTAAACAAACCTGCCAACCTACTTTTTTTTTTTTTTTAGGACAAAGACACAACTACTAGATATGCTCTTCAGGGCCCTATAGGACATGGCCTCACCTTGGCACAGGGTCCTTCTTGCTCTCTACTCCTTTAGGAGGCCAGGTGCTGGTTTTTTCTTTCCTTCTGAGAGGCCAACAAAAAATAAATATTTGAAGTGTCTTTTTTGTTAGCCGTGCTCCTGCCCCCACAGGAGGCTTACATGTGCAGTTCCCTCTTCCTGGAACACCAGTCTTTCCCATTTTACTCAGGTTATTCTTATTTATCATTTTAGATGAATACGAATATTCATTATTTAGATCTCAGCTTATAACTTATTTTCTCAGGAAAGTGATGTCTTCATCGTAGGTTCTCATTATATCAGCTACCTCTCCTCTCTGAAGTTGTAATTTTACATTTCCGTGTTTTATCGTCTTCTCTCCACTTAGACACATCCCCATGACAGCAGAAATCATGCCTGTTTTTCATTCCCATTTTATCTGCAAGGCCAGACCTCATAGGCACCAAGTAAATATTTGTTGGCTGGATGAATGACTGAGTGAATGAACATCATCACCTGTGGATAGAGATGCTCTGTGTGTGTGTGTGTGTGTGTGTGTGTGTGTGTGTGTGTGTGTACAGACGGGTACATGCACATTACATAACTAACAATGCCTATCAGATGAGATGCCTGCCAAGCTTGCAAGGCCCTTGAGGCACTGTTCTTCCCCTAACCTCAGTCCCTAATCTAAAGGGGTGGGCCCTGGGAGCCATATTTGTGCTACATGATTCCATCATCTTGGATGTGGCCACTTTGATCAGGGTAGACCCTTGACCCAAAGCTCACCAAGTCAAAGTCTTCTTTACAAATAAAAACAAGAGACAAAAACCAGGAACTCGGTGCTGAGTCAGGTCATTGATGGCAGAGCTCCAGGGGGAGCAAGCATAAACTCTTGCAGCTAAGGTCATCGGAGTACCCTGGTCACTGTCCTTCCCAAGTCCCGAGTGTTCCTGGGGTTCTTTGGACTACGTGAGCTTTTCCAGTGTTCTGCCATTTTTTTTCCTAAGCTAGTTTAAGTTGTTTCTCATTACTTGCAACCAAAATACAATAACATAGAAGGTCACTGCTATCGCAAGTTAGAAATTAGGGCCAGAGCTGAGACGAATGGCAGTAGTGACAGAAAAGAATGCCGGATTTGAAGAAGTAGAACTAATATTGAGAGAGCTTGGTGACAACCAAGGTGTGATTCGATGTAGTTGCGTCAGAATTGGGAATGTGTGATGTTTAATGTGCTCCATGGGAGAGGAGACCAGAAGGTCATTCATGAGCTTACATATTTCATTGCTTTCAAATCTAATCAATTTAATCATGTGAAGACTATTTCACTGGATTTTTACTTCCTTGTAGCACAGAAAAATGGTAAGGTTTTCTTCCCCTCTATTAAATGCGGCCAAACATTTCTTAAGATGATGGCACTGAAGGATCACTGAGCCCATGGCTACTTCTAAAATTGTACTTGCTCTAAGATTATCTCCCTGTAGGAAAACATGGTTTCTAGAGAAGCAAAATTTTTCACTGAAAACTTCTCTTTGTGCAGTACTTTGTTCAGGCCCAGCATTCCAGCCTTCAAAGCAGGGATCAGGGTGGAGCTGCTGGAAAGTTCTCTTACAGACCAGCCAGGGGGCTCTGCTCTGGCCCCAGGAGCTTCACCTAACAAACTGCCACCCTAACTAAATGCAGATTTGTCTCCCACCCTCCAGACCACTCCCATTCCTCACAGGTGCTTCCAGAACAGTGACTGTTTAAGATATGACTTTTTCACTCCTGTTAGCCAACAATGTGCATTTAGTTCTCTTTATGACCAGAGGCCTTCATAAAGGCTCTCCCAGCTGACATGCTGGGTTGCGAGCTGCACTTTCTCCAGGAGTGCTGTTCCAGGGGCGGGCCTGCCATGCCTTCCTCATGCTCTTGTCCTTTTGGAAAGTGTCCTTCAAGATCCCGCCTCTCTGAGTTCTCATGAAGGCAACTCATAGAACTCTTGTAGTCCGGCAAGTTGTGTGTTGATCTGGCTCTTTGTTTCTCCTGCTGCACTGCAAGCTCCTCGAAGCCTGAGACTATGATGTTTCATTCTGATCTCCCAGCAGCTAATGCATCATGAATATTTAACGTTTACACTGATTTTTCTCTTGACTTACTCCTCCGGTAGCTTGGCCATGACTCCTGGAAGGCAGGTGGCTAGAAGTTTAGCTATGTTACAGAGCTCGTAGGTACATTCTGTAACCTGGAAGTTATATCTATCTATCTATATCTATATCTATATATCTATATCTATATCTATATCTATATCTATATCTATATCTATATCTATATCTATATCTATATCTATATCTATACCTATATCTATATCTATCTATATCTATATCTATCTATATCTATCTATCTATATTGATATCAATATTGATATAGATATCTATCTATATTCATATACATTTATGCATATAACATATATAATACCTATAAATAAATATATAAATACAAATTTACATATGAACATGCTTATATATGGTATAAATAAATATATAAATATAAATTTATACATACAAAGATATATAGATAAATTTAAACATAAATATATAAATATATATTTTTAGGGACCACTTTGGTTCCCCCCATTCCTGAAGCAAACTGTGTGTTATGTAGCCTCAGAAGAGAATGGCTAAGACCTTTTCCACTTCCTTCATTTCCTCTTTCCTGGCAGGATCTCTGGATTCGGCATAGGAAGGGTGAGACACTTAAGTTCCTGTATCAGGCAGAGCTGAGGGTCCTTAGCTGAGAGAGACCCTGTGTGTGCTCCTGTCTGGGGTCCTGGGAAGAGGAAGGGAGAGCAGTTCCCTTTACCCTGTACGTGAGGTATATGAAGGCGGAATGAGATTCTTCCTCGGCGCCAGTCTTGTGGTGTGGGATGTGGGGACGTGGTGTGGAAAGTTCTGCAGGCATGCAGCCTGGTTGATCCTGTTTCTGCTTGCCGAGGCCTCCCGTGGCTCACGTGAGTTATCTCTTTGCAGCAAAGGCAGCTACAGTGGCATTTGTCAACATGGGGTTCTCTGTCTCAGGTGGCTGCTGCTCACCAGCTAATAGGTGATTATCTAGTCTGCCCCTTGTGGGGCCCCATCTAAATAAAATCCAATAACGTCCTTATATAAATGAGTTTACTAAATAAAACCTGCTCCCAGGATGCTCAGGCCTGTGACTTTTTGCAGAAGTGCATGGTCTCAGTTGATGTTTTGTTTAAGCAAACAAGCAAAACAAACAAAGAAACAAACAAACAAACAGATATCCCTTAGTCTATATGAAAAGCTACCCAGGGTAACAATCACATTCCTAGTGAATATGCTGATCAGATTGACTGCCCAGCAGCCATTCCATCAGGAGGCGATTCTAACACCACAGGAAGGCAGGGCAAGCGCAGGACAGAGCTGGGGAGAGAAAGGAGCAGTCGTGGGCAGCTTACTATTGCCAAGTGCCTTACAGATGTATTCTCTGTGAATCCTGACAACCCTCTGCTATAGGTATCACTACAACTTTAGAGATGAGGAAAAGACATTTAGAATTTATAAAAAGAAGGGACAATATATTACTGAGGATTAGTGAATTTTGTCATTAGTCCAAGAAGCATTGATTCCCCATTCAATATTGCTATAATTATTAGATTAATGGTGTTAGCAGGCTGGGGTCCTTCATGCATTAAATTTACTCCTAAATCATCTCTTATAATAAACTATTATAGCTCATTATGACAGGAGCAGAGGGAATCACTCAATGTCAGAATTTAATTTCCCACCCAGGCCTGACTATGATGGTTAATTATCGATAGATAATTTACCTAAAATTCCATCCACCCTTAAAAAAAAAGTGAAGCGAGCAGATGTTTTGTTTTTTTTTTTTTTTGCCACTTTAACAAGTGCCTGCATAGCAAGAAGGGAACTCTTTCTTCATCTCTTGGCTGCTAGGTAAGAATTGGAACCCTCTGCTCTTTCCTGAACATAAACCAGCTTGGGCCCAACCAGCTGTGGAGACTCACACTGAGGGATGATTTCTTCCTCAGGAATACGTCTCACCGGGACAGAGGGGATGTTTACAACCTTATGCAACAATTTAAATAAAAATTAAGACAAAAGAAAATCCCTGTGCTTTTTTCTCTGGATCTTCACAATCCCCAAACAGACATATGTAGAAATAAAGAGAAAGCAAGAGATTTAGCAGCAAGATTTCCTTTTGACTGACTAAAATACGAATTGGAAAAAAAAAAAAACCTATTTGAATTTTTCCTTTTCTCAAGTTTGTATAATTGAATTTTCTTGGAATTTATGAAGTTACCATGTTTAAATAAATTGATATCCCTCTCAAAAGTCCTTTTCTTGCCAACTGTAATTAGCTTTTAATTACTTTTCTTCAGCCAGACACCTCAGTTCTGACAGTTAATAGAGACCACAAACATTTTTTTTTCCAAAAGTGGAAGCAGGGTTCCGAGTAGAGAAATGGCCGTGTAGCCACTTGAGTGAGTATTTTTTTGTGTGTTTATCTGTGCGTGTGCCACAAGGCCAGTGCTAATGGCAGCAGATCCTGGGCAGGGATGGCCTTCCTTTTAGTGTTTCTTTGCTAGTTGCTTTTGGAGGTGTTGGAAACTCTAATGGCTTAGGGAGACCTTTCCCACTCCTGGTGTGCCCCCAGCAATCCAGCCTCACTGTATAAATGGAAGCTGTAAGCCTTAGGTAAGTGACCATATTAGCAATTCCAATGAAGCCAAAACTGATGTCTTATGTCATTTCACTCTAACTCTGATGGCTGCCTGTCTGAGGCAAGGATGTGTCCTTGGCAAAGGTGTTCAGAACAAGTACTAGATAATTCACTGCAACTAAAAAAGCTTATTTCCCTTGCTCTTTCTTTTTCTTCAGCTATCCTTCCCAGCCCTTCTGGGTCTCTTCTCAGTCTCTGTTAAAGCTAAGGTTAAGTCTGTGACTGAGGCTGCCTTAGTCACCAGCCTGCTGTCCTCAAGGATAATTCATAAAACAGCTTTCACCAGGGAGATGCTGCAGTTGTGTTCAGGACAGTCTTCTCTAGATGAGCTAAGGAGGATGAAGGGCATGCATCTGAAGCCTGGTTCTCACAGGCAGCAGCACAGAATAAAAATAAAATTAACACAGAGTAAACATTTACAATGTTGTAAGCATTGGGTTATCTTCTCATTGGAATCTTCATCATCACCCTTGAGGTAAGGGCTGTCTTTATCCTCTCTTAACAGACAAGCAAACTGAGGTTCAGAGAGGTTAAGTGATTTGCTCAGGGTCCCAGAGCTAGGAAATGGCAGTCTGACTCCAGCAGTTGCTCCAGCAGCTGCCTCATTGGAAGAATAAAAATGTGAGCACATGGATCTGACCTCTTCCGGCAGGAGCAGCCTAGGTTTACAGGCCACCAAAACTCAGCCCTTCACAGCGGTCCCCAACCTTTTCGGCACCAGGGACCGGTGCTCCTATGAGAATCGAATGCCTGAGGATCTGAGGTGGAGCTGAGGCGGTGATGCTAGCACTGGGGAGCGGCTGCAAATACAGATGAAGCTTTGCTTGCTGGTCCACCGCTCACCTCCTGCTGTGCAGCCCGGTTCCCCACAGGCTACTGATCGGTACTGGCCTGTGGCCCAAAAGTTGGAGACCCCTGCTTTAGGATATCTCCACCCATAGCATTACAGAACTCATTATAAGAACTCATAAGTTCTTATAATATGTACTAAATCTGATTTGTATTTATTTGGCCACAGCAGAAGTCCCCAGCAAGGCATATCAGGATTGACTCTACGCATTAAAGTCCCATGACTCTTTAGCTTTTAACCTGCCCTCACTTCAGCAGCCCATGTGTACACCACCTTGTATTGTGCACCTGAATTGCACGTGTTCCAGCTGTCTTGGGAAATGTCTGGGGCCTCAGTGAGTTTCCTGGGCCACAGGCCATGGCCATGGGTTTTGCTAGAGAACTGAGAATCGGGGAAATGAGAATACTAACTGGATATTTGATATTATTAAGGCAATACTACTACTGTTATAGTGTTAGTTGGGATAATTGTATTGAGGGCTTTTTTTTTTTTTTTTTTTAAAGGAGTCCTTCTCTTTTCCAGATTCATGTAAAAATAATTTGGTGTTGGGGAGGAAATGGGGTTGGGGTGTGCATGAAACAAGAGTCAGGCTCTGAACAGCAAATGTTGAAGCCGGTGAAGCCTTCATGGGAGTTTATCAAACTATCTTCTCCACTTGTGTTTGTACATGAAATTTTCCATAATATATATATATATATTTTAAAGAAGGTTGGATCTAATTGAAGGAGAAACCAGAGTGGTAAACGATATCCTTCAGAAGCTACCGTACGGGGTGACTGCAGAAATAAGAGCTTTTCTCTCCAACAAAGATCCAAAGACACATTGAGCTCTGTGACAAGTGAAGGGCCTTTTATTCAGGCAATTCATTAAAAATTAGTTCCACAGGATGGTGAGGTCAGAAATAAGCATACAAGGTCGGAGCTTGTCCACATGTACACATTTATTTGGGTTCAGAGAGACGACACAGATAAAATACTTTGATCATACACAAGTTTATACTTGTTAAGAAGACAGGTTGCCACGCATTTATATTTTTAATTTTTTTCTGTCTTTAGTAATGGAATAATGTCGGGGGGTGGCGATGTCTTTCAGAAACACCAGCTGGGAACGTATTTCGGCACGCGTACTTAATAAATACACAGTTTTGAAAACAGGAGAGCACGTGCAAGATGATGTACACTGTTAGGGTCCTCGATTCCTTGTCCTGCACTGTATTTACACCTGTGCTTTCCATGGCCACGTTCCAAAGAGTAAGACCCACTCTGAACCCCAGCAGGGACCACGCCTGCAATTTTGGCTGTCTGTGACATTCCATCATCAGTTTCTTCTGTTCTCAGAGATGAAGTAGCATTCGCCTTGCATTTTGCGAAATCACACAATTCTTGAAGGAGATTTCTCAGTGGGGAGCTTAGTTAGCTGAGGGCATGTTCTGTATTAGAGCTGATGTGGAGGGCGTATAGTTTAGCAGAGGGGTGGGGAGGGAGTATAGGAACAGATGCGAACGTAGTTCTCAGAATATCAATACAGCTACCACACAGAAAAAGACACATCGATAATATATTGTACAAGCTTTTACAGCAACACACGTTGATTTGCAACACTGTACACGATTCAGACCTAAAGTGCACAACCCCAGTCTGAGGTGACAAGACGGTACTATCAATACGATAAAGGCAACACATTTACACACGCAACTGATTTCCTTTTCTTTCCTCACAGCCTTGTGACAACAGGAAGTCACTCCCATGTCCACGTCTCGGATTAAGACATACCACCCTTTTTTTTCAAGTATTTTAAAATAATAAACACGATATTGCTATATAAATGGAAATGATCATGTCAATCTTGCTTGCAGCTAAAATAAACTTTTCTAAAATTTGTAAAGAATGGTCCCACATCAAGGCCTTCACTGGGAATTTTGGCTAATGTTCAAAACTGTCTCCCTCCCTCACACCTTCCCTCCTGAGTGGATTACAGACCTACTCAAAGGAATGCTTATGAAAATGCTAGGACCTATTAGGCTTCTATTTACCTACTTCCCTGGGTTTGGGTTGGTTGTGATTTCACTACATAAGGTTGAGCAAAACTCCCAGCGAACTTGGGGAAGGAACTAGAAAATGCAAGGGACAAGTAAAACAACCTGTGGTTAAAAGCTATTTCTGGTCTATACAGAAATTTATATATAAATTTGTGCCTGCAGTCTGTATATGAGTTCGCACTCGCCTCTACTAACACTCGGGGTCTGCGGCTCCATAAGTATCTATGGGAGCTCCTGTCAGCTCCCATCTCTCCATCGAGTTCACAGGGGCAGAGGACGCTTTTAAAATATTTTGAATTCTAAGGATCTTTATCATCTCTGCATACTCTGATCACTTTGGATCTTGATGGGAGATAGAGAAAAGAAGGTCTTAAGATGCTGTCTCTAAATCCTACGTGAGGAGCGCATTTCATTAGTGAAAAAATAACCATCCATGGAGTTGAAATTAGTTCTTTGGGGTCCCAATGAGGGGGAGCCTAGCGGGAGAGACTTTTGTGGGTAGGAATGGGGAGGAAACGGGACTAAACAATTCCCCGGGAGGTAAATGACCCCTTCCTTCTAGGATGACGCCGTTATTCTCACACAGAACCTTCTCCCAAGGCTGACATTGATTTATTGGGCTGACCACATTCTAGAGTGTGCTGCATTTGTCTTTGCTCGGGCGGATTAGATTTTATTTTTATTTTCCCTAATTAATCCAAGTTATCTAGTAAAAGAATATTGTTTGGGAAGATGCCTCAAGAACCAGCAACAACCTTCTGGTCAAAACAGGTTGAACTGGAAAGCAGAAGAGAGACAATTTACCCTGATTTAGTCTAAAATGAAGCCTGGCCTGTCATGCTTAATCAGGAAGAGATTGATCTCGATCTGATCAATCACATTAAGGGACTTGCAATATTCTATTCTTTTGTTTTTGTTTTTTTTTTTTTTGTAATACTGACTTTAGATGATAAGCCATAACATAAATAGAAAGAAGGCATTATGCCTTTTAAAAATTTTGTGGGCCTATGTTTCAAAAATAACTTTGTTAAGTGTTTTCTTGTGCCTCCATTAAAAGAAAGAGAAAAAAAAAATCTGGCTTAGTTTTATATCTGCCCCTGCAGTTTGTATAACCCATATAAAATAAAAATCTATGTTACAAAATAGGATTTCTTTTTAATATATATATTTTCCTTTTGTAAAATTATATGTATTTAAATACATTTGAAATGTCGCTATAGGTAAATTAGAAATTTTTTTCTAATACTATGAAAAAGGCAAGAGTATTTATTGTCAACATATATTTTATATTTACTTTATCCTTTTCGCTGCACCCAAAGAACCTTTTATGATTCAGGGGTGATTTGGCACTATTCAATCCTACTACTCTGAAGTGAAAATAAAATTTGATTTGCACACTATATTAAAAGTAAGGGAAGTATTTATAACAATTTTAAGCTTTTCCTTATTGATTAGAACACAGCCTTTTGTCACTAATTATTAGAGAGGTATTCTAAACTTAAGAAAGGATTTTTAAAAGGAGCAATGTTGGTTTTTTTTTTTTTTTTGATTTTTAACTGTACTCTACTTTGACACCACGATATAGAAATAAATTTACTCTGGAACAAACTACAAATACATTCACACAGTTTGTGACAACTTAATTGTCTATCTAGAGAATTGAAACAGCTTAGTGAGTGAGATTATTATAAATCTTGTCCAAGGCGTTCTATTTCTTCAATCAGGAAGTCAATGTCTTGGTGAGTTGCTGCGGGATTCGAGATGACCATGCGGAAGAAATTGACCTTGTCTCCCAGGGGCTGGTAGCTGACCATTGTGGTCCCATACTCCATCATTCTGGCTTTGATCACTGGAGCCACCTGCGGGAGAGACCAGATCAAGATGGTGACCGTTTCCCCATGGGGACTCTCCCCTTAATCCAAGAACCCACTATCAAGTAGCACTTTTAGTTTTTAACTAAACAATTAGAATCATATTTGTTTTTCCTTGAAGGAATCGCCTTTGAATTTTCCTGGGACTGGAGGACTGGAGCAGCTCAATGCATCCAAGATCTTAAAAGTGATAAGAGGAATAATAAATGGCAGGCGATCAAGTGCTTGCCATCTTATCCTTGACTTTCTCGTTAGTGTTTTAGGAGAATGGAAAAAATTCAGTATTGATCCAAGGCTAAATAGTTTAGCAAAACAACATTTGAGAAAGAGTTTCCCTCCCCATCTCCCACCCCGAGTAAATGTAAAAACATTTGAAATAAAACAGTTCAGAGAACAGTTACCAAGAGGTAAGCTTCAACGTAAAGTGAAAAATGTATGTAAAAATAAGCAAATTTTTGAGATCCCAAAGCAATTTTTTGAGACCCTAGAGCTGTCTAGTTTTTTTTTCATTTTCTTGTTATATTACCTCAGTTTATAGGATATTTTGAAACCTGTTTCTTAATAATGATGAAGAATCACCTGAGGCAAAAAACTGAACACACAGGACTTACAGAAGTGGGCTGCAGATGAGATTTTACCGTGAGTGTGTCAGACGGATGATGACATCACCGGCTGTCCTCTATTGCATATAAAATGAAGGTCAAACTCTTCTGCTCAGCACAAAGGCCTTTTGTCACTCAGCTCTGAGGACTCATCGTCCAGTGCTCACCAAAATAAACCTTCAGCTTTGACAAGACCTACTTACTTAATATCCCTGGAATGCACCACACATATTTTTATCCCTTCACACTTGTCCTCAGTCTTACCATGTCACACTTGTTCTCTTTGCTTTGAATCCCTTCCTTCAGTTAACATGTGATACATACTCCACCGCAGTCTTACAAACGCTGCGTAGCACTTCCTGATTTCTCCGGTCCACTAGCATCCTTTCTCTTTTAAGCCATAAATAGATGGTCCTTACCCATAGATTATGACTGTTTCTAATTTCCTATTGTCCTTTTACTTATGAGAAAATCTGTGTTATCTCTGTACTTCATCCATAAGCTCCTGGCGGGAAGTCATGGTATCTTTCACTTCTTTTGTTTCCGAGAGGCACCGGTGCCTTTGAAGGCTTCCTGAGTACCTATCGATTCTAAGGCATCCATTTAAATTAAGTCTAACTGTATGTACCATCTGTCCCCATATGTTAAAATACAACATCTGATCTTTTAAGTTCATTGCCACAAACACGTAACCATGAACAGTAGACGTTGGAGATGTTTTTAGACTCGTTTTGGATCTACATGGTCAGCAACTCAGATCAACATGGGGACCATGCCCGCTACCACAGTTAGATCCATTTTAAATGAAGAATCTTTAGAGTCAAATGGAATGCTGTTGTGAACGTGTCACCTTTCAGTACCAACACTTAAACAAGCATTGGTTTACAAGAGGTTTTCATCTTCAAAGTACTAGCACACAATCAACACCGTTTCCATCAGGCCCAATGATTTGTTAAAAACTGGAGTGGGGGTGGGTCACACACAAAAAATTTCCCTCTCACCTTCTAAGTTCTTCTAGCTGGGTTAATAATCAAATTTAACAGAAACAGATTAACAGGGGAAAATGTCCAAAATTTCTTTTGCAGATGCATGTTTGGGGGTGCCATAATGACACCCAAGGAAGTACTGGGCAGTTGAGATTTTTACACCATTCTGGAGCTAAAGAGAAGGGGGGTTTGTGGTTTAGGAATTCCAAGGGCAGGAATGCAATTCACAGGGAGATGCAAAAGCAAATGAGGTAAATAAATTTCTTTGGGCTATTTTAACAATGGGACACAGAGAGGACTTAGAACAAATGGGTCTTGCCACGTTCCTCCCTGTTTATCACACACTAGTTTTTTTTATTAAACTATAGTTATAGACATCTGGAGCTCTCTTCCTAGAGCAGTTCCACCATCTAAATTCCTCTCGGCAGATAGATGGGAAGGGTCCAAGGCTGTTTTGGAGTCTTTGGTTCCTTACTAATGAGATTACAATAATTTACATCCTGAAAGGCATATTTTAGGGTGGCAATCTCTGCTATCCTTCATTCCCAAAGACAAAGCCAAAGACAGACTTTGCCTTCCCCTTCATCTCACCTTCACTTCACATCCTAAACCTAATTCTTTATAGAAAAATGTGGACAATGGCTCCAACACTGAGATTTTCTGATTCCAGATGAACAAATCCTTAAATCCCTTCCTAGCCTTACTCTATTCCATGGAGAAGTAATGCAAAGAGAAATGTTTCTGTTGGTTTGATCCTCCTTTCATCCAGAGGATTTAGGATGTATATGCAGAGCGTCAAGCTCTTCTCAGGAAATACATATAAAAAGAATTTAAATATTTGAAGTCTAAGATTAGGTTCTGAAATGGATCTACTAGAATATTTTAGTTTAAGGATGTGATGTTTATCACTTTGTGCTGGAAGGCATGGCAAGTCTATGTGTTCTTGGGAAAAAAAATCCCAAGTTAGAAAAGGAATTCCAAATTCATGAGTCTGCAGGAATTTAAGGAAAAAATAATCTTATTACTATTCCCTAATTTTATTTGTGCAATAAGTCACTCTTGCTGTTAAGAACTGATAAAACAATGATATATTTTACTCAGTGAATTAAACTCTGATTTAGTTTTCATGAGTAATACAAGCAAAAACACATACAAACGTCACTAATTATGAAGGACAACCTCCTCTAACTTTTTAGACAAAAGCCAAACAAAGGCCAAAAGATGAATGGTAACGACCATTGTTCCAAACAGATTTTCACATAAAATGAGATGGAATCTCTATAGTTCCTGAAGCCAGCTAGGTTGGCAGAAACCACAGCTGTCTAAATACATATGACTGTTGGTTGTTCCCAGAAATTATAATGAACTAAAATTAGCAGGAACATGTAACATCTTCTTCATTACATAATCGCTAATTGCAGGTTAAGAAGGAAAATAAAATTCTGACTCTTCTGGTGAATATATAGAGTTTTCACTTATTTCTAAACTTTTTTTTTGGCGGGGGGTCACTATCTTGATTTTGTTGAATAAAGAAAGCCAATTGAGAAAGAGAGAAGCTACCTGTTGAAGAATTCACTGGTGTCTTAATCAGCAAAAGATTTTTGGGGCTGCCTTAAGAATTTTAGGGTATCATTTTCTCACTTGTGCCATTAGCTTTTTCAAGACAATAACCATTTAGTCACAAGTTGAGCACTTGACTTGTGGCTAGTGTGAATGAAGAAGTGAACGTGTGGTTGAAGATAATTTTAACTGATTTAAATTTAAATAGCCGTATGTGACTACTATTACCATATTAGACAGTCCAGATGATTTATTTCACCTCAGCTCTTTTCCCTCTGGGAGGGAGAGAGAGAGAGAGAGAGAGAGAGAGAGAGAGAGAGAGAGAGTGTGTGTGTGTGTGTGTGTGTGTACAGATTTTACTGGACCCCAGACATATATTTCAAGGACTTTATACTTAATAAGAAACTTTTCTGAAACTCTGAAAAATTATTGACATAAATAAACAAAAATTAACCTTGATATTTTATATAGTTCTGTTTTGATTTCCCATTCTAAACTGCTAAATTCTATCACAGTCAGGAGTCACAGGAGAGGATAAAATTAGGAGAATTTATTTTGCAATCCCCAGAGACTTTCAAATCGAAATTGCCAACAGTATGAAAAGGGTTTAGTAATAGTCTAATGGCTGTTCCCCAGGAATAATCTCCATCCCCATCATAGTTTATGTGATGTGCTAAAATCTAAGAGGCATTTGAAAGGACTTACATTCAAATGGGGGAAACTCAGAGTTAACATTTGCTCACAAAATGATGAATAAAGCCTCTCTGTTTTGTATTCACATCTTATTTCATTTCTCAGCTCAGTTAATGAAATAAATACTTCAATAAATGAAATCAGCCAAACTACTCCATATATTCTTTATCTGGTCGGTGGGTTCAGTAAAAAAGTGAAAGCCAATAAGAATGGAAACACTTAATTTATAACTAACTTGTCAATTAAATTAGCCATTGTTAAGATAAGACACACCATGGAGAAGCCACCATAAAACTTCCAGAAATAAAAATGAATTCTTTCCTCTCAATGACAGCAGGCCCTTTTTAAAAATCTGCACCTATCATGTTCTCTAATGAGACCCCCGTCCTCACTCCCTTCTGCCCTTGGGCTTGATTTCCTAGAATAAACCACTTCCCTAAAATTGCAAACATGACCATGTTCCCTCCCACTCCGACCACCGACCACCAGCGCCCTTGGATCCCCTTTCTAGAAGCTTCCTTCTTCTTGGTCACTGTCTCTCAACCTGGCATACACATTGGAATCACCTGGGGAATTTTTATAACCGCGCCCAAGCCCATCCAAAACCAACTGGGTCAAAATCTTGAAGTGAGGCCTGGTCGCCAGTATTTTATTAAGCAAACTTACATATAGTCATAAGTATAGTTTAGGACAATTCTAATGTGTAGCCAGGAATATGAATCAATTCTCTAATTGGAAGGCTTGATTTAAAAATCTCAACTACATGTAAGTTTGATTCTGGGTCTTTAAGGACAGGTGTTAAAATTTACAAGCATTTCTGGAGGTTTTAAATCCACATGAAATCCTTTTCTTCACTGAACATAGAAGAAAATAAAGTGTTTCAGAAGGTCAATGAGGCAGCGCAGGCTCCTTTGCAGTGAGAGAGAAGGCTTTCTTTGCTCTGGAGAGTGACTGGAGGAGGTTCCCTCCTTTGTGGAAAATGGAAAACCAACCTACCAAGCAAGCAAACAGCCAGCCAAACAACCAGTGAACTGACTAACCAACCTACCAACCAACCAATCTACCAGCCAGCCAGCCAGCCAGCCAGCCAACCAAGCAACCAAGCAACCAAGCAACCAACCAATCTACCAGCCAGCTAGCTAGCTAAGCAACTAATCAACTAACCAATCTACCAGTCAGCCAGCCAGTCAGCCAGTCAGCTAGCCAGCCAACCAATCAATCAACCAACCAACCAACCAACCAACCAACCAACCAACCAACCAACCAACCAACCAACCAATCAATCTGCCAGCCAGCCAACCAGCTAGTCAACCAGCCAGCCAGCTAGCCAGCCAAGCAATCCTCTGAGATCCAAATACACATGATTATCCTTGTTTCTCATTCCTCCAACACTGTGGGAGATGGGCCCCTTGCATTTACCTCCATTCAAGACTCTTTTTGGTATATACCATAAGCCAAGTTTTGCTTGATGGGAGTAGGACTGGATAAAAGAAAGGGGGTCTTATTGGCCACAGTAGAATTTACAGCACAAGCTCTTAGGCTCCGGGGGCAGACTTTCATTGTGATTTTGGGAAAATGACTTTTCTCTTTGTGCTTCAGTTTCTCCACCAGCAGAACAGAGAGACACCAGGACTTCCCACAGTAGGCAGCTGTGAGAGTTAAATGATGTCACACTAGATCAAGTTGAGCCCGGGTCCCAATAGACTCTAAAACAGTGGTCGTTATTACTACTGCTCCTGGCCCTGTTACTTTCTGGGAGTCACTACAGATCTAAAGAACCCACAGGGCAGCCTTGACCTTGACATCTCAAGAGGGTCAACAGTAGTTTTATTTTTTAAATATTTCTCATGCTTGAAGTCTCTTCCATGCTTGTAACTAAGCAACAGTTTTGCTTGGCAGGTGAATCAATGTCAGCAAGGGTTCTCGCATTATGAATGCGAGTACAAGTTATCACCTAATTGCTTATTCTAAGACACCATAAATTCACCCTCAAAAAATAGAAGCAAGCACAGCTGTTAAAAGTCTAGCTATTCCAGCTTTGTATGCCCTGAATTTGCAGGAGCCCACAGAGGGAATGAGTCCATGCACCAAGGTCAAAGGCAAATCTCTCTTAAAGACCTATGAATACATCTCAAAGATGACACGCATGTGAAAGGCCCAACATACATATCTGGGAGCTTATATCAATTACCTTTGAGAGGCGGCTCATTCTCTCTTCGTTGTCTTCCAGGACACGCAAACTCGGAGGAACATACCAGAAGCAGACATTTGTATGCTGAGGCTACAAAGGGTAAAGAAAGTAAGATTCACACTCAGCCCAAACTGGCGATTTTGAAAATTCCCAGGATATTTCTAATCTATTTATTCTGCAGCTTCTGAATACGATTTCTATTTTTAAATCCATAACTACCTTTGGAGTGCTTGACTTTCACAACATTATACAGAGTTGTTTTTTTCTGAGTTTTATTTTTAATCTAGCTCAGAATAGCTACCCTGTCATCTCTGCTTCTGCTTGGTTCTAGTTCCACTCACCCAGACAGGACATTATTGACATAAAAAATAGCAGGGATAAGAATTGTAATTGACTAAACATGTTGGGATCGAAGAAATCAGAACACATACCTTTCCATCGAACACCATTTCATATCCTTCTCGGTTTTTTATGATATTGTATAAATACTCTGCTAGCTCCAAACACTTGTCAATATGTGCTTCAAACCCCGTAGTCCCCTAAGTAAGATAAGAAGGAAGAGTCTCAGGCCGGCTGATAAAGGTGAGTGAGCACTCAGGCTGAAATGGAGGACCAGTGAATCCTCCAGACAGGTGGTCTTTCTACCGCTCTGTCTCAGCATTGCTGCGGCACCTTCCTTTCATTAGACAGTTTTTCTGGAGGATTTTGTGGGCCTTATTTCTCCTTTAATGTTCTCCAATTCAGGTGTTTTTGTTCCCTTTCACATGTGTCATTACCGGTCTCCACAGCAACTCCTTTTGTTCAGAGGTTCCATTCCCCAGGCAATTATTTTGATTACTCAAGGGGAAAATTTGCCTCTGCCATTCATGGGGGTAATTATGGCAGTCATTAACGACAGGAGGACTGGGCTATTCTCTTCCTGTGTATAAGCAGCATCATCAGGGACCCCCCAGGATGCCTGCTTAGCCCCTGCCCATCACATAAATTTGCAATTTCCAGACTCCACTTTTGTTCACCAATGTACCTCCATTATAGAACAAACAAGATAGATGCTCAATGAATATTCGTTGAACACACGGATGAATAAATGTTAAGGGGCACGCAGATGCTTTGTCAGCCTGTCATTTTGCAAAGCTCATTAGATTTCTCCTTTGGGGATAACTGACTCATATGTGTATGATGGGTGAATATTATCACAGCAGTCTTTTAGCTTCTAGCTCTGGAAGCCAGGGGTCTGGACTTAGGAAAAACAACACGACGATCTTGGACTAGAGCTGCTAAACTGATGCCAGGACACACTATTTGTCATTAACAGATTAAGGAATAGTAATTTATATTTAGGTTACTATTTTGCATGTGATTTATCCTACTGAGGAGAAATGTGGATTTACTTGAGCATTGCATTCTTGAGGCAGATCTGATAACTGAGGGTTTACTGGTTAGTGCCAGGCTCCTCCTCATCCTCCTCATTATTGATTTTTCACCTCGTTCCTCATTCCTGAGAGCATGAGGGCATATGAGACAGAACATCGTAGCCAACTCTTCTGTGGTTCTTGGGAGAGATGCCTTCTCCTTTCCTGGCTGGCGTTACTAGAGAGCTTTTGATGCAAGAAGATAATTATCCTCACCTCTGATCTGGAGAGTGGGACTGAGTTTATTACTTTAATAATGACTACCATTTCATTTTGCAAAAGATGCAGCTTTAAGTTGAAAGCCTAGTGGGAGTTTTTGAGGTTTAGATGTCTAAGTACTTAAGGTCTTGCGTAAGGAATTAAGAGAATGTGTCCATAAGTTATGCAGCTGCTGTGATGGTTCTGTTTCCTACTTCTATCCCCTCTCTTAGTGCTTTTATTTCAACAATTTAGAAACTGGATCCTTTGCCTTTATTTCGGGATTCATTTGGTCCTGCTGTTTAATTCACACCTGATGTCCTCCATGTCATTTCTCTAAGAACCAACTGGCTGCACCATGCTGGTGAGGAGGCTTCAGATGGAGAAGGAGCAGCAGGAACTGATGAACCATGAGAGAAACACTTTTGTGTAAATGTGGCTTATGATTATCGCCTTAATAAAAACACCCCAGGAAAAAGGATGACACTGAACAATATTTAGAGATTGTGCTTTCTTCAACCTCCTAGCTGATACTTTGTAATTCCCACCAGTTGATGAAATAAAAGTAAAAATCCCACTCCTTTTAAAGCAGCTTGAGAGTATACCAATAATTCATATTCTTGATTTGTTCATTTTTTCCAAATGAAAGTGTCATTGACAACAGAATGAGTCTCACCTTGGGTGGTGGGGACCAGGTATGTGTCCTTGTTAGGCTCTGAACTTTTAAAATAAGAAGAGGTTCCCTGCCCAAGGGATGGGAGCACTAAGAACAGGAGCCCACCCATCACACCGCTGTTATGGGCCACAGCTCCCTCCAGGTAGCTTCCCAACACTTAGCAATACTTAGAGAAAATTCAGCTAGGGTAAATAGAATTATGGAAGCTTACTGCCCCTGGAGACTATCTGAGAGTTATTTCGCCTGAAGCAAGGCCATCTTTTTTATTTAACCTGCCTTTTTCTAGGAAGGATTTAAAGAAGGTTCCAAAAAATCACTGTGGACTGTATTGTTTCACTCCCAAGACCCCTCTTTTTCTTGTTAATCTGTCTCAACTGCTTAAGGCAACTCAGTTTACTTGGAAATATTTTACAAACAATAGCATATGGAACCCACAGCTGTGGACATGATCCATACCTCTTACACAGACCTGAGGAAGAACCCGTTCTGTGGTCTCAACCCAGCATGCCTCGCTCCTGCTGACCAAACCAAAATTTGTCGGAACTTTCCCATGCACAAAGGACCGCGGGGTGTGACAACTTCCTTCTAAACTGTTCCCTTCTCATTTCCTTTTTCATGTTCTCTCTTAGCAGTTGTGTTTTTCTAGCGTGTTCTGCTGGCTCTGGCCATTGCCTTTTGTTGGAGGTAAATGAAACCAGGTGGGAAGTCACTGATTTGTGACATTTAAGTTAGGAATCTGGCTAAAATTAAAATTAAAATCTTTGACATTTCCAATCTGCCTACTTTTAAACATACACTTATGTTCTCTGAAGGCTACAGTTAGGTCAAGCTATTACTGTGCACTATTAACTATAGTTTTCATTTCTGAGAGAGGAGTGATTGTTTACAGTTAAATTCTGAGGTCAATAGAGGAACTGTACAGAAGTAGGTAATTAGGTACTTCTGGAGTTTTTAAAAAAGCTTTATAACTAGAGGCCACCCCTTTGAAATGTCAAAAATCAGTTATCCTGATGGTTTTTTACTTTACCTTTTTGATCTCCAAACATATGCTTTTAGATTGCATTAATCTACCCAAGTGACCAATCAGTGGGTAAAAACAACAACAAAACACTTCATAAACACCAAATGTTCTGCTACATACAGCAACATGGTTGTTTTCTAGATGAGTGAGAATTCAGAGCAATTCGGCTTAAGAGAAGTACTATATAATGGGTTTTATTATATTCTTGCCTGTGGTAGAATGCAGGTATCTAGATATAGAATTAAAGAAACTTAATTTGGGGCAATTTTCAACTTGGAAATCAATTTTTTTAACATGTCATACTAAGAGTCACTAGATATAGTTTGTGTTTTTAGTTGACATTCAGCTGATCCACACATGCTCACCTTTGCTCTCCACATCAGCCATAACTTAAAAACATCAACGTGGCGTCCGCACTGTAAAGCCTTGTCCCCAGTGTCATAGGACAAATCATAATGTTTATCTTGCTGGAAGAGGTAGGAGGCGTGCATCTGGTTGCAACTCTGCATCAGTCCCTAGAAGGGAAGAGAAAACTTGGGAAGTACTACTGACTTTCTCAGGTGTTCTATTACATTTACACGGTGATGGAAATTACTAAGGGAAAAATAAAAGAAAAAGACATCGAATATTCTAGAGACAGAAAACAGTAAGAATCAAATGAAAAAAAAAATCTGGACAGGAAGGGCTGCTGTGATAGGTCAGCTCTGTGGGATAAATGGCATAGAGTCAGACGTCACCAGCAGTTAACTAGAGAAGGCGTTTATTAAAAATTAACCACAACATAGTGTGATGCTTATTCTTTGGGAGAACATTCTGATGTTCTGGTTTTGTTGCAATTAAACTCTTTGGTTCTGTAAAAATATTATTAGTGTGATATCTTTAGCCCAAGTACTTTATTATTTAGCTGTTAGTGTTTGAGTTCTCTTTGGAAATCATAGCTTTTTAAGGCAGTTCATTGCTGTCATTTTTATATACTGACATCTAAAAAAATTAAGACATTGCTACTCTGAGATGACTTAAATAATCAGTCTTTCGAATGTCACGTTCCTCTCTCAAGAGTGGTTAGAACATCAATACTGCACTTTCTTACTCAGTTGCAGTTAAAGTGGGAAGTTTCATTGTCGATGACAATTAATTTTCCCTGGCACCACAAACCCACTATGGACAATGGGTGGCAGAGTGACTGAACTATTCCAAAGGACAATGAGTGAATCATATGGTCTCTGCCTAAAACGGCACTGCCAGTCTTCTCACTGGAAACCCCGCCACGTTTCAATTTGTCACGAACCACAGGAATCCTTTGACTCTCATTATCTGCAGCATAATTGTGATTTTATAGAAGCTTTGGCCTTTTCTTTCTCTTGTGACTCATGACAACAGAAGAAAAGACTCAAAAAAGGTGAAAATTTAGTTGATTAGCAGGGAGAATTCTTTGAAAAAATTATCCGAACTAAAACGAAACTCAATGGAACTAAAATTTTAACCAGTTTCTAAAACACCGAGTGCCCAGAGGGCAGGTGACAGAACTGGGCTCAGCTTTGCAGTCGAGGCTTCATAATTGGTGGATTCATTAAGTTATTTTTTTTGAGACTAAGAGAAATTCTACAACATTGTAACAGGGCAGTGGGAAGACATTGAATTTAAAGAAATAATTAACTTGATGACCAATAAAGTTGAAAATTGCAATAGGTGCAGAAACTCGACAGTAATCTCCCCTAAGCCATGCAAGCTTGCAAATAGTTGCCATCAGTCCAAAGGGAGGCCACCCCAGAGACTGTAGAATGGTGACAGATTGGACCAACTTCTACCGGGATGGGAAAAGCCTCTCAAAGCACATGACTTCTAAAAGATTGGGCTGTATTAGTCTCACTGTACAAAAGAGAAAGGAAAAGTGATCATTGTTTTTTACATAAAGGGCCTTGGTGAGATAATATCCTGGTTCTGAGCCATTAAGAAGTTATAAAACATTATGTCCCAAACTATTTTAAATAGTTGCTGTGTTATAAAACAGTTGTTGTAAAAGAGATTCCCATGGTCAAATAAATTTAGGGAATTCTATATCATAAATCCCTTATTTTTAGATATTTTCAGCATATATCAGCATATTAAAGGTTCTGATATGCTCTGCAATAATGAAATTTGTTTTTCAACTCTTTTCTCCAATATATCCCAAGCTTTTTATAAACCAAGAGCTCTCTTATCAGAGGATACATGATACTGGAGTTTTTCCTTAGACCCTGAGAAGAGAAATGCTGTCAGAGCATCATAGACTCTTGGATTTGGAAGGAGTCCCAGAGCTATTAATCTGGTCCTTCTCAGTGAAGGAATCTTCCTATCCTCTTACTCATAAGTGATTGTCCAATCTCCATCCAGTCACTTCCCCTGATGATGAATTTATTCCTACACACAGCATTCATTATCTGTTGCGAGACTTAATTATTAGAAAAATGCTCCTTTTATCGACCTAAGTCAGACTTAAAATCATGGGATATTCTGATTTTGCCATCAGATCTGTATCACTCAGTGTTGCTAACCCAGTTCCTTGAAGCTTCAAGAAAAAAAATAAAATCTCTTCCACCTGAGAATCATTTAAACTGTGAAGGCTGCTATATCCTCTCAACCCTTTGTTTCTTCTTCTTCTTCTTCTTTTGGATTAAACATCCTTATTTCTTTCACCCACCCTCTTGCATGTTTATCACGTGTTCTCACTGATTGAGCTCTGGTTCCATGGGGTGCCATGTTATCAATGGGCACCAACCTGAGCAAACCACTCCAGGTGTGGTTTAAGCAGAAGACAGTGCAGAACTATTACCTCCCCCATCCCGAAACTCTGCTTCTTTTATCCCATTAATATTTTGTGAATGGTATTTTTTCTCTTGACCCTCCAGAGTACAATCTAATGTCTTATGACTTTTTTTTTTTCACAAGTAGAACAATTTAGCCATGTGTGAAACAGGCCTGTCTCGTCTAGTCAAATTATAACCATCCTCTATTTGGACGTACAGATTATCCTCTTGGATGTGGCTCACTGTTCCGGCCTATAAACTCATCCCGCGTTCTGTTTCTGTTACCACACATGTCTAATCTATCAAATCCCATGGATGGACTGGGCCACCAGTCAGGACAGACGTACCTCTTCTCTAACCAGGAGAGCGGAGCACTGCAAAGGGACACCCATCATCTTGTGTGGATTCCATGTCACAGAGTTGGCCCTAAAAGAAACAAATCATTTTAAGAGGGTGTGGTACCCATGACAGCCTCAGATTACAAAGGCTCTGTGCAAGGGCAACAGAGCTTCAGGGTTCTTGGCACTGTTTTTCAGACTCTAGGAGGACACTAAATTTGCAAAACGATAAGTGGACTCTTAAATGTCCAGTCTTTTCTTTGTCTACAGAGACAGCAGGTGAAGGCTAGTGTCTTTGTGTGGCACACCCTAAGATCGCATGGCGGCATTTCCTCAGCTTCTAAGGTGGACGGAGAATCCTTTGGAGTGACCAGGATCATGAAGTCCAGAGTCCTGCTGTTGGCCACTAGAGGGCAGCGCAGCAAGCAGGTGAAAGAGCTGCTCTCATACGTGTGTCTCCACTGTTCCTGCTTCTGACACGACCGTGGTGACCTAGAGCTCAGAGCCACGGCTCATTTCACTGATTAACTTTGTTACTTTCCTGACCGAGGTTTTCCCTCTTCCAATTCAACCAATCACCAAATTTTTCAAATGTGTCCTTTTGTGATAGCTTCTAGCTTGTCCCCTACTTCCATCTCTTCCCTAAAACAGTCATCCTTCCAATCACAGGTGAGATCATCTATATGACTCCTGGAGCAGTTTTCAACACACTTGAGAAATAGAATGTTCTCTCATTAGTGACAGTGATTCTCAGCTCAGGAATTTCTGGTATTCGAAAAGTCTAAACCATAGTCCTGATTCAGGTTTCTTTACTATTATTATTATTATTATTATTATTATTATTATTATTATTATCATCATCATCATCATCATTATCATCATCATCTGGATACAGTAATTGTGTCTTAACAGACTCCTGGTTTCCATTTCATCCTCCACCTAGCACCATAGTTATCATCTAGCTCTGGTTATGGCTTTCTCCTTTTTCTAAACTGTTGATGGCTTCCTTTTGTCTCCAGCCTAAATTCCAAACTGCAGGGTATGGCTGAGATGTCCACACAGTGAGCCATAGGCTGGGTGTTCAGTCCTGCATACTTTCACTCTCTTGTACACATTTCCATCACTCCAGACTATTTTTGGTGTCAGGAAATTCCATTTTCATGCTCCTCAATCTCTTGATGTGATTTCCTCTTCCTGGGATGTCACCTTCCTTTGCTTCATTTGGCTAGATCTTACTTCTTCTTTAAGGCCCAGATTAATTCTTATTCCTGCAGCTTCCTTGGACTCTGCTGTACTATTCCGACTCCCTCCTCCTTCAGTTCCCAGAGAAAGCAGTTGACTCTAATGAGTCCCATTGCTCACTTTAGGTGCTTATCAGGCAGGCGAGTCTGTCCACACATCTTCTGAATGACTGAGAGATCCCTGAAGATGAGAATCAGGAATGTGGCTGTGGTATAAAGAGACTCATAGGAGGAGGAAAATAGTTGCGCCATCCATGGCAGCTGCTCTTCCTCTGGCTGAACAACACACCTGGGCTCACCCTGCTGCCAGCACCTGAGGTGAGAGAACCCTGGGAAGAAGTAAGGATTGGGAAAGATCCCATTCATCTAGCTGATGAATGGCAGGCGGAGGCAGCCAATCAGAGAACACTTCCTGGCCTGGGGAATCTTATCTGAATTAGTGAATAGTCCAGTTCTTTTTTGGGTCTTTCTTTGGCTCGGACATCCTGTCAGATACGTTAGGACTGGAATTGAGGAAAGAAGCAAAGGCACTTCATGGCCAGATGGCTACTACCCTGGGAAGAGGACTAAATGACTTCATGAACAATAATGGAACTGTGGTATTGAAAAGTACCTTCCAAGAGAATATCTCTTAGCTCTACAGAATGATTCTGTAGAATAACCCGAATCAAGGAACCTGAACTCTCAGCAGTAGGAAATAGTGGTTAAGGGAGGACAGCGGGGGAGCCAGACAGTTTGAGTTTGCACCCAGGTTCTATCACCTCCTAGCTGTGTGACCTTGAGCAAGCTACTTAACCTCTCTGTGCCTAGATTTCCTTTTCTGTAAATAGAATAATGGTAGTTTGACTTTATTGTCTGACGCACCATAAGCATTAAATAAGGTTGTCTCTCGCTATTGATTTCAGCTCTCATTTACAAGCCTTGTGACACTGGGGACATAGACACCGCTACTCCATAATGTTCTACAGCTATATGTCTAATCCTAATGAAACTCAGCTTTGTCAGTAATGACACTCGATGGAGAAGAAAACAGCTGTTCTGCATTTCTGTGACTGGAGGTGTTTATCTCCATGCAGTGGCCGATGAATGTATCTTTTTAGACTAGGCAGTGTCAAGGTGCACGACTATTTGTCACTGTCCCCCCTCTGTCTCAGAGGGGCTGTCTCATAAAGACTGCAGAAAGCTGCGCCGAGTGAGTCAATGGCATGGACCTCCATCTATTTGAGAAATGTTGGCAGTTTATGAAAAACGGCCTCGGGTTCCTTTCAAAGTGTTTTGCTATGGGATTCGGTCACGTGGCATCTGTGATTTTCCTTAAGAACTGAGGCCTCTTGGGTCGTTTTCAGTCAGAGCATTGTGTCCTCAGTTACTGCCCAGACCCAGCCGCTTTCCCCTTCTCATCTTTCCAGACCGATTCTTTCTCCTCTGTCTCTGGTGCGTCGGTTCACGCCGTGCTCCTCCCGTGCATCCAGCTCCAAACGTGCTGCTTTGGCTTCCTTCTCCTCTCGCTCTCCTGACACTGCCCCTTGCAGTTGGTTCCCAATAGCTCCTGGTCCACCCTTGGCCTCCATCCTCTCCCGAATCCCACGTTATCTTTCCAAAAACGCAGGCGAGATCGTATCACTCCTCAACCCCCCACTGCGGCTGCTTACGCCGGGGCCTTTCCAGCTTTTCTCCCACCCCAAGGAGCAGGATGTTCTCCAAGCGGAACAGCGGCTGCGGCGGTTCGGGGGACCCAGATGCGCTCTGCGCACGGGCGCTCCGCCCAGATGCCCTGCGCAGGACCTGTGGACACTGCATGGCTTCCCAGTCCCTGCCGTGACTCCACCTTAGTCTCCACGCGGACTCTTCCGAACTTTCTCCGAGGACCCTGTCAAGTCTCCGTGTCACTGCTCGTCACCTTGATGACCTTCTTGCACTTGTGCCTGGTAAAGCTCCAATGCCCACGCTCCTCGGTCTGTCTCTTGGGTCTTTACTCCCTCGGCCTTGAATTTTAACCCAGTGTGGATCGTCAGTGTTCCCTGCTAGACAGTAAGCGCCCCGAAGGCAGGCTTCATGTCATGGTGCCCTCGCTGTACCTCGTGCTGCTGCTTGCATATGGCAAAGGTTCTGTAGCTACCTACTGGAATTTCTTGCCCTGGCTCTCGGGGCGAGAGTGAGGACAATAACTGGTAATGGGGCAGACGCTGCACCAAAACCTTCGGCTGGGCCAGCAAGCCTTGAGAGTGGACCACGACGATGGATGATTGTAGGTGGGCGTCAGCCTCCTTACGGGAGGGGTAAAGAAGAGCCAGTTGGTTGAAAAAGGGGAAAGGATTACGATTGGCAGTTACAAAATAGTCACGAGGATATAAAGCACAGCATAGGGAACATAGTCACCGCTACTGTAATGACAACGTGTGGTGACAGGTGGGTACTGGACTTACCAGAGGGATCACTTCGTAGTTACATAAATGTCTAACCACTATGCTGTACACCTGAAACTAATATAATATTGAATGTTGACTGTAACTGAAAAAAATATATTTAGAAAGAAGAGTCAGTCTACAATGCTCAGAGACAGACTGAAGCATTGGCCCTTGGCACGTGCTCTCAGCAGCACCAGCTCTAGCGCTCTGACAGTGCCAGCAAGGAAGGAGGGCACTCTCCGAGAATTTGGTTGGTTCTCCAAGGAGATGCCTGGGTGCCTGTGCCATTTGGTTAGGAGGACGGTACTCTGGGATCCCTGCGACCCCTGGGGAACTCTGGATTCGGGGGTAAGAATCACCTAGAAATTTCCTTCACTTCAGCATGAATCCTAATGCTTGGGAAAAAGTGATATGCCAAAATGAAGCAATTTCTACCCATGAACATTATGCCCAGGGGTTTCCGCCCACCCTACAACCTTATTTACCAAAGAAGGTGCTTTTGCGGATGATAAGTCTCAGATAAATGCAGGGCAAAGCGAATTCTGATCCAAGAGGAACACCAGCGGTCCTCATTTTTAAGGACTTCATATCTGGCTGGTTCATTTAGTAGATTTAGTTACAATACAGTTCCAATAATTGTGGTGGTTACAGAAGGCTCCGTGTTCCACAGTGAATGTTCTCAGCTTTGCTCTCAAATAATAGCCTTTCTTAGGAAGGCGTGTGGGTGTGTATTTTTCCAAGGCGCAGGGTGGGTAATTCAGCGAGCTTTCAAATAATCATTGGTGTAGGATGACACGTGACTTTCAGCCCTTGGAGTCCCAGGTGGCATGTAAGATAGAAGAACAGACACTCACGTTTTGTGCCAGTCAAAAGGGAACTCAAAGGAGAGAAGATACTGTGCAGGGGACACCTCTCTTGAAAGTGCATGAATTTAATTCCTGTGCTGGTCATCTGAACAGGCACCTTCTGAATTCTTCTCTTCTCTTTAAGGTCTCTCTCTGTTTAGGTCATTGCCTTTTCCTTAAGCTTCTGGTTTCGTGCAGATCATCATGACAAAAGGAATTCAACCCGTGAGAAGCCCGGAAGGAACAGAAGCAGAGAGTAGAACTGACTGGCTCAGTCTGGGAGAGGGACAGGCCTGTCCCCATCCACTCACACTTACGTGGGTACCAGCAATCAGAGCATGGACATCTGACTCAGGGACAGCAAACCTGTTGGCAAGGGCCAGAGCTGGTCTCTCTCCAGTCTTCCCAGCCTCCTTTTCAGTAATTAGGCAGAGTCTGCTGCAGTTACCTCATTTGCATCTTCTACCCTCATAGGCTCTCTGCGTATGAGTGGGCCTGGGTGTCAGAGAGTACCCCGTGCGTTTTCTCTGGCTTGGCAGCTGCACGTGACCAGTGCTGACAGAAGCTTCTGAGCACTGTCAGCTTCTCTCTTCGTCTTGAAATTGTGCCAAGCCGTCTAGAAGCAGAGCCAGCAAGAAGCTTTTCCTAGGCAGCATCTGGCTGCTTGGCAGGGCACAGTGGGCATTTGGCAGGCTCAGATGAATTCAAGCTTTCTCAGTTGCCCAGACGAGCTCACAACTGCAGCTGACCTGCCATGTTGTGACGGGAGAACCAGGAGCTCTGAGCTTCCTCTGCACGTGGTCCAGAACCAAAGCCTGAGACTGATTCTGTGTTCTGCATTTTTTTTTCCTTTGGACTTGAATGTGCTTTATACTAATCAAATACTACCTCCTTTGTGTTCTGCAGCTTTTCTCAATGATCTACTGCTTCGTCTCTGAATGAAAGGTGCTTTGCAACATCTATCAGAGCTAAGCCAGAAAAAAAATTATGAGAATGAAAGCATTTTTAAGTTTATATATTTAAGTTTAGGTTTGACATTTAATATGACCAGTAACTCGCTGGTCAAATTAAACTCCAAACCTAAACTCTCAACACTGCTAAATTATTCGCTTTGTGGAATTATTTATTGGTTTCTTTAAAACACTGGCTATTATCATTTGTGGAACACAAAAGCTATAGATCTTCCCCCAGAAAACTGTGAACAGCCTGCAGTTTAAACAACTTTGGTAGGTAGTTCAGAATCCCAGGAAGGTCATTTCTGATTCCACTGGTCAACCATGGGCCCCAGTTAGGAGTCTCTATGTAAGAGGCCGTTTAGTGGGGTCACTTGATATGGGCTTTGAATTCTTTTTGTCATTTACGCACACTATTTATACAGATATCACCGCACGAGGCAAGGCACGCGAGCGCAGTACAGAATGGGCTCACCTGTGCACCAACCGTTCTTGGAAATTGGGTGTAATTTGCTTTTCACATGTAGTTTTCACACTTTATGTTGTGAACAAGAAAAATGTGTGTACCTCTCCACGCCGCTCAGTTTCCACTTGTGTTTCCGGGACATCAGCAATCCTCCACCCCAAGCTGCCTGAAAAAGGAAGATGGCACAAGAAAGAAGGTAGAGCTTTTTCATTGCCTAGATTTCTGTAGTTTGGTGTCTTTCAGCACAGTGAGCGTCTCCCAGAGCTCAGGCAATGTAGGGAGTTGCCCACCTTCTGGCATTGGACTTGTGGAGTTTAGATTGGGGGTGGGGCGGGGTGGTATTTAAGGAATTAGGCTCCATCTCACATTTATATGATATAAATAACCAAACTGGGGACACATGAGGAGACAGATTGTTCTGCAATCCATCACCAGCACTCAGTCCTAGGGAAGCTCATCATCTCGGACGGAGGAAGCCTGTTATCTCCATAGTTTACAGCTAAAAAGGTGGGCCGGGGACCCCTTCAACAGCTTCTGAATTGTAAGAAAAACTCTTTTGACCATTCTGGATGATTCCAGAAGGAATCAGCTTCAAGAGCTTATTTCACTGATGTGTACTTTTGGATAATTTCTCTGTCCAAAACATCCAAACAAAACAAAGAAATAAGCAGTCAAGATTTGTGCCAGTCAGTTAGTTGAGCAATGAGAACATGTCCCTTAAAAATTGTTCTCAAGTTTGAAGATTTGAATTGTGGTAATCTTTAAGAATGAGATGTCAGGATGGAGATTCATTGGAAAGTGTTAACATTCTTTGTAGGTTTAAAATAATCCTGGGATAATTTTAAAGGAAAAAAAACTGTTAGGGTATAATTGTTTCCCCTACACACACTTTGTTAGTATTTCAGTTCTTTTATATTTTGAAAAAGTATCCAATTTTGCAAATGTGTTAAATCGTAAGACTTTTTTTTTCTAGTCTAATTATGGAATGTATAAAAACAATAAGAATATGGTAAACTTGCTATGTTTCAAAGAAAGCTAATACAATTGATTAAAAGATCTCCCAGCTCCATTTTAAGTAGAAATCCTGGAGGAGAGACCATAGCATCTGCTGGCCAGGGACATACAGACATTGCCATTTATAAAGTTATCAGGGTAATCCTTCTCCGAATCAGCTGGCAAGGTTTAACGGGCCCTGAGACCTAGGTCACTGATGGTACTGGAGTTGTTCAACCTTTTCCCAGCATCTTCGTGTATAAAATAAAGGGGTCTCTGGTAGCCTAATGAACAATTCATACTGTGAATCAGGAAAGGAAAAGATAGGTAATTGCAATGCAAGACACCTCTGGAATAATAGACATTTATCTAGCTTAGCTTGTAGACGTTTTCTGCTCCCAAAGACAGGGAATTAATTTGGTCTGAATACTTTTAAAGCCAACATGATCGAAAGCCAGTGCTCTTCAACAACATCCTTGCACCAGAATGTAAATCGACTTATGCTTCCTTCACTGAGAAAGTCTCACCATCAAAAAAATGTCAGCTGTACCAAACACTGTGCTCAGTGATACGTTGGCACCAACCCCTTCTCTCATCATGGATCATTAGCAATTTGCAGATAGAAGCTAATCTTTGAACCACACTTAGAATAATACTGGCCTAAATCTAAATCCATTCAATTTCTTCTTCAAAAAATGGACTTTTTTTTTTTTTTTTTTTTTTTTTAGTGTGAATAAGCCTGGCTTTTACATATAATTTATCTTCTTAGCTGACCTAGCTAAGAAATTGGAAATTTGGTGGTAGATATTTCTTTGCAGGTTGTCAAGTCTGCTTTCCTCTCTCTATATATGAATATATAACTTGAGGTTTTTTTTACCCTCTAGGTTTCCTATGTAAATTCAATTCCTATTTTACTTTTCTGATTATTCATACAGAAAAGTAAACTCTGCCCATGTGTGTCTGTGTGTATGTACATGAGACGTTGCTGCTTAATGAATTGAACACTAAGTTTCCACATAATGGTCAAGAAATAAGAACGTTATTATGTTGGAAACATTAAGGCATAATCAGCCTCAGACTGCTTCCAGTGAACGTTGTATATAATTTGGAATTGTGTGCTATTTTGTCTTCACAGTCTTTACAAGCTGACATAGCTGACATTCCTAAAATAAGAGAGAAAGAGCGAGAGAAAGAGTGAAAGAGAGAGCGAGAGAGAGAAAGAGAGAGAGAAAGAGAGAGAAATTTCATTCCACAAGCCCCCGGTGAAAAATGTGTAAGGACATTTTGGTGGCCGGCCCTATGGGATACTTACATCCACGTGCATCCAGATCTTATATTTTTTGCAGATATCAGCAACAGCTAAGAGGGGATCGAATGCTCCATACACGGTGGTTCCAGCTGTTGCACTCACAAGGAAAGGAACAAATCCCTGTGCAAACGAAAAAGCCCCAAATAATGTCAAACTGGGGTTCAAGGATTCTTTTAAAAAGCTGTCAAAAAACAAGGAAAATTCTCCCCGTGTCATACACATTTGCATTTTGGGATCCCTCAGAAGGGCCATCCACACCTTAGAGCCTTGTAAGAACGATGCTCATGGCCCAGGATCTGAGTTCTCCAGGCTGTTCTGTTGGACCTGCCAGTTTAATTACAAGGACAGACATTCTGCTCCTCAAAAGAAGCTACAATGGACCCAGAATAAGCTTTGTGGTGCCCATGGGCCATTGATATATCCCAGGGGGATTTTCTGGCTGTTTTCTCCCCTCTGCTGACTTTCTAGTCTTCCTTTATCATAACAGGGACTCTGAACTTAATAAATAAGCAGAAAGGAGAACGGAGAGAAGAAACTCTGACCAATTCATTACTCCTATTTGGAAATCCTAAGATAACTTATTTGGAGTCTCAAAGAAAAGGATTTACGTGGAACTAAACAATAAGCCAAGATCTTATCTGTCTTAGCAGTTCTCAGTCTGTCTGGCCCAGGCTAAATGAAAACTGATTGAAATAACAGCTGGCCGCTGAACGGAGGCAGAACGCCTCAAACAAACAGGATGAACGCATATATTTACTCCACATGACGTAACATGCAGTTACAGAGTCAGTCTGTAGGTGGCAGCAAAGGTTTAATCTGTGGTTTACAAGAATTTCTAGTACAAGAATGAGGGGAAAATTTGTTGGGAGACAGAAAAGGCAAATGAAAATAAATAACTGTTCCTGAGCTCATAATAACTGAATGTATGTGTTATAGCATTGAACTAGGAACTGTAGATTATATCTAGTAAAAATTAAACTGAGAGAATTCTAAAAACAAGCTCCTCGACTTGAGAACGAACCAGTCAAGGATATAAATGACTTTCAGAGATTTGTGGGTATCTTTAGCAGGTCTTCAGAACTTGTTACTTCTAAAGAGAGTCCTAAAATGCTTCCTGAAAAATAAGGCGTTTGAAGAGCCAGTCAGATCAGACTGTGTCTAGACAGGAAAAATTGGCCTCTTTCAAATACCACGCTGCATTAGCATTCTAATATTTCCCACTTATGAAAATGATCTTTCGAATGTGTGTGTGTGGAATGCCAGCCTTCAACACAAGGAAGACAAACGCTTTGGAAACTTTATACAATATCACTGTGTATATTGTTTATTTGGCAATTTCGACCTTTCCAAAGCAGAGCCTTCAATTCGGAGAAATAAATATTGACTGGATGCAAAATTCCACATTCTCATTAAAGTCAGGCGGTTGTGGCTTGGGTACTCTGCCTAAGAGAATACCAAAGCATGTTCTCCACTGGGTAGAAATAGAAATATGTGCCCTTAGCTTGTTATGGGCCAGATAAAGCTCCCTACAAAAACTTACTTTTTGCTTGGCTTCGACAATCCTTCTTTCAAGATCAGATGGAATCATTTTTCCCCTAAAAAAAAAAACACATTATAGGTTTGCTTTGAATAATGTGCTTTGTTGTCTTTGACAAGTGGACGCGTGAGGGTAAAAGTCCAACCGTAAACCGTTGACTGCAATGATTGGTTGAAACAACTCTTTGGCTCTGCATTCCCAATGACGTATGACTGCAATTTCTGGTAAGTTCAGGTGACTCCTGACCACACCGTGCAGTTAGGACCCCCGCACGTGCCTCCGCTCAGCACGGAACCTGCTTTTTAAGGTCATCCTCTTCATTTGCTTGGAACAAGCCTGCTCTGGAGCAAGACATTTGGCAATGCAAGGAGAGGGCAGAAAAAGGTTCGCAGTTCGAATCTGCGTGTGAATGGACCTGCAATTTCAGATTGAGATGAAATGCCAAGAGGAGATGGTCCATCCTGAAGCATTTGAATAAAATATTAAGCCAAAAAGCCACCTAATTACATTCCAAGTGCCATAAGCACAAAGCAGGCCAAGAACATACAGGCTCAAATTTCAAACAGGTCAATAGACAGGAATCAGAGAGAAAAACATCCTTTCGGCCCTGAAATATTTCTTTCCTAAAATAAAATTATAGATAGTGCTTAGCTTACTTTAAAACCCCATTATTATAATAACCAGAGAAGTTGATTGCTCCAAGAAGCTACATGTGGCTAGATATGTGATCTCAGTCAAGTTTCTTGATTTCCCTGGACCTATTATTGTTATCTTTAGGACACAGAGATAATAATATTACCTGTGCAGTTATTAGGATTAAATGAGTTAATACACGCAAATTATTTTAAAGTGCTTGGCCTATGGAAAGCATTCAATAAATACCAGCATTTGTTGTTGAGATTGTGACATTCCTATCCTAAGACTTTGGGAGAAAAACAGGCAAAGGACAGACAGAGTAGGTACATGGTTTTGGAGACTGTGAAATAGTCTGTAAACCAACATAGCTCTTTTGAGGCTGCTATACCGGCTAAACTTTTCACATCATGGTCCTCTATCTAAGATTTTAAAAAAGGAGATTTGGAAAAATAAATTATTTCTTTTCGGGGGCAGGAGGCTGTCACAAGAAATAGTGGGGTGATGCTACTGGCAGTTAGCGGACCGTGGGCAGGGTTTTGGTATTTGTTGCTAGTTCTATAGTCCATTGGTGGCTGTCCTTGGGATTTTAGATATAGAGCAAGCATTGAGCTACTTCATTACATCTTCTAGTGTGGTCTTGCCTAGCTTTTTGCATATTGAAATGTTATTTTATTAGAAATTACTTTGCTAACATTTCTCCATTTAAAAACATAATTTGGGCATTATGTAATGAGTATATAGTTATATTTTCTACGATTTTCATTTCAGGCTAATAAAGGCAGTGTTACAAACTAGTTGCAATATACAGCAGACATGAGGCCTGAAGGCACTGAGAACCACTGATTTATGGGAAACTGTTTTCCAAAGAAAGATACTTAGAATGTAATTACCTAGCGACAGTCATGGACAAGTTAGCAGTGATTAGTTAGTCAGGCTGGAATGGAACAAAGGGCATTAATGTACATTTGGTGTGAAGGGTGCACCGAGGTTCAGAGCAGACCACCTAAGAATGTCTGTGATGTGGGGACAGAAGGAAGGACAGAGAGGACACAAAGCAGGGTGGTGGGGAGGGCATCTCACCCTCTATGTTTCTCCCTTCCCATCACAGCATGGCCCAGGGATTTTCACCTCTTCCGGATCAGGCTCTGCTAAAATCCCCTTTCCCCAGCCTTGATATAAGCAAAATGTTTCAATTTTAGAGGAAACTCAGATATTTATCTTTTACATAAAATTCTAAGTGCATTAAAATTGCCATGGTATTTTTAGAGGTAAACCTGGAATTTAGAGAGAGAATTTCCAGAAATTGTTTGCAAATCCCTAATTTCACCTAGTCTACCACAGCTGGCCACCTCTGCCTTGGTGAGTGTGGGATGGACGAACTTGACAATTGCTATCTGCTCATCTAATCACATCTGGACGGTTTGTTAAACACAAGGCAGTTAAGGTGTCACCAAGAAGTCACAGATTAAGGTACATTAGAATTGGAAAGTGCTCAAGACCCGATTCTAGTCTAATGGCCACATTTTTTCAAATGAGGAAACAGGCCAAGGGAGGCTCAGTGACTGCCCCAGATCAAATGCCGGTAAAAGGTTTGTTGTAACTAGAAATAAGAAAACAAGCTTCCAGCACAAACACAAAGGGCCGAACATATAGGAAACATATTTGGAAAGATTGTAGTCTTTTAGGGTAAAACAAATCCTTTAAAATAATATCTGGCTTTCATGGACCAGAGGTGTCATTCCAGCCTTCCAAGAGAGCAGTAATGAACACAGAGTCTGTTCCGTGTCCACATGGGTGAGCTCTGGGGCAGCAGGAAGGGTCGGGTTTGTCAAATGCAGTGGTTCCCCCTTGAATCAGGGGTGGGGGAATATGTTCCATGTCCTCCAGTGGGTGTCTGAAACCTCAGATAGTACTGCACCCTATATATACTATGTATATTCTGTGTTTTCCTATACATACATACCTACGATGAAGTTTCATTTATAAATTAGGCACAGTAGATGAACAACAATACCTAATAAAAGAAATAGAACAGTTATAGCAATATACTGTAATAAAATTATGTGAATGTGGTCTGCCTCTCTCAAAATACCTTATTGCTCTGTGGCATGTCCGAATTGCCAGCATCACTACTCGTGTATGTTGGGGCTGTTATTAAGTAAAATAAGGGTGACCTGAAGACAAGCACTACAATATTGTGGCAGTCGATCTGATAACCCAGACATCTACTAAGTGACTAACGGGTGGGGACGCTGGTCAAAGGGATCATTCACATTTAGGGCGAGAGGGAGCAGGATGGTGCAAGGGTTCATCATGCGACTCAGAACGGCACACAGTTTAAAACTTAGAAGTTACTTCTGGAATTTTCTATTTGATATTTTTAGACCACGGTTGCAAAACCACGGATAAGGGAGTCTACTGTGACCAAGTTCACAGGTTTGCTTCTCGGAGTTGAATGTGATGGGGATGGTTGGTTCTTGACGGGGGGCAGGCTCCAGTCTTTCCCAGGCTCTCTGCTTCTCACACCCATGTATGTTTTGTCCACTTAGAAACCCAGAGACTGGCACGCTGCGGGGAGCAGACCAGCATTTGTTGGAGGCATGTGACTAGAAGGCAAAAGTTTCACCCAAGAATGATATTAATATTAATATCTTTACTTCACTGTCTGACTAGACGGCTAGTGTGAGGGCCTCTAGAGACAAATATTTTTATCTTTCCATTTATCTGAGGATTGGCTGATTTTACTTTAAAACAATGGCTCTTAAAATGTAGTGTGCATAAGAATGACCTGTGTACATCTTTAAAATATAGATTCCTTAACTCAGCTCTTAGAGATTTTGATTCAGGAGGTCAGTTATAGGGCCCAAGAATTAATTCATCCCACAAATATTTACTGAGCACTTACTATGTGCCAAACACTGTTAGGAGGGCTGGGGTACCAAGGATTCCACTCTCTAGGGCTTATACGCCAACAAGGGAGACAAATGATAACATAGTTAATAGACAAACATGCATAGAAATTTGCATTCTAACAAGCATCCTGGGTGATTCTGCAGTGGGTAGGCCTACGTTCACATATTGAGAACCATTACTTTAGAAATGAAAGTTTTAGCCTTATAGGCATTTAATTGATTGTGTAACATTCTAGCCAAGTACTTTTCATGTGGCCCATGGTTTTGATCCATCGTGCTTGTAGGGAAGTGAGCAGACAGAGCTCCAGATGTGGCACTGTGTGTTCCCTGCCTGCCCATGTGCTGTGGGGTGAGAGAACATTGGGGACAACCAGCAGATTCCTCTGAGGATTAGGGGCTGTCTGGCCACGCCTGGCTTTTTCAGACAAGTGTCTCCTAGTGCAAGGCAGCTTTGGATGGCAGCTGTTGCAATTTGTATGTCTGGTCTAACAGTATTTCTATAGCAAGAATTATATCTTTAATGTTTATACACCCAGCCTTTAGGATCACAATTAAGTCACAACTGATGCTTCGTAATGCTGTTATTGCTCGTGTTTCAGACTGGTCTGCCATTCAGGTGAGGACTGTTGAACCAGACCTCTGCTTTGAATGTGGCTGTTTTGCATTAAAATTCCTGATTAGCAATAGCCTTTCAAAATTCACATGATGCTACAGGGTCACATAACTTCATAAAGTTGCCAGGGCAAGTTCCTACACTGCCAGCGAGAGTTGCCAGCAGGATAAAGCTGCTCTTTGTGGGAAGAAGCGAAAGACACAGATTATACCTTGTATGGACTTTTGACCCAGATTCCTGGCTATCTTCCACGGCTCTGAAGGAGAAAGCGCATTAGTGAAGAGTGTAAACCTCTAGGCAGGCATCCAAATGGTCACGTATGAGGTGCTTGAGTCTTTGGTGACCCGGCTCACTGGCCTTGCTGAACCTGCAGTAATTCCAGCAGCCTTTCCTAGGAGAGCAGAGGTTGGCTCTGTTCACAGAGGTTTGTGTGCAAAAAGGAAAGGCTCCGTGAATCCTTCCTGTTAGAAACTGACTAATGTTACTATCACTGGTAATAACAACACTACTGGCAGCGATAATGAATGTCCAGTTTTAGAAACTACTGTACTACAGCTTAGTCCAGCATCTCTGCTCCTCACGCCAACCCTACAGGAGAGTTATTATCTTTCCAACTTTGTAGGCAAGGAAACTGAGGATCGGAGAGGCAGCCGAATATGGCTAAAAGCTTGCATAGGAGACGGAATAACTCAGTTGTGTACCAGATCTTATGCTAACTGTGTGTACTTGAAGAATTAAGTTCTTCCTTTTACGCATTTATAAAATGATGATAACAGTCCCTGCTCCACAAGGTTTACATGGAAATTAAATGAGATAGTTAAGTATAAAACACTATAAAGCACTAAATATAAAACCTTATTTAGCATACAGCAAGAGCTCCATACATGTTACTTTCATTGTGATTACTAGTAATGACACTAGCATTACGTGACTTGTAGGATGTCACACAGCTAGAAGGAAGCAGATTTCACGTCTAGAGTTGTGTGACACCAGAACCCAGGTTCTTAGCACTGTACAACAAATGTTTTCCAAAGCATTTGTGTGGTTTAAACAAAACACCTACTACCCTGACTTAACATGAAACTTCAAGTTGAGTTCTCGAATCTTAACGATGTAGGTAGTATTTCTACTATGATTGTCTGGAAGCCCCTTGAATTGAGTAATTCCTTGATGCCAATTCTTATTACTATTAGCACTAATTAGTAAAATAAGGAAAACATATACCCTCCTACTAACACATGATGTTCTATCATTCTTTGACGATATCATTCTTTCCAGTTTCACACCTAACTGTTACAGGAGTAACAGAAACCTGCTAGTTTTTTTTTTTGCTTGTTTTTGTTTCTGAACCAGCCAGTGCTAAGCAAAGACCTTTCTTTAATATCAACTGCAATATAGAGACAGCAGGGGAGCTCACTGACCAAGTGAAATTTCAAATTGCCCAGACTGTGTGGTGACTTGAAAAACTGCATGGAATGGCTTGAGAAGGAATTGCTGCAGAAATTTACAGAGCAGCAGCAGTAGAACTTACGAGGGAGATTCCCTGGAGAAAAGCACTCCAGGTATCGCTCGTTGGCCACTGCTGATGTGGGTAACCTACCCTAAAAGGCCCATAAGATAAGCTAACAAAAGTTAAAAGGAGATCAGTCAGGAAGCCCTTGCATTATAAAATCAAACCTTGTGCAAAAAAATTTTTTTTTTTACCATAATTATAAACAGTGAACTTCCTTGGTTTCTTTAATATATAGTTTGACTTGGATAGATAACTTTAACTGTAACAATTAGCCATATTTTTCTCTTTTAAGATTTGTTTTCCAATAAACACAATGGGATATCTTAAACATATAGTCAGAATATGGGAATAGGCTATTTTTGTGTCTAATTCTAGTAATGTATATTAAATTTTTAAAAATATTTAACTTCTTCAAAAAAAGCATTTACTTAACACACACACACAGATACATATGCTCACTTACTATATAGCAATCCAAGTGATATATAACGGGGGACTTGAACCATGATGTGGTGAGAAGCTATTTTCTTTTCTATATGACCTTATTGCTGTCACTGGGGGTTGGTTTAGTGCAGATGGGGAAGTATCTGATGTGGGAAGTGTTTGTGTGGGCAGGAAGGTGTGTTGACAATCTCTTATCGCTGACAATCTCTCATCACTCTCCCTCCTCCACAAACTACCATCCCTCCTCCCTGAACTTGTTGGTAGGGAGAAGAAAAAAATTATGATAAAAAGTTCAATTTATCATGTAAGAAATCATGCTTGGCTATTGTAAATAACTTTTATGACAAGGAGGAAATCAAAACTGCTATAATAGAACACTCAAAATTAATGACATGGGGATACTACATATAAAAATATGAGAAGCACCCTAAATCATTCTCAGAGGAAAATGTAAAGCTTAAAATGTTTTTGATATTAAATAATAGAGAATAAAAGTAACAAAACTAAATATTTAATCCAAGTTGCTAGGGAAACAACAGCAAACGATGTAGGCAGAAAGAGGAAATCAATTTTTCAATGATTTAGAAACTATAAATTACACTTAAATTCAAAAGCTGGCATATTGAAAAGATCAATGAATATACAAATATCTAATTAGTCCAACAGAAAATGGAGAGAAAATGTAACATTTGAAATTTAAAAAGGAGGTATGGATAAAGTAATATTATTTAAAAATTCTATGTAGAGCTTTATGCTAATTTTAAAAATTTTGAAGAAATAGAATATTTTTTCCTAGGAAACTGTAAATTAAAAGAAGCAATGCAAGAATATTTAAAAAATTGAAGAAAACTAATAACTGAATAATAAGGGGGGAAAGGGTTGCCAAAAAACTGTCCGCCAAAATGCTAGGCTCAGATGTTTTGGTAGTAAATTTTAACAAGTCTACTATTGGCAGATAATGCTCTTTAAGCTCTTATGGAGATGACAATGAAAAGCTGCTGAGTTTATTTCCTGAAACCAGCTAACTGTGAAGGCAACACCTGCCAAAGAGAGACCAGAAACATCTATAGATACATCTCGCAATATAGTTACATCAATCTTGAATATAATATTAGAAAATATAATCCAGAAGGAAATTAAAGATGAACATGGAACCAAGTAGGATTTGTCACAGGAATGCAAAAAATGGCAGAGGTAAAATAGTAATTAGTATCTGAAACTATAAATGAGTAAACTGAAATGAATTTATAAGAATAAAAACACAGATTTTCACCAAATGATAAAAAAAAGAGATTTGAATAAATGGAGAAACACATCATGTTCTTTGATGAGAAAACCTAATATTGTAGACACACACAATTAATCTCTAAACTTAACATAATTCCAACAGGATTCCCAGTGGAAGTTTTAGGAGAATGGGAACCTGAGAAAAAGCAAAAAGTAAATTAATAAAAAATTTTAAAATGATATTCCTCTCAAACACCATAGATCAAAATAAATTTCAGTTAAATCAACTATTAAAACAATAATGTAAAGGCTCTAGGAAGAAAAATATGAATATTAATATATACTAAGAATGGTAAATACTTTCTAAAGAAGACACTAAACATGGAAAATGAGTAATTGATAATAGCTCTGACTACCAAAAAAAAATGGGACTTTTAAAAATAACTACCACAAATAAAATTAAAAAGCAAATGATACATTTTGGAAAACAGTTACAACATACATGACAAAAGAGGGCTTTTTTTTCTTTTTTAACTAGAAATAACTGATAAGCATAAAATGTTTGACATAGTTAATTATCAAAAATGAAAACATCAATAATAAAAAAATAGTTTCCTTCATCAAATTGACACAGGTCACTTAAAATGTTACTTCCTAGGATTAGAGAGAAAATAGTGAGCAGTCACCCCTGTAAACTGCTTGGGGGATATAAATTGGCTGATTCTTTTCTGAAGGGAAATATGCCAGCAAGTATCATAAATTTTAGCAAAGGCACAATCCTAAAATCAGAAATTCTATTTCTAGGAATTTTCCCTAGGAAAATAATATATGTGTGTAAATATTTAGCCACAATAATGTTTACATTAGCATTTTTTACCTAGTGAAAATTTAAAGTAACTTAATATGTCTAACACGAGGAGATTTGTTAAGTAATATAAATTCTAAACAATAGATCATTAATGATTGAGAATTATATTGGAGAATTTCTAATGACATAAAAGTTGCCCATAGTATTTTATTATGTGAACAAGAAATTTCTAATTGGTAAGTTTTATTTAAATATACAAAAATATGTTTGGAACTATATGCACCAAAGTATTATGGAGATTACGTCTAGATTCTTCCATATTTTAATTTTTCTACAAAGAATATGTGCTGCTTCTGGAATAAAAAAACAACATTTTTTTTTTTTAAAAAGGGGTTAGCCCTTACTTACCATCATGTACAAAAATTAACTCAAAATACACCAGAGACTAGAATGTAAGAGCTAAAACTATAAAACTCCTAGAAAAAAAGCATAAGGCAAAAGTTTCATTGCGTTAAATTTTGCAATGGATAGTTTCATGGATATGATGCCAAAGACACCAACAACAAAAGAAAAAATAGATAAATTGGACCTTATGAAAATTAAGAAATTTTGTGCATTAAAAGACATTATCAACACAATAAAAAGGCAACCCACAGAATGGGAGAAAATATTTTTAAATCACACAACTGATAAAAGATTAATATCCAGAATATAATTCAACAACAAACAACTCAATTAAAAAATTATCAAAGGAATTTAAGAGACAGATACATAACAGTCCAACTAACAGCAGCAGAATACACATTCTTCTCAAATTCACATGGACGTTCTCCAGAACAGATCATATGTTAAGCCATAAAACAAGTCGACAAATTAAAGAAGACTGAAATTATATCAAGTATCTTTTCTAACCATAATGGTATGAAACTAAAAATTAATTACAGAAGGAAAATTGGAAAATCATAAGTATGTGGAAATTGGACAACACACTCCTTAAGAAACAATGGGTCAAAGAAGAAATTAAAATAGAAATTAAAAAAATATCTCCAGACAAATGAAAATGTAAGTGCAACATTTCGAAACTTAAGGTATACAGCAAAGTAGCTCTAAGAGGAAAGTTTATAGATAAACGTCTACATTAAGAAAAAAGAAATCTGTCAAACATTCTACTTCTCAAGGAATGAGAAAAAGGAGAACAAATCATTAAGTTTTATTTAAATATATAAAAATATATTGGGAACTATATGCACCAAAGTATTATGGAGATTATGTCTAGATCCTTCTATCCAAAGTTAGCATAAGGAAGAAAATGATAAAGAATAGAGCAGAAATAAATGAAATAGAGACTAGGGAGATAATGGACAAAACAAAGAGATAGTTATTTGAAAAGATAAATAAAATTGACAAACCTTTAGCTAGACTCACCTAGAAAAATAAAAAGAAGATGCAAATAAAATTATAAATGAAAAAGGAGACGTTATAACTGATACCATACAAATTCATAGGGTCATCAGAAGCTACCATGAAATGGTAGTGTTATTACTACTAATCACAATTGCCAACAAATTGAATAATGTAGAAACAAATGAAATGGGTAATTGCTGGAAACATAAAACCTACCAAAACTGAACCATAAAAAAATAGAATTCTGAACAAAACAATAATGAATAAAGAGATTTAAACAGTAATCAATACCTTCAACAAAGAAAAGCCCAGGACCAGATGGCTTCACAGGTAAATGCTAGCAAACATTTAACAAAGAATTAATGTCAATTCTTCTCAGACTCTTTCAGAAAACTGAAGAGGAAAGAATACTTCCTAATTCACTTTATGGGGTTAGCATTACCCTCACACCACTACAAGGAAAAAATTACAGGCCAATATCCCTGATGAACATAGATGCAAAAATCCTTGATAAAACATTAGCAAATCAAATTTAACAGTACACTGAAAAGATCATACACCTTGATCAAGTGGGATTTATCTCTGGGATGCAAAGATGGTTCAACATCTCCAAATCAATCAGGGTGATACCCTACAATAACAGAATAAAGGGTTTAAATCATATGATCATCTCAATAAACATAGAAAAACCATTCGATCAATTCAGCATCCTTTTATGATAAAAACTCAACAAATTAGGTATAGAGAAAACATACCTCAACATAATAATGATCATATATGACAAATCCACAACTAACATCATATTCACTGGTGAAAAGCTGAAAAAGCAGAAACAAGGCAAGAGTACCCTCTCTCACTACTTTTATTCACATAGTACTGAAAATCCTAGCTAAAGCTAGTAGGCAAGAAAAAGGAAATAAAGACATCCAAATTGGAAAAGAAGAAGTTAAATTGTCTATGGTTACAGATGATATGATCTTAGATATGTAGAAAACCCTAAAGACTCTACCAAAAAAACTTTTAGAACTAATAAATGAATTCAGTAAATTTGCAGTTCACAAAATCAACATACAAAAATCAATCTCATTCACTATACAACCAAAAAGAATAACATACTTAGGAATGAATTTAACCAAGGAGATGAAAGATCTGTACACTGAAATTGTAAGACAGCAACGAAAGAAGACACAAATAAATGAAAAATGTCTCATGTTCATGGATTGGAAGAATTAACGTTGTTAAAATGAGGTAGCTCTGTTGCATATTGGACTTCTAATATTGTTAAAATGTCCATATTACTAAAGTGATCTATAGATTCAACACAATCGCTATCAAAATCCCAATGATATTTTTCACAGAAATAGAAAAAACTATTCTGAAATCTGTGCAGAACTACAAAGGAACCAAAATAGCCAAAGCAATCTTGTAAAAGCACAAAACTGGAGGCACTGTACTTCCTAATTTCAAACTATATCACAAAGGTATAGTAATCAAAGCACTATGGTACTGGCATAAAAACAGATATGTAGACCAACAGAACAGAATAGAAATCCCAAAAATAAACCCATGCATGTACAGCTAACAAATCTTTTGACAAAAGTGCCAAGAATATACAATGGGGAAAAAGATAGTGTCTTCAAGAAATTGTGTTGGAAGAATTGGACAGAAACATACAAAAATTAAAACTGGATCACTATCTTATAGCATGCACAAAAATTTACACAAAACGTTTAAGAGTTGAAACTATAAATTTTCTAGAAGAAAACATAGGGGTATTGGTTTTGGTCTAGGGAGTTTCATAGGTCTTGATGATACGTTTTTGGATTTGGTACCAAAAACAAAATAAATAAGTAGAACTACATCAAAATGAAAATCTTCATAGCAAATAAAACAATCAACAGAAAAAAAGATGACCTATAAAATGGGAGCAAATATTTTAAACCACATATCTGATAATGGTTGAGCCTTCAGAATATATAAGGAATTTCTACAACTCAAGAGCAAAACCAAATAACCCAATTAAAAAACGAGCAAAGAGCCTGAACAGACATTTTTCCAAAGAAGATGCACAAATGACTAACAGGTATATGAAAAGGTGCTCAACATCACTAATTATCAGGAAAACACAAACAAAACCATGATGAGATATTGTCTCACACCTATTAGGATGGCTGTTATCAAAAAGTAATGAAGTTAGTGTCAGTAAGGGTGTGGGAAAAAGGGAACCCACATACATTGTTGGTGAGAATGTAAGTTGGTATAGCTATTACAGAAAACAGTGTGGAGGTTTCTCAAAAATCAAATATAGAACTACTAGATGATCTATAAATTCCACTCCTTGGTAGATAGCCAAAGAAATGAATCAGTATTTTGAAGAGATTATCTGCTCACCCATGGTCATTGCAGCATTATTCACAATAGCCAAGATATGGAAACAAACTAAATGTCCATCGATGAATGGGTAAAGAAACTGTGAACACACACACACACACACACACACACACACACACACTGGAATATTATTCGGCCATGAGAAATAAGGAAATCTGCCATCTGTGACAACATGAATGGATCTGGAGGACATTATGCTAAGTGAAGTAAGCCAGACACAAAAAGATAAGTACTGTATGATTTCACTTAGGTGTAGAATCTAAGAAAGGTGAACTCACAGATGCAGAGACGAGAATAGTGATTGCCAGGAGTTAGTGGGTAGGGAAATAGGCAGATGTTAGTCAAAGAGCACAAATTTTGTTATAAGATGAATAACTTCTGGAGATCTAATAAATAGCATGGTGACTATAGTTAATAATACTGTTTTGTATACTTGAAATGTGCTAAGAGAGTAGATCTTAAGAGTTTGTCTATACATACACACACACACAAATGGTGACTATGCAAGGTGCTGGATATGTTAGTTAGCTCAATTGTGATAATCACATTACAATACATACATCTATCAAGTCATCATATTATCCACCTTAAATATATACAATTTTATTTGTCAATTATACCTCAATAAATCTGAAAAATATTTCTTAGAAAGAAGTAAAAATAAATAGGTTACTTTATTTTTTAAAATGAGCAAAGGACTTAAATAGACGTCAGGGAAGAGACTAGGAAAAATAACTCATATATATTATTGGGATCAATTAATAAAGTTTGATTAAAGCATACAGATTAAATAATTGTCTTATGCCAAGGTCAAATTTTCTCATTTTGATAATTGTGCTGTGATTATATAACTGAATATCTTTGTTATTAGAAAATATAAATTAAAATATTAAGGGACAAAGGGACATGATATACACCTCTCAAAAATGTGTAAATGGCCAATAAACACATGAAATGTTACTCAACATCACTAATCATTCAGGAATGCAAATCAAAACTACCATCTCACACACCTTAAGATGGCTACTATAAAAAGAAACAAGACAGAAAATAACAACTGTCTGCAAGATGGTGGAGAAGTTGGACTCCTTGTGCGCTGTTGATGAAAATGTAAAGAGGTAGAGCTGCTGTGGAAAACAGTACGACAGTTCCTTAAACAAAAATAGAATGACCATATTGTCCGGTAATTCCACTTCTGGGTTTATACCCCCCAAAATTAAAAAGCAGAGCTCAAAGAGGTTTTTGCACACCCATGTATAAATAGTAGCATTATTCAGAGTAGCTAAAATATGGAAGCAACCCAAGTGATATATACATACAATGGAATATTATTCAGCCTTAAAAAGGAAGAAAACTCTGACATATGCTACAACATGGATAAACCTTGAAGACATTAGGACAGATGAAACAAGTCAATCACAAGAAGACAAAAAATTATGAGGTACCTAGAGTAATAAAGTTCATAGAGACAGAAAGTAGATGGTGGTTGCAAGGGTTTGTGGGGGAGGGGAAATGAGTTGTCTAAACTACAGAGTTTTAGTTTTGCAAGAAGAAAAGAGTTTTAGAGATGACTAAATGATGGTTACATAACAAAAATATCTTGCATATCACTGTACTGTACATTTAAAAATGGTTAGGGTGGTAGATTTTATGTGTATTTTACCACAATAAAAAAATTGGGAAAAAATTAAAAAGGGACCGTTAACTGTTGAATACTAGGAGTTCTCTTCTGAGTCCAAGCCCTGATTCTTCGCTCACCAGCTATGTTATGTTGGACATGTCACACCTCTGCCAGGGTTATGAGTCAAATGGATAAAGGAGAATTTGCCATACTGTAGGACTGTTGTGTATTTGAACACACTTCATGAACTGTCAACACCAGGTAGATGTAAAGGGATATATTTTTTGTGTCTCCAATGAAATGAATTAATTAGATTGATCTTGTAAAGTACTTAAGACTGCGCCAGACACATAATAAACACTGAATAAGTGTAACCTATTATTACTTTATAATTCTTCCTGATATGGGACATTATGAAGCACATACACCTCAAGCACCTCGGAGTTCTCTGCATCTGAACCCATGGGCAGTGTGACACTTGGAGGACTTAACTGCAGCCCTGCTCAGCAATAACTGATTCAGCGCCTCTGTGAAGTCGGTCCTATGACAGTGCACTCAACAGTTCCCCAAGGACCTAAAAGAGCTGATTAGCTTCCCTAACCACCTTTAGGCACTGGCCACAATCAGCTAATTCAATAAAAGAGTATAATGACCCCAGATTGTTTATATCAATTGTATCATAAAGTGCAGTACTTAACAAGCACAGGGAAATGAACTCTAACTATAATTTATAAAGCCAAGTGATATGTTAAAAGAAAAAAACGGAAATATATATAAAGGCATAAGTAGATAATTTTTGTGGTATGAAAGTATTAATCAAAATAACTAACAGAATTCTTGTGTTACATGGGAGCCAGGAAGGCCAGCGGCTTTTCTAGTGCTGTACCAACCAGGACTCATGTATCTCGGTCAGATTTACTTTCTGATTTTTTATAGCCATTTACTAGTTACTTAGATGATTTAAAGTAAACTCCAAAGGGAGGAATAAGAAATGGAGACATGGAAGAGAGCGGGGAGAGAGTGGGAGAGAGTGCTATAGAGAGAAATTTCTAAAGTATCTTTGAGTCCATATTAATGAGAGAGAGAGAGAAAGAGAGAGAGAGAGAAAGAAGGAGGGAGATCTGTCTGACAGTAGAATGAAAAGAACCAATAAATGTAAATGGAATGATGAAATTAGAAAATCACTCTTTTGCAAACATTGTGATAATTCAGGCAAAAATCAAGAATCATCAATGGATGCTAAAGTAGTGAGTGAACATTTCAGGAGGAACAGAATATTTATATAGTCTCAAAACATCCCCTACAAGACACTTTTTAACTGCCAAGGAGAGAATGATCACTTTACAGTGGAGAAGCCTGGCAGACACCAACCACCTTAACCAAATGGTCAAAGCTGACTCTACCGATAGTGTGACGAACTCCTGATGAAGTGCACTTGAGAAAGACAAGCACCATCCTCCTGGAATTCCTGCCCGTAAAGCATCACCTAAATCTACTCATGAGGAAACACCAGACAAACCCAGATTAAGAAATATTCTACACAATAAATGGTTTATACTCTTCAAAACTATCAATGTCACAAAAGACAAAGGAAGGCTGGGGTGGCTCCATAGTATAGTGGTTAGCACTATACTATGCTTTACACGCAGAAGGTCCTGGGTTCGCGCCCCAGGTGGAGATACCCCACCTTCAGAGATCCAGTTCTTAAGGGGAGACAGCAACATCCCTAGGTCAGGGATGGAAGTGGAGGGGTGGGAATTAAAGAGGGGGGAAAAAAAGACAAAGGAAGGCTAATGAAGTTCCAGATCAAAGGAAGGTACAGAGACTGTGACAATTAAATGCACAGTGTGATCCTGGACTGGGGAAAAAATAGCTCTTAAAAGTCATTATCAGGACAATTAGTGAAATTTGAATAAAGTGTTTAGATTAAATAATAGTCTTGTGTCAATGTCAAATTTCCTGATTTTGCTCATTGTACTGTGATTATGTAAGTGAATATCCTTGTTGTTAGGAAATACACACTGAAGAATTAAGGGGTAAAGGGGCATAATGTCTGCAAGGAATTCTCAAATGACTCAGAAAAAAAATATCTATAATATACATATAATTTACATATGTAATATTGACTATTCCTTATATCCAGTGTGTAATATTGAATTTTATGGCGAGAAAGAGAATGCTAAACAAATGTGTGAGAATGTTAACAGCTGGTGAATTTGGGTGCAGGGATTGTGGCAGCTTTTGTTACTATTCTTGCAAATTTTCTTTAAGTTTGAAATTATTCACAGGAATACAAAGTAAAAAATATATATATCAGATAAGTTAATCTCCAAGAACCGTCCCAACTCTTAAGGGTTTCTGAACTAAGGTCCATTAGCAGCTTGTCAGCACGAACAAGCCCAGGCCCCGCCCCCGGCCTCCTGTCCTCCCTTGACCTTTCTTCTCTCTATTCTGTCACCACGCCTGTAGCTCTCTCCCGCTTTGTCTCCTTTCAATCTTACAATGTGAAATAATTTCAGAGTTCTCATGAGCTCCTCCCAGAAAGATCCTGCACAATTTCAGCAGAAGAATAAGGGACTCACAAGGGAAATGGAACCTCTGCTCTCTATTTTATCCCTTCTTTTTGTAATTCACATCTCCCATCTAGCGGCCCTTTACCTCTCGGTGGAATATGCCCTAAGCTCCTCTCCTTCATCCTGGACTCAACATCCCCTCCACTTCCTGCCCCAACTCCTCCCCTTCACGCTCAACCTCTGGAAATACGGTCTGTATTTGCTCTCCTGTTCCTCCTCTCAATTTATTCTTCAAACCCACGGCAAATGGCCTTCTGCCCTCATCACTCTATTCAAACTCACCACCTTCTTATGAGCAAAGCCAATGGATAGTCGTTGACCCCCATTCCATCTATTGGTAGTTGATGCTGTTAACCATTCCTTCTTCTAGAAACATTCTTATGGCTCTTACGGCCCCGTTCCTGGTTCTCCGCCAACAACACTGCTCTTTCTCAATCTCCGCTTCGGGCTCCTTGGACTCTGCCTGTCCCTGAAATGTCCCTGTCACTGCTCCTCAGAGTTCTTTCTTATACCCACTCTAAATGGCTTCAATTGTGCATCTTTAAATTTCTAGTTGCCTATCTGACACCCTCACTTGGATACCTCAGAAAGCTCTTCAAACTCGACATCTCCAAATCTAAACTTTTCGCTTCAACCGGGGTTCTTTATCTCAGAGAATAGCACCACATGGACTCGGCTGGCAAACCTGAAGCCTGGCATTTATCCTTGGTTTCTCTCTTCACCTGTACACCAATCAGTCAATAATTCCTATAAATTCCAGCGCTCCATCTCCTCTCTGCATGGGGTCAGCTCACTCTGCAGCATCTCCTATTCATATCGTTACCACAGCCATCAACTGCAACTCCTAACCAACACCTCACTCTGCACTGAAAATGATCTTTCTAATGAAAAAATATGAGTCTCCCCTGCTCCAAACCCTTCCATGAGGGTCCATGTCTTCAGCCCCCAGGACTCTCACTTCCATCATATGGGAACTTCATATTCCTCCAAATTATCATCCACAGAATTGAAGTTTTCTCTCCTCCTCCCCTGTCTGAACCTCTGGGAAATATCTTTTTGGTCAGTGGCCTAATCCACTTCTGAAATATCACTCAGTTTTCTTTGACAAATATTTTTTTCCCTCTTTATAGTAACTCGGGCATTTCTTCTTTATCCTTAAACACATCGATACATCATTAATTTAGATTCCACTAATTCATATTTCTGCAAATATTAGATCCAATGACACTTCTGGAAAAATTTATTAATCCCATCACTGTGAATATTCAACTTTTTGCTGACAAGGAAAGGGAGGAGTTAAATTAAAACTTACAAAATCAAGAATTCACTTAACACTTTTTTCCTCTTTTGAATTTACTAATTTTTACAAAATAGAATATTCTTTTCAGTTACGATATTCATTCAAATGCCAGCCATGGTAAACTGAGGTTTCCTATTACCTTATCTTATTTTACTAATTAGAGCATGCATAATAAAATTAAAATGCTTTTTGATTTTCAGCTCTGAGCGAACCTATTCCAAACAAATGAAGACTTACCATACATTTCTCTCTCTTCGTTTTAATCGAGAACCATGTTTCACTTTCACTGGGTCACCAGAGTGAGCCCCTGTGATGGCCAATTAAGGGATAAGATCTCGCGGGATCTGCTTCTGTACGTGGCTTTGAGCTTGCTGCTAGAGAGACAAAGACCGTCCTTCACTAGGACATTTTCCTTCTATTGTGAGCTTCCTTCTAAGTCAACTGTCTGCAGGACAAGATAAAACCTGTCACCCCAGTCACCGAGAGGCTGATGTGCAGGATTGCAGAGAGTAACTGCAAGAAATGAAAGCCTTAGAGAGCGGGTCTGGATTCAGATTTGCAAAGCCTGGGCGAACTTTGTCAAGCACACGAGGAGAAACAAGAACATAGAAATGCATTTTGTCAGCCTCAAGTGATTTTCTGAACTGCTCGTCTGACTTTCGAGGATGTGATGATAAAAACAAAGTGGCTGTCGAGAGGGTTTTAATAGATTCTGTCTGCAAAGGTGGCTGCAGGTGACTGTGCAAGGCCGTCTCCTTGGCTCCTGACCCCAAACGCTTCAGTTTCACTTAATTCTTCAAGGCCAGGCTCTCAGTCTTAAACGCTTGCTATGCAGACGGCGTGAATTATCAATAAAGAATGAAAGACTACTTATAGCTGCCAACACACAACTTTACTTTTTCCCCCAAAATATGTTCTCATACCATACTGCTAGGAGTAAACTGGTAAAACCTTTTGACAGGCAATTTGGCCTTATGTATCATTTTCTTTAAGAATGTTCCTATAATTTAAACTAGCAAATATATTAAGAAATAACCACAGATGGAGAAACCCTGGGCACCTAAGAATGTTCATTGAAGGATAGAAAGGTTATTTATAATGGCAACACCAGAAATAGGAACATGAATAGTAGGGGACAAATATTTTGTGTTTGCTCTGTTCTAGATATCATTTTTAGCATTTTATATTTGTCAACACATTTAATGGGTATAACAGTCCTGCAAAGCAGGTGTCATTACTCCCACCACCACCACCTTTTTTTTTTTAGATAAGTAAACTGAGGCATAGAGAGGCATTTGTCTGAGCTGGAGCTGGAGCTGAGATTCAAACAGTCCAATCCAGAGCCAGCCCTTCAAAGTACTAGTTTTCCCACTGTCACGTCTCAGATACTATGTAGTTAAGTGTGTTGTGTCTGTAATAATGTATAAAAATAGTTATGTTACCATGTCCAGATAGAAAAAGGAACATGACAATAAATATGTAATTTTTTTTTGAAGAGAAAAAAGAATAAACCTCTATTCTCAGAAAGAGATTCAAAGATATAGTCACCAATGTTGTACTAGTGAGGATCTTTGGGTGGTAGAACTATAATTTTTTTTCCTGTTATTTTCTATTTTTTTAAAGTAAGTACATATTGCTTTTTAAATGGTAAAAATGATAATTTATTCCTCTTAAAGCTCCCAATAGTTTCCTGTTCCCACCCTAATTTCCCTCTACTTCCCTTCTCGCTTCACTTCATACATCAACCACAAATTTTTTCTCCTAGTCCTATTTCTCCCAATTTTTATTTCTTATCCTTCTCCCCTTTTTTATTTTTTCTTCCTCCTGTATCACCCCATCCTCCCTTCTCCATTTCACAAAGCTTGTGAGCAGGAGACCGAGTCCCCTCACAGTTCTGCCTGAGCGTCCACTCCCTCTGTACGTGGGGAGAACAGGGCAGTTGAGGTATGTTTTGAAAACCTCAACAATGGTTTTTAGCATCATGATTTAGTTTTACTAATGGCTTCTAAAACTGTTAGAATAAAATCCAATGACCTTAAAATTTGAGGCTCCCTGGTCAGTCACCGATTCGAGACCCCACTGGTTTTTCAGCATTCTCTGTGTTCTGCCCCTTTCTCTGCTGATGAATGACAGACACCTCTTGGCCTCTGCCCCAGCAGCCCCATCCGTGGGCCCTCTTCCTGATGTCCTGGGGGCCCTGTCTGTGGGCCTTTTCCCTACAACACGTTTGCTTTTGATTCTTACTCTTTCTTCTTTTCCAGGACCACATGTCCCTTTGGATCATGAAGCTGCCTCCAGATAGTTAGATGTCCTCAGGCCAGCGTTTTGCTGGTAGGCTTGGTGAACTCATCTCAAGGGCATCTCCATTGTTACAACATGCTTTACACAGGAGTAGAAGCAGCAAAACCCATGCCATGAGGGGTGGAGTCAAGAGACCTCTCTGATCTCCAGAGTCATGGGTCAGTTCACTGGGAGTCAACTCAAGCACACCTACTAATTAAACTAACAAGGAAGACTGACTGGGCTGAAAAAACAGGACCTGTCAGGCAATTCGTCTCTGAATTCGAGACTCCTTACTTATAACCGTGGGGTTGTCCATTAAAAGATACTTTGAAGTCATTAAACCTTCATCCAAGTTAGCATTTTTTTTTTGTGAGTTGGTGCCACTTTTCTCCTCAAATCTTAAATTTTTAGTACCTGATAGTGAGGAGTATTGGTAGCCTTAAAAGTATAAGGCAGTTGCTTCTTCAAACGTGTTTACCTCTCTGCAGCGTTTCATCTCTCACGCCCATCCTGCCGCTGGAGCCTCTCATCAGCCCCACTGACCAACGTCCCTCCTCCCCCTTACTTCTAGAAGGGAGGTTCCATTCATGCCCTTCTTGGATAAAAATGCTGGCAAAGTTACCTTGTTTTCAGTCCTATCAAGCTCAAATGCTAAGTTTGCCTTTTTTCCCCCCAACAGGAAGACTAACATATTACTTTTTCTCCTCTCATTTTAAAAGTAATGTGTGTTCACTGCAAACAATCAACCAAACCACACAGTTCCTAAAAGTGTGAACGAGGAAGTGACAGTTTCCTGTAATTTTATTTCCTAGAGGGAGATATGGTTATTAATCGGTTTGCCTTTTGGAGCTTTCAAAATCCCACCTGGCCAAACATCTCTGCCATGGCTGTCTGCTTCTTCTCACTCCTGGTCAGGCCCACCTCCTCGAGCCCCACAAGCTCATTCCTATCTCCGTGGCTTTGCTCATGGCATTCAACCTTCTGTAATTTACCCCACTTTCTCCTCCACCCATCTGACTTATCTCCAGTTTAAAAATTCTAGTTCAAGTCCTTCCTGTGGCATAAAGCCTTCCAAAACCTCACTGGTGTATAGAATTTGTACTCTGGGCTACACAATTTAACCACATATATGTCTCTTTCTGATGCTACTCCATCTCTCTACCTAGATCCTATACTGCTAGGGAACTGAATTATGTCTTATGCTTTTTTAGAGCCTCGTGACACAGTGGACAATCATAAATGTCTGTAAGATAAATTCCTATGAATAAATAAACAGTTAATTGAGTGGCTTCTTTTAAATTTAGTAAAACTTCTTATTCAATGCATTTCATTTTATATAGTTTCCAAACATATAGGCCAGTGATAATTGACTCGAATATCCTGAAAATGCTTTTAAATCTCCCCTACACCTATTCTCAGAGTATCTATGAGGTTGGATGCCAGTTAAGACACAGGATTCCCTCTTGGTTCCCCACAAAGCTGATGAGTGGCTGGGCCATAGTTCACTTCCTGCTCACTAAGCTGTTCCCCTTCTGTAATGCATACCATCCACGGTGCCTAGAATGATGTCATCACCATAAACCAGTGCTCAAGCTCCTGGTTGTTGCTTAAGTGTCCAGCTGATGAATGTCCTTGTGTACCATCTTGGTGCAGAATATTCTGATTAATTTAACACAGGTTCTGATTCAGTCAAGGGTCGTGGAAGCCACCATGTCACTGAGGATCAACGTCCTGGGACTCCAAGCTGGAGCTCATGTGAAAAGGAAAGTGAACAGCAGTGGCCAGGACGGAGGCAGGTTTGCTGTCTCACAGACATCGCCTGTTTTTGGACTAAATGGTATATATAGGTATGGAATTTGCAAATGGCTTACCAACAAGGGTTGCATATTCATGCTCACCTCTCGTCACATTTAATCAGAATCACACTGTCTGTTCCGATGCCCAAGGCTGCAGCTCCCTTCTTGAGAGAAAAATGACTCTGAAAAAAAAAAAAGCATACTTATAATTAGTTTCATGTAATGTCAAGATCCACTTCCTTAGCTGCTTTAAAAAATTTTTTATCCTTTTATTTCTAATCTGTCCCTCCAAAGCCTGGATGGCTGAGAGGAGATGGCATCCTTCACTTAAGCTTTTTTTATATATTTAAAGAAATTGTGCTGAAATGCAGACAGTATTTACCATCTTAAGAATTCAGTTGCCTTACGTACATTCACATCGTTGTGTAATCATCCCCACTATCCATCTCTAGAACTCTTTTCATCTTGCAAAACTAAAACTCTGTACCCATTAAACATTGACTCCTCATTCCTCCCTCCCCCAGCCTCTGGGGACCATCACTTTCTACCTCTATAAATTTGAATACTCTAAGTGCCTCATACAACTGGAACCACACAGTATTTGTCCTTTCATGACTAGCTTATTATACTTTGCATAATGTCTTCAAGGTTCATCCATGTCATAGCGTGTGTCATAATGTCCTTTTTTAATGTCGAATCATATTCACTGCATGTATAGACCATGTTTTGTTTTTCTATTCATCCATCAAAGAGTACTTGGTTGCTTCCACCTTTAGGCCATTGTGGATGATGGTGCAATGATGGGTGTAGAAACATCTCTTCGAGCCTTGCTTTGAATTCTTTTGGGTGTATACTCAGAAGTGAAATTGCTGGATCGTATGGTAATTCTATTTCTGAGGAATTGCTGTCCTGTGTTCCCCAGCAGCCATACAGTTTATATTCCCACCATCCGGGCACAGTGACTCCCGTGTCTCCGCATCCTATCGACAGTTGTTATATTCTGTTTTTTGATGACAGTGATTCTAACGGGTACAGGGTGATACCTCTTCATAATTTTGCTTTGTATTTCCCGAATGAATAGTGATGTTGAGCATATTTTTTTTTGTGTGTATTTATTAGCCATTTGAACATCTCCTTGGGAGAAATGTTTAAGTCCTTTCCCAATTTTAGAATGGTTTTTAATGTTTTTGTTTTTGTTGTTGTTGTTGTTGTTGTTGTTGAATTCACTGGAGCTTTTGAGTGAGGATAACAAGACTCTGGAAATTGTAAAAGGACCTGCTACCCTAACATACAGTCAGTCATTCAAGCTGATTCTTTATACAAGGAGTAAGAACGCATAGACTGCCTCCAGCAGCTGCATCTGTACGGCTCTCAGACTTCTATTTTGTTACCAAGAAAACACACCCAGTTTCTCCCATTGAGTGAAATCATGTGCACTCAAGTAAGAAAAGAAATTGGCTTTAAACCCACCACTCTTCATCCCAGACTTATGGGGGGCGCCTATCTGTTGTGCAGGTAACTACCCAGCCCGGGGTGCGCTCTGGCAGGAGGTTCCCGGCTCAGGCAGAGCAACGCATGGGAAGAGGCCACACCGCCAAGGCACTGCCACATCTTTGTGCTCTTGGTTATCGATTCTGGGTAGGAATCTGAATCTTAATGGCTGTAATCACTGTGCAATTTGGGAAGCTGAGAGAGGCTAACCTAAGCCCAGCTGTACTGCATCTGCCCAGCAGCCTCTTAGTATTAACTACAGATCATTAAGCTGTCCAGAAGAAGAGCTGCTGCCTCAATTTACATCTCCAAAGGGCTGCTGACTGGAATTTTAAGTTATGGTTCCAGAGTGTACTCTCTCTTCAAATGCCCCATTTTGACTCATCTGAATTCTTAAATAGGCTGCATAGGAACTGCTAACACATATTTTTAGGAAGTGTGTCTCATAAGCAAGAAGCAATCACATTAACAACAACAGCAAATAATGTAAACCAATAAACAAGGCACTGAATAGAGACGTTTGAAAAGCCCAGTGTAGCTAAAAAGGAATGAGAAAGGTCCATTAGCCTCATTTTACAACCTCAGGAAGACAAAGTGGACGCTTTCGTTACCAAGATACCTGGGAAACTAGGAGAGAGGGCTTAATTGGGTTTGTAAAGATGCATGTCTCCTCGCAGAAAAAATAAAGTGCTCTTTCTTGTGTATTTAGCAGATCCCTGGGCGACTTCAAAGAGAAGGAAATCAGAGGAGAACAGCACTAAGTCTCTCACAGCCAGGAGGGTACAGAGCAGAGGTGCCAGCTGCCCCACTGAGCAAGCACGAGCTACTCAAACTGGGCCCCTCAGTGAATGAGCTCGCAAGCACTAAACTGCCAAATGGCAAATTGGGGATAAGTAAGAGATCTGGTGCACCTGGTCAATGAGAGGAAGTCGTCTTGTCTGGTCTTTAATGAAAAAGAATAGGGATTCTCAAATGAAGAGCAATTAACCAGGATAATTGATCACCGTACCAAATACCACACACTTAAAGAAAAACCCATGCTTGAATAGAAAGCTTAAAGATGGGGAACAAAGGTGATATGAAGCATGAAAAAGAAAATTAGGTACCCAACACTTTATACTTTCAGGAAAGGGAGCAAGGAAATAGCTAAATTTATCCACTAATAGCAAGGGACCCATAAAGAAGAAAAAACTTGAGAGAGAGAGAGGGGGAAAAAAAAGACACTGTCTAATGTGGAAGAAACAGTGACAGCATAAATGGTGAGACAACACATGGAGAATCATTTTTAATCCTTAGTGCCATGTTTCATGGAACCACTCATTGGCACAGCAGCATCCCTGATGCTGAGGAGTCTGGAAACTAGGTGTCATGAGAAAGCTCGGAGGAGGCTTGGCCCTGAGCAGAGGGCGTGAGAGACATGTGGCGTGGATGGCCTTCATTTCTGAAGGGCTTTGTCGAGGTGGCAGCAGAGGGACAGAATGCTCTGTGTGGCTTCAGAAGGCAAAACTATAAACAAAAATTGGGAGCCACAGGTTTCAGATGTCTCTTCAAAACTTTACTAATCAGTTCATCAATAGAACAGCTGGGGAATGAGCTAATGAATGAACCCCCTCCCCACCCCCCACTTTACCTTCCCCATCCTGATTTTGGAAAAATAACTGTAGACTCCCTGATAGAATCTCATGCTTATTTAGAACTAAGTCATATTTCTATTCAAGGTCAATAGACGTTAATATCTATATGATTTTTATTTTATGCTACATGAAAAATTCAAAGTTGATGAAAGATTGATTTCTCTACCTTTAAAAATATATCATAAGTAATCTAGATGTGGCCTACATAATTCAGCTGACATTTAAAATATGTGCAATTGAGTATGGGATTTTATAGTTACAAAATCATTTTAAGTAGAAAATGAAGCGGGCTTTCTGGATTTGAGCAGAATGAGATTATCTGGAGTGAGAATGAGAGCCTGCAGGCATGAGCTCTGCATTTAATTTAGCCCTGGGACCGGAAAGTACAAATCAGCTCCTTCCTTTTTTAAATGGGGACAAAATCTCACCTGTCTTTAAGGATGGTGGGAGAGTAAGGGGAATGGTGGGAAGCTCTGAGACAAACCACTTCAGTCTCTTGTGATGCCAGTTTCTCTTCCTCTATTACACTTTAAGACAAATGGTTTGGAAAGCTGCAGTAATTCTTTCGAGCCATTGTTAGCCACATCTAGATATTTAACTGAGACTCATATTTAACTGCCTAGTGTTTCTCAGGGCTTCAAAGAAAGCTTCTGCTAGGCTCAGGGGACACAAAGAGTATTAAGACAGCCCTCAGGATGTCGCTGCCTCCCCCTACCCACCCTTACCTCCTACCTCCTGTACTCTCCCTCTTGTTTGCTCTACCTGGGTCTTGGTCTTTTCTGAGTTTGCTAAACTTGTTCTTGCCTCTAAGCCTTCGTACTTGCTGTTCCATTTCTTAGAAAACCTTTCCTCAGATATGGATATGACCACTTCCCTCATCCCACATAGGTCTCTGCTATGTATCACTTCCACAGAGACCTTTTATGACCGTCTTGTAAAATAGCTCACTACCTCCCTACTCTCTTGTCACCACATGACATTAAATATTTATTAGCTTACTGTCTGTCCTCTACTAAAACATAGCCTACATGAGGGCAAACACTTTGTTGTAGTATATAGTAAACAAATATTTGTTGAATTTGGCCATATGCTCAGAGAATAAATCCAGGGAAATGTCCACTATTTATCTCCATTCATCTCTGGCTACAAGTTTCCATATTGAGGTGTATCTTTGGTGACTGGGGCCAGATGCTGGTGGGCTAAATCAACCCCAATGCCTCTAATCTAAGTCCTATGCTAAAGCAAGTCCAGATATTTTCTTCGCACCCAGCCCAGAAAGCCTAAAATGGGGTCCCTCCCAAGTAGGAAGCAGCTGTTAGTACCTCTGATCAGACCAACTGCTTGGGGGAAGAAAGAAGCAAGCCAGAGACTTCAAATCAAAAAAGAGAAAGGACATACAAGGTTGAAAATCTCAGCTCTTAACTTTTCGACATTTTATCAAAAGCTTTACCTATTAGCTCTAAGATCTGTTAACTGTCTTTAGACTTGACCCCTTTGTGTCAACACTACTCACATTTGTGGATGGAGTGACTGGAGTATGTAAAGGAACACTAAATGAGGTGAATGGATTTGCAGCATCATGTAATAAGGATCTCCAACAAGCAAATCATGATGCTCAACGCATGAATGAGCTAAAATCTACTACCTCGACCCCTCCTTCTTTCTTGGACCCCTCTACCTCCCTCAGCAACTGCAGGACCAACACACCCATTAATTTGCCTCCTGTACATCCTGAAATTCAGGAGAAATGATAGCTTCATCTGTCAGGGAGAATGGTAGCCCTTCTTCTTGCTTCTGCTCTTCAAATGGTCTAAAAGAGCATTTGGCTTTCCAAAGCACCTGACTTATAAAGATGCTTATACACTGTGAGACCACCTCAGTGGTTGCTAATTATTATGATTTGGAGGGGAGGGGACCACCCAGACATGTTCTTTAGAGACTCCACATGAGTCAGAGGTGATATGGATATGCACACAAGGCATTTCTGTGAAGCTGCTACTTTATTATTCACACTCAATTCTACAAAGTCATTCCATTGTAAGCCTGTGCCCAAAGTATGTGTTAAAAGATATAGCTTAAGCTGACATGAAAAGAGATCCAAGGATATTTGGTGACAAACATGAACACCAGTGCTGAGCATGTCACAGTGATCACTCAGCTGCAGTGATCACTCAGTGGAAAGCAATTATTTTCATGATTTTAGGGTCCTGGAAAGAGTGAAATAAAAATGTACATGGAAAGAGGTCATTTGAGACAAAATAACCTGAACTGGGCCCATGGCTTTATATGGCAAGTTACTTTCTTATTCTGAATGACTGTTTGCTGAGCTGCAGTGATGAATTCCTCTCTTGGCAGAGCTGGTGTAAGAAGTTTAGCTATCAAATGTGAAGTGACTATGGATCACTCAGCATCCACAGGTGCTCCCAAAAGTTGTGGCCCTTCTTATTCTGCCACCCTTTAATCTGATGTGATCCCATCCTAGGTCTTGAGCAGAATTTTGAAATCCTCAAACAAAATTAATATTAATCCACTTTATGTCTTAAAATAAACATGCCATATGGAGTATGTAAGGAAATCTCAAAATCATACCAGTAACAATAGAGGACCCAACTGTCTTAAGGCCTTAAATCATTGAGTTGTTCTGATATTTTGGGAAAAGGGCCATAGGCCATTGTAAGGCAATAATTTGTCCCCAGATATGTCCCCAGACATGTCACTGCTCTTCTTGCTGCCTCCATCTTGCCTCCTGAATGGACTCAGCTCTTTCTAATGGGGAGCTGGTTATAATAGTAATGTTAGTGGCCATTCATGGAGTACTTACTGAAAACCAGGTACTCGGTGCTCTTCCCTTGACATGTATTATCTCACTTTATCCTCCCAGCAACTATGTGAGCTGGGTATCATAATTCCCATTTTACAGACCAGGAAGAAATAAAATAGCTAATCGAAGGTGATGTTCTGGGAGGTGGCAGAGCATGCTTGCCATTATTTTTAGTCCCTTCCAAACCTCCATTAACATGAAGAAAAATAAGTCTATCCAGTTACTGCTGACATGGTACTTGGATCAAGGGAGAGTCAGTCATCCAATGTGGAGTGTGCTCTCAGGGGCACTGGGGAGGGGGATCATTCCCTCCTCCTTCCCGTCTTCCCCAGTACAATGTCCAGTCTTTGAGAACAGAACTGGGTCTGTTCTGTCACTGCTGTCTCCCCAGTGCCTGAGGCAATGCCTGGCTCACAGCAGCACTGAGTGAATAAAGAAAAAAATTTTAAAGTCTCACTGCCCAGTGGCTGGACTTGTGCCTTACTGTCTATTCCTTTGTCTCCTATGACAATGAAAATACCCTCAGGACAGGCAGCAGTTAGGTTTGACAATCATTTTCTTGACTCTCAGTTTCTTTCCTGAGAGTAGGTTTTGATGGCATTAGGTAGAGAAGAAAAGAACAGAGGACTGATGAGGACCTGAAATGAGAAGGAGGTACGCATGCAGAGGAAGAGCAGGGGTTGCTAAAGGCAGACTGAATCTGGCTCACTGTTTCACTTACTGAAAATTCTAATAGGCTGAATTTCCATCTAATGAGAATGTTTACAGAGAAGCTGTCTTTTTCTAAGCTGCCTAGGTTGCTGTTAGGGTGTGTGTGTGTGTGTGTGTGTGCGCGTGCGTGTGTGAAAAACATTTTTCCAAAGCAGTTATGAGAATAGCCTCCTAAAAAAAAAATGGGCAGAGGCCATGAGGGGCCTCAGCAGAATGTTGGTGACTGGCCCTAGGTGCTCTGGGCATGAGCTGGGTCTGGCTTGTGAAGAGTGGAGTGAGTTAGTTAAGGCAATTTGCCTGAAAGATCCCAGGATCTGTTATGATCGTGAAGAACATTTTTTCTAGGTGCAATTGTGCTGTTTCATTGAAGCTATTTCTGGAAGATCTTGTGTCACATGAAGAAATAAGAGGAATTTGGAATTAAGCTCATGGCTGGGGCTTCCATAGGATTCAGAGAGAGGAATGTGAATTAACGAGCTGCAACCTTAGCTTCCCTCCAAACCTACTTTTAGTAAAGGACATAAAACTCATCAGATTTATTTTTGCCAAGCTTTTCTATCCCTAAAGATTTGTGAAGGTGATGAGATTTTAGAAAAGGATGAGTACTGAACAGATGATCTTCAAGATCCTTTCCAATTCTGAGATTTTGTGACTCTATATTTTAGAGGGAAATAATCTTGGAGCTTTTTATTTGGAGCTTGCATGCTATCTCTTGTTTCAACTCAGTGATTTATTTACTTCTTCTAATGTTCTTGATAGCAATATGACTTGTTTAATTTAGTCCTACTCAACATTTTGATAAAACAGGTTGATTTAAATAGGGAAATTTAATATCTTGGCCTATTTATCAGCAGGAGAAAGTTCTAGTTTGTTCTGATGGCCCTAAAAAGAGATAAAGATATGGGTAGCTTTGGTGGAGTACGAGAGAGAGAGAGAGAGAGAGAGAGAGAGAGAGAGAGAGAGAGAGAGAGAGAGAGTCATTTAGAAAATAAATAAAAGATGACTCTTCCCTTTCTGAGTGTGTGAAGTTTCTGGTTGGATGCTAGAAGCTGACAAAGTTTCTCATTGCCTTTTCCATCTCATGGCTCTGAACATGGCAAGTTCAGACTCTGCTCAGAATAGAAGAAAGGACAGTAACTTGACCTGATTCAACAGACTGGAAAATTAGCACTAGAGTAACCAACATGGGCAAAATAGGATTTGAGAAAAAGTACTATTAGTGACTATAGAATAGCCGTCTAGTGAGTGGCGTTGAGGTCATCAGATCCAGTAGTTGAAGAGCAGTGTTGGGACTGTTGGGGAACTGAGGCTCTCTGTCTGACTCTGCCACTGAGTGGCCGTGAAACCTTGGGCAAAGTATCTCCTGCCTTTGAGGCTTGGTTTCTTCATCTATATAAAAAGGGAGATTTGTTTGTTTGTTTGTTTGTTTTTTAAGTTACCTCATAGTTATGTAGATTTCCCTATGTTGCCGGCACTGAGGTAAGTGATTTATGAGGCTCACATTTGATTCTCCAAAAGTTATGGGCCTTGGAAACTCTTAAAGAGCACGGAGAGACAACACGAGGAGCAGCGTCTCCTCCTCACCCAACACACACGACACCTAACACCCTTTCTTCCTATAGGTGAGGGATTCCGTAAGGAATCCTCCCTGCGAAGATGGAAATTGTCTGGACTAGAGAAAAGGCTCTTGAGACATGACTTGGGAATTTTCCTTCTTCAGTCTGTGGAGATCTATTTATGTTGGTGGAGACAAAGAGTGAATCTGAGAAGACTAGGGGAACGTATGGCTTGGGCCGAAGCTGGAAGGAGAGATGCTACATGATGAACGGAGTGGCCCTGAGGGAGGTATGAACTCAGGGGTGATATGGGAGTCATGTTACCTCTTAACCTGGAGCTTCAAGGGCAAGACTTATAAGGACTCATCTGTCCAGAATGATTGGGATCAAGTGTTCAAGGTAGACACAGGAGTGCGTTCAACAGACTCTGAAAACCTCCTCTTGCCCAGCCATGTGAGATACAAAGGATATTTTCATGGGGGGTGGGGAGTGGGAGTAACAACTTAATATCACTTCACATTAAGAAAAATCTGGTTCAGGAAGGTATAAAATGTTAAATAAATGGATGAGCTGTGATGTACAAAACTTTGTTGCTGCATCTTTTAATCTGGTTTCCACATTGGTGGTAGGGGTAGAGACCTAACTGATCTGGGAGTCAGGAAACCTGTTTAATCCTGGCTCTATCTATCCAGCTAACTGTAGCCTCTTCATTTTTAAAATACTGAAAACAGTCTCCATTCAGCCTGTCCCGCAAGATCAAATGAGTTCATGGATATTGGAAATGGTCAATGTATTAAAAATGGTCAAATAGTTATCAAATATAAGGTGTTATATATTAGAAGAACAGTTCATTTGTGAAAAGTAAGCCAGCAGTTAGAACCAGTTGGTATTTTAGGGTTATAATTCAAATGTTCTTTCACAATTTTGTGTGTGGATAGAGATACAAGAAAGAGGAGGGAGATCCGACGGTGGTTGTATAGCTGCGTTACCTTTCGTTCTTTTAGAGAAAAAGGATCAGACTTTCCTTCCCTTCGAGATAAATATTTGCAATGTTAAGAAAGAAAGCATAGCAAAATTATTCTCTGACCATGTGGCTTGAGCTTTCTGGGCAAGGTTAAATCAATTTATGTAAAGCTTGAGCCCAAGAAATTTGTGCAAAAACCAGAGAGTATAGAGAAGGTTGCTGGTCAACCGACCTCATTTCAGGTTGTGCAAACCACATGGAAGCCAAAAGAAGAAGTGCCCAATAGATGATCGTCTGGGCTTTCTAAGACTGCAAATATAGTAACATTTAGCTATTTGAGGTCCAAATCCATTTAAGGAAAATAGTAATTGGGAAAAAATTACATTATGTTTTTTTACCCTTGGAGAAGCTAAGAAATGAAAAATTATCTCATGGTGGGGTACTAGGCTTAGTGGGCTGAATCATCCTCCCCTCCCAAGATGTTCACATCCTAATCCCCAAAACCTGGGACTATGTTAACTTACATGGCAAAAGGGACTTCACAGATATAGTTAAATTAAGGATCTTGAAATGGGAGATTATCCTGGGTTATTTGGGTGGGTCTAATGTAATCACAAGGATCCTTATATTGTAAAGAGGGGACAAGAGGATCAGAGTTAGAGAAGGAGATATGGTGATAGAAGCAGAGGAGAGGGAGAGAGAGAGAGAGAGAGAGAGAGAGAGAGAGAGAGAGAGAGAGAGAGAGATCTGAAGATTTTCTGATGATGGCTTTGAAGATGGAAGAAGTGGCTATGCACAAAGGAAGGCAGGTGGCTTCTTGAAACTGGAAAAGGTAAGAAACACGATTCTCCCTACAGTCTCCAGAAGGAACACAGCCCTGCTTGACCCAGGGCAGGCTTCTGATCTCCATACTATAAGATAATAAATTCACATTGTTTTAAGCCACTAAGTTTGTATAAACATGACTAAAAACAAGATAATTTGTGAGTACAAATCATTGGTTTCCTTTGATTCCAAGGCTACTGCTGTTGTTGGGGATTGTATTCACTGGTTTTCAATCTGTACTTGCCCTTGCTTCCTTGTTTTAAACCCCCAAACACCCACACATACAGACCCACACAGGGACATACAGACCACTTAAAACAGAAAAGGTTCCATAGTAGATCTGAGGCCCAATATGACTACCTGCTTCTCCTGACTGATGTCTCAGCAAAGGAGCCCCTAGTTTCCCTACAGACCCCTTCTGTCCCTCTCTATATCCTGTTTCTCCCACCACGAGAGAGCTCCTTGATCTTTGAGGCAATTGTTTTCCAGACCCTAAGCTGCTTTTGAGCAGAGATTGTAAAGGAACAATCTTAGGAATTATGCGGCAGGTAATGTGTATCTAACACCCATCAAGAATGGTCTCTGTTTCATTGCAGGCCTGGGTGATGGTAGAGTTTGGAACTGAGGTGTTGCTCAAAGAGCCACAGTGTGGCTTTGAGGTTGTGTGTTGCTTTTTGCTGGCATGTGAGAGAAAGTGGGCAGCCTAGCAGGCTAAAGCCGCTGAGCTCAATATACGTGAACGAGGTAGGTCACTGTTTCAGGCTTCAGTGGTAGTAGGGAGAATGGCATTAGCTCTTAGAAGGCAACCAAAAGGAATATGAAGTACCACACTCTAGCATTCAACAAGGAAGACTCTAGCTCTTCGGGTCCTGCCTGGCCAGCAGCTTGGTGGTAGGTAGGAGCCTGTGTTGGCTGAGACAGATCTGGCCCAGGGATCAGATATGACAGACCACTGTGCCATTTCTCTACAGTGATAAAAGTGGTTCCAGGCACCATGAGAGTTTGTTTAGAATTTTGTTTAGAATTTTCAAACAAGAAAGACTGAGAACCTTTGGCGGGTGGTGGGGGAGATAAAGCATTGCCAAATATAATTCTTTCAACGCAGGCGTTACACGGGAAGAACAGAAACACGTACATGCTCAGACGTGAAGGCGATGAGCCTGGGAACGGCGGCCATTCCTTTCTCCTTGACCTCGGGGAACATCTTGAAGCGCGCAATCAGCATGGCGTACATGTTGGATATGGCGCCACCTAGAGTGCACAGCAACACACGGTTACCTTTTCCAGCCATTACCAACATTATTACACATGCGAGCCGCATTCCTATTGCCACTGGTCTAGAGTCCTCCTTGGACACAGGAGAAGACGTTCTTCTTGGCTAGCCTTTGAACTTGATCCTAAGGCACTAGCTGAGATGATCCAGAAAAAAGAAACACTGAGCAGAACCATAGGATGGATGCTCCCCCTCCACACTCATCTCTGTTACCAGTGAGAGATGCAATAGATTCTGCTTTTGCTGGGAGCTCTTTAAAGAGCCTTTTAAAACTGAGAAATTGTTGCCTTTCTTCCCAGCTTGTAAATGTGGTCTTTCCTACTGATGTCCTAATAGAGAAGTCTTATTTATTTTCATGTCAGCTCATGCAATGCCTTGTACTTAAACTGAGACAAATCAGTTGCCATTAATGATATGAACTATAAATCAACAATTCTTACAGAATGAGGATAAACATTCAATCCCATCTCATCATACACATCTCTTAATTTGCCTGAAGTGATTCTTTCCTCTCAAAGACATCATTGACATATAATTGTAATGGTTAATAAAATCTTATTTTGCAATTACAGAAAAAACACACAACAAAGGAATTTTAAGTCCATATTGAATTTCTTTTTCCTGAGCCATTCTAAGATTGTCAAGGATTTCATACCATAAGATTTATGTCTTATAACTCAGAGTCTCATTTGACAAGCAATGAAGAGTGAGTTTTTCCCCAGGGTTGTTGGAAAGGTTAGAATTTTTGCTATCCAGGATAAAGACAGATTGTTGTGCATGCAAATGAAATACTGGCATGGAAGCTGTGAGACCTTGGGGCAGAGTGAAGGGACGGTCTCCCCCTCCCATGAAAAGGGGATTATGCCATCACATGAGTGCTGAGTTCCCTTTCCTTCTGGTTGCTGAGGAGCAAATGGGCTCTCTATGCCTAGTTGAACGGCCCATCCAAGGCTATAACCCTTGCCTCATGGGTCCTGGGATCTGACGCAAGCAGACAGCCTGACACAGAGCATTCGTCACCCAGATCCTGGCTCTGTCCTCAGGCAGAATGAGGACAATTCCTACTCTTCCGGACCCCAGAGACATGGGACAAGCAGAAACCAGGTCAGACCTGCTCTGAGCAGAATCTGTGTCTAGAAGTCTGACTGTATACTAGACTAATTGGGGGGATTGCTTCATAATTTCTATCAGTGTCTATGCACTATGCTGTGCACCTGGAACTAATATAAAATAATACTGAATGTCAACTGTAATTGAAAAGTAAAACTAACTAAATAAATAAACAATGCAAGTCTAACTGTCTAAAAGCTTACAGCTTCTCAATCTTGCCACTTAATGATATTTTGCTAATGGATAATTCCTTGTGAAGGGCTTTTCTGTGCATCGTAGAGTGTTTAGCAGCATCTTTGGCCTATACCCACCAGATGCCAATGACACTACGCTTTCCCAGTGTGACAACTAAAACTGCCTCCAGACATTGCCAAATGTTCCTTGGGGGTCAAATTCTCCTGATGAGAACCACTGCCTTCATTGTCCTCAGAAAGGCCAAGGAGAAAGGAGGACAGAAGAGAAAGAGGAAGATGTACACAAAGAAAGTGTGTTTCATGAGACACTTATCCAAGAAGCCTCTGTGTTCCCGCTCTTCATTTTGCACTTTAGCCATTCATTCTCTGTCTAAGGGTTCAGCAGCCCTGACAGGGATGAAGAGGCTTCTGGGCCTCTGGACAGAGCAGACTGCTTTGTGCAGCACAGACAGGAAGACAGATACGTAAGCCCTGTGTGCTCTTTTTTCTCCATGAATTTTCCATAGAAAGGATGCAAAAGCAAACCCTGAACCATTCCGAAAATCTTGTTCGAAAAAGGCTTGTGACTAAGCCAAGCCTCTTTTCTTTTCCCTTCAGCCCTTTGTGACTTACTGAGCAGCACGGAGTGCTCGGTTCTCTCTGGCTCTCAGGTGCAGGTGACATCACATAAACAGATTTGTTCTAGAAGTCCCAAAGGACTTTCCATGATCCATGAAGCCTCCAAATGTTATAGATGGAGGTGTAAGGCAAACTGAGCTGAGCTATATATTCAAGCCACAGATCTAACTCTTTGTGCTTAGTCTCAGGTAATGGGACTTTTAGATCTCAGGCACATAAGATGCATGATTTCCCCTATCCCCATTCCTTAAATTGTAAGGCTCTTTACCCTGAGAAAGGTATTCATTAGCAAGTAAAAATGCTACAGTCCATCTCTCCTCTGTAATGTCTGTAGAGAGCAGAAAAGAAACAGGTTGCCAATGGACTTTTCCCCTGTCCGCTTCCCACTTTGTAATGTCTATGTTACACTGTAGAATGACATCTGTGGATTCCATCTTGGGGTGAGAGCATATGGGTCTTTAGGATCTAAGGAAGAAGACCTATGATCAAGCTAAGTCTTTTCTACCCCTTCTCTTGACCATTTCCTGTCATTGATGAGGGTGGCAGGGCAAGCCCTAAATCTATACCTGGCTTAGCAGAACTGCCAAAGAGGATGCTTTCTCTTGGTGTGTGTTTTCTGGGGCTGGTGGGTTTCAAGACCAGCCAGGTAAATTAGGCCCAGCTCAAGCCCCTTTTAGTCCACTTTTCAGGGTCAACAGGAGCAGCTGTTCTCTCCCCATTCCTGGGAACTATGAAAAGAGAGCCCAGGACACTCCTGGCTGCCTCGGGGACAGCTCGATCATACAACCAACCTGAGAGAAGAAGAATGAAGGTGAGAATGATGCTAATTCCTGAACTCTACTAATTCCTCATGAAAAATATCTTAAGAGCTGCAGTTCCAGGCAATGATGGAAAAGTTCCCTCAATAGGGGATGGTTTTCCAGAGGAAAACTAAGTTTCCTACCCAGTAGAGGTGAGGCTAGCTTAAAATTCCTCCCAGCTTGTGTTCAATGAATGACTTAAAAGGAAAAGGCTAATTTTCCCTTCCATTTAACTAACACGTTTTCCTTCAGCACCTGAAAAAAAAAAAGTGCTACATCTTTCAAAACATAAAATAAAATGGCAGATCTGAGCTTGTAGTTAAAGCTGCCTGCTTTAATCCTTGGCCTCGAGGCTGCTGTCACTCATTTATCATCTTCTCTTTTCACCTTTTCTTTATTTTCTCCCTCCCTCATCATCGCTTGTCTTTGTAGGTTTGCTGAAGAGATATGCAATGTGGCCTTTGCTAGGCTGACACAATGACGGAAGTGGCTCTGGTTTAGGGCACTGAGCACGAGGGGAGCCCTACTGCATTACGATAACCTCCTTCCTGCCACTGATTAGGTTACAATCCACATGCTAGGTTTCTTTTCCATTGGTCAGTGACTTTCTTCCCACTGCCTTCCTATAACTTCTATTTCTCCTCTGCCACAAACCAAGGTCACACACAGACCTGGGAATCAGGGGCAGGGCTTTTTGTTCCAGGTTGATTCAGGTGCAAGTAAAGGAGCTCAGAATTCAATGGCTGGTGATACCAGGCAGCTTAGAAAAGACTGAGTGGTGTGACAAAGAAGAGAAGGAATGAAAAAAATTCTTAAAGAAATCCTCACTCTCTTTTTCAGCTCTAAGAAATTGTCTCCTGAGGCATTCTCTGCCCTCCTCGATTAGCTTCTCTGCTCACTGCTTGAAAGCGACAAGGTACATAGGCTCTATTAAGTAGACCTGCCTTGTTATGCATCCTCAAACAGAGAATAAATACTTTATTCAATGAGGCTACCCTTTTCCTTTCTCTAATTATGGGAAGAGCATCTGAGAGTGAATTCTCTTTTAGGAATCTTTACTCTTTTGTTCCACATAATCCATACATCTTGTATGTAGGATCCCAGTAGAACTACTGAGTAAATATCATCTCTGTTTAAACTCCTTTCGAACACAAATAACTAATGTTCAAGCATGGGGTAGTTAGTTGGCTTGGAGGTAGAGCCAGTGGTCATGTGTACTTAATCACACTCCTTCTTTTGATCAACATACAGCCTATTTAACCTAAGCAGAAATACGGACTAGATCGTTAATCTTTCCTAGGTTCACAATAGGGCATTGCACAACAGAAGGAAAAAACACAAAGAAAGTTGAAATATCATATACCAGGAGAAAATATCCCATCGCCAGAGCCCCCAGGCCAGCCAATGATTTCTCTCATTTTCTTTAGCGTGACGTATTCCAAGAGCACAAACACTGGAGCAATTTCATAGGTGAACCTGAAATGTAGGAATGGTCACATTTTATGTATGTAACTCAAAAACATAATGCACCATTTCAGTATCTATAGAACTATTTCCTTTTTCAAACACTACATTCGCAACTGTTATGAGTATAGCATTAAGCAGAGAGAAAATGATGCTTCCTAAAAGGTGTGCTCATTTTTCTATATTTGTAAAGTCAAGAGCTTCAATTATTGGCTTAGTGTACAAGGGTCATTTATCATATTGAATAAAGAACATTGCTGAGTAACACTATTTAAAAGACAACATCTGGTCTCATTTCTCTTTTACAGTATACCTAATAATGAACCCAAAATGCAAAAAATACTCTTTTACATTTAAAAAATGTAGTGTAACTTTGCATGAAAGTTATATCAGGACTATTTTCTATTAAGCTAGAATGAACACCATACACTTCTGAAGTCTATATCTCTATTTTAGGGGCTACTTAATAAAAGAGATTGTCACATGAGAGGTAGAATAAATACTATGGAATCTCACTAATAATTATCCTGGATTACACAAAAAACACACTTACATGTTAGTGTTTGCTGTCGATGTCAGCCAGTCTGCCGCTAATCCCACCATATCCAGCCCAGTGGAGAGTTGATTGAAATATCTGGGGTGTCCTGAATTAAATGGAATACCAGAATCAAGACAGTCTCCGTTGAAAATAAATGCCTCTCAAACGCAATTTCTCTAGCTAAAGAACCTTGAAAAATCCCTCAGTATTAAGAAATGCATATTCAGAAATCCACATTTGTGCGCGTGCACAAGCGCACAGGCGCACGCGCGCCCACACACACACACACACACACACACACACACACACACACAGAGGAGCATTTTCTTTAGCAAGAGAGACTATTCTGTGTTTTGGTATTTCTTAAAACACACTCTAAAAATCTTCCTTTGAACATTTCCTATAAAAATAACAAATGTGGTTTGCAATGCGGACACTCGTTAATTTCCTAGCATTCTTTTAATATATTTGCAAACTAAAATGCCAGTGCAATCCAAACACATTCAAAGATAAGCTATTCTTGTTTACACTCATGCTGTTAAAAATCCTTTTTTGTTGAAGCTGTTGTGGAAATCGGTCATTCCATGACATCCTCCAGGCATGCCAACATTCATAATAATATCAGTGACAAATGGCTGATGATTACAAAAGACAAGGCAAAAATGAGAAAATAGGACACTCTGTGGAATGATTTGCCCTGTATTGAAAAGGTGATGATTGTCTAAAGATGGCACGGACAGACGCAATTCTTGTCAATTCTTTTCTGTCCAAATATTGGATTATAAACAACAGAACTCTTTCTTAGTTGTGATTTTTTTAAAAAGGTGAATGCAGTCAGCATCACTGTCTTGTCAACAAGATACATAAAGATATCATCAATGGACTGATCAGTCCATTAGCAAGGCTTATCTAATTAATTTCTGGATGTCTCTTGGACTCTCAAAAGGGGTTGACATCCAAATACTCCTGAGGCTATTATTTAAAATGTGATGGTAAGTATCTCATTAGAATTCCATTTCCTTGTCTTGCCCCATAAAAGCCTATCTATAAATCTGTGATTTGCTTAGCAGCAAAAAATTTTGGAAGATAAACAATTATGGATATAGCATCTGATAAAAAGGCATCTGCCACTTACTGGACACCTGTCTGCAGCCTGGGGATGTGATAGTCTCTCATGCCAGCATGGGCAAAACAAGATAAAGGGAGGCAATGGGGAAAGCAGGGACAAAAGTCAACACAGAGCTTATCTCTAGGACTGGGAGTGCTCTCTTATCAGCCGCTGGCATGTGGCTACACAATTAGACTCCGAGAAAAGATAGGCGCTGGGAAAGAAAAGAGCACATTTCAAAGAGATTGAGTTTTGTGCGGTGCTCTCACCATCCCCTGCCATTGTTTTACCTTCCTATGGCTTTGCACAGTGCCCTTCTGTCTTTTTTGCTTTTTTCCAGGTCCTCTGATGCTGACCCTGTCAGTTTATGCATCCAGGGAAGTGAAAAAGCCTTCTTTGCTGCCCCCACCGTCTGGAGCAACCCTCCACTCCTCTCTGCCTCATTGACTCCCCATTTCATTAGAGCTCACAGCTGAAATCATAGCGGTCGTCTCCCTCCTGGGGCCCCTGCATTTCTTTCCCTAAGCCATTTCTTTAAAGTGAGGAAATTAATAAAGATTAGCAAATCTATTAATCTAAGCTCCCAATTCATATGCATTTTTCTGGATGAGTCTGGTGTCTATTATCATGCACTATTTAACCTCTATGGGGAGTTGGGCATGAAAACCTCTGCGTAAAATCCAGAGGGATGCCAAGATGTGTGTTGTGGTCCAGGATATCAGAAAGCCAACCCTGCCCTTCCACCCCACCCACCTTGACTGCCTTTGGGAGACTACAAAAATAAGTTTGTTGCTTCAATGGCCTGGGCCCTTCTCTCTCTCTCTCTTTTCTTTTTTTGACCTTGTTCTCCCATTTCACCTGACTTTCTCCTGCTACAAGTTTTTCATTCACTGATAATGAAGTGAAAATACAGGGGATGATAGTTTGATGGGTCAAAATAACATGATCTCCTGGTTTTTGCAGAAATATTATATTTTCTCTCTTTGCATGACCCCTGCAGGCTACAGGTGAATCCAAGCAGGACACTCTGAGAGGTAGGATGTGAAAGACCTGTCTTGGAACCTGCCAGCTGTCCCAGCAGCTCCGGCATCCAGCTGCCGCTGCCACCGCCCCTCCCCGGCTCTGTGCTTCAAGGCTGCGCGCCAGGAATCGGGTGGCCACGCGTAGCTCGCGACAGAGAGTTTGCAACGTGAGATTAGAGCCGCTCACACCTCTGGAACGCTTCCCGCAGATTATCAAATGAGCCGGCAAGGATGCGCAGACTGCGAACAGCCAGCCCCAGGTACCTCAGACCCGGGTATCTACAGTCAGTTGGGGAGGAGCCTGAAGTCGTCCAAACTGTTCTCTATGTACCGGCAGCACACACCCAAGGATGCCTCATTTATTGACGCTTCAATTCCTTTGCCTGATGGTTGGGTTTAAAAGGGTCAAGACAACTTCAACCCCTCCAACCCCAACCATCACCATCACCACCAAATCTAATGACTCACCTCTCCCCTCCTGCAAACGCTAATTATTCCAGAATTCTATCTTTCTCTGTGATTTTCAGTGTTCTGTTTCAACATTTCTTACAGAGGCAATTTTAACAATACACGAAGACTTCATTTTAATGTATCTCCCCTCTGCTCCTCTCTCTTTTCTAGTCTTGAGCCCAAGGGGAAATTAGGTTAAGGGCTCTCAGTAGAAAGCAGGTGATGGCATGCATTTTATAAAAGAAGCAGTAAATGCCTCATGGTAGCAGAGATGGTAACTGCTTTACAGACTTTAAATAGTACTAGTTGTCAAACACGAGTTATAGCATTAAAACCTTGCTAGTCGAAAAGAGAATATGACTACTATTATTTTCTTTGAATGCTATTTGAGTGTAGGGTGGAAGACCAGACTATGTATGTTATGGATAATTCTGATATTGAATTAATATTGTTATACTTTGTTTAGAAATTCAACTTAATCATATTTTCCCTGAAACTCTAAATATAATGCAGTAAAGCTACACTTGACCAACAGTTTTACAAGCATTTTGACAAAAATCTAAGTATTAAGTTGGCCCATTTTCCCCTGATACTAAATGGAACACATATAGAACAGCAATACCCATTATCTTAACTCTTTAAGTTGTATTTAAGACACCACCAGCTTTAAAGGATGAAGTTGTAAAGATATTTGTATAGATTCATTTTGGTTTGGTAGCAATAAAAATAATAGGTAGCAATTTATTATTAACATTTAAATATTAGGTTTTAGGTGAAAGGGTCAAACAAAAATGAACTAAAAGCATTGTTCAGGTTTGCACCTACAGATAAACATCTTTCATGCCTGATATAAACATTTTGTGGATTTTCTGTGAACATAATTGAGGATGATATCTAATAAGCTTTCAAAAATCATATTGCACAGACTGAATCTGATAGAAATTAAGTCAAATTTCTTTCCCTATATATCCATTTTTAAGTCCAAAGTCTCACAAAAGTGCATACTTATTAATAATTCAGTACATCGATTTCCCAAGGTTTCTTCTATGCATACCTTTTCTCTCTGTTGGTATAAAAAATGTGCAAAAACAAAAACACAAAATAAAAAAAGAGTGAAAGCCATATAGCAAACATTCTTAAAATGTTTGTTGTTGATTAGAATGATACTGACCAAATTTAGATCCAAATCAATCAGCCACAAATCAATTTAGATCCACGAGATCTTCCCTGTCCCCCGAAAATTCAGTCATATGTATTTTTATTGCTTTAATGAAGTATTGCGTCACCATGTATCAGGATGATTAGAGACAATGTAGAAAAGGAAGAGGTAATCGTGACCTGGAAGATGAATAGCTGACTTTGTGTAGGTAAAATGAAAGCTTAGAATGCACCCACATAACTGACACACCTGGAACTATAAAATGAATAGAGTATGTGAAATAGAATGCTATGAAAAAGCAAAAATACAAAATATAATGAAAAATCTGCTCCTAAGGATATTTGTTTGATTCCCTAACCCCCTTTAAAATTCTTATCTTGAATATAGATTGGCTCTGAAGCATACATCATCCTTGTCTACATGGCTGAATTGTTAAGCTAGTTTGTATTGTGTTTCTTCTGTGTACATTTCTTTAAAAACAGAGACTACTTGGAGTTCACATCTGAAGTCTTGGCCATGTGAGACAATGCCAAAATATTATCTCTCTGGTTCAGTAATTATATAAAATGCTTTGTCCAATTTCTGACCATTTCTATGCCAAAGAAATGATCAGTACTACATAGTATTTGGGCTTTTTGTTTGGATCATGTTTTTTGAGCATTCATTTCCACATTCCCTTTCTTTCTCCATTTTGGGTTATTTCTACTGGCCTCTGCTGACAAATGGTTGCTTCTACATCAGTGGTTATTCTCCATGGCCAAATACATGTAATGTAAAATCTGACAATTTATAACTAATGTTTCTGATATTGTCAACTTCAGAAACATTAACACTAATAACAAAGGGTGTTTTGATTTGAATCATTCTAATAATGAGTATTTTTTCAATGATGAAAATAACTTGGTACATTTGAAAATGTCAGTAACTCCATAAAAAAGAAAATATTTTATAGAAAAAAAAGATTGTGAAAGAAAATAGAGCTTTATTATTTCTGATGAGACAATACCTGTTTTAATTGCATATTTTAGAGTTGTTTGGCAATGCATCAAAATTTCCTCCAAACTTTGTGGTTGGTCTGTCAATTCCCAATTATACTCTTGAAGAAGCTCATTAGGGTAATGGAAATCAATCACTTTGGTTGATCTGTCGAAACTTTTCACCACATACTGTAGCAAAATATCCATAACATCCTGCAGAAATGCCATGGTGGGCCTTTCTCCCTCACAGGCTGGCAGCAGGTCTAAGGAAAGAAGTCAAAACGCCACGTTTTAATTTTACTATGAAAATATCCAGGCAAGATCTTGATCTGGCAATTTCTCTTTGAACTGAGAGATTATATGTTTTTTTTTTTTTTAAATCTGGAAACACAGAGCGTTTTCTTTAAAAGGGAGGCATTTTCCAAAGACGAATGAATGAGAAAAATTAGGATTTCTCCCTCCCACCCCAAATGAACTCTTGCATTTCAATCTATAACTTATTGTTTGCTGTCTTTTTAAAACAGAGTGTGCTTCCACTTACTTATTTCACAGGAGTGTTCGTCCTAAATGTTATTTCTCAGCAAATTATCTTAAATGATTATGGACAAACTTCATGTCAAAAATGTGTGAGGAATACCTTTGGGCAACCCAGCAAAGTGGAACATGCAACGTTAGGATCTCTGGCTTATTATGAAGTCCCGCTATTTCCAAAGCTAGTGTGTGTGTGTGTGTGTGTGTGTGTGTGTGTGTGTGTGTGTGTGGTGCGCGCGCGTGTTTGGATGACTAGATGTGTAAGCCTAAAGGAGCAAAAGGTCTCACGCGCACAGGTCTCGCGTGAATGGAATGTTCTCCTGTGAAATCGCAGCTACCAATTACTCATGCGATCTAAAGACCTAGAAAGTCTTAGCAATTCTCAACAGGAAACCCAGTCCCACCCGAGGCCTCAGCGGTACCAAGAAGCCGACCTCGATCTCCGCGCGCACGGGCTCCTCCGCCACCCGCAGCCCCGAGGGCGGCCTTGGGGGTAGAGTGCGCGGCCCCTCACGCCCCCTTGGAACGAGGGCGCCCAGCGCCACGCAGAGCCGGGGGTCAGGACTCGGACCCAGGGGGCAGGACCGGCGTGTCTCGCTTTCCCCTGAAGAGGCTCGTAAGGTCTGCCTCCGCCCTCTACCTCCACTCCCGGTGTCCGGCTCACGGTGCGGGTCCCTCTGGCCGCGGTGGGCGGGGCAGAGCGAAGGGCGGTGGCTCCCCGGGGCCCCACGAGGCGCCTTTACCTGTTGCGTGTAGAAATGCATAGTTGATATCGGCTTTGGGGCAGCTGCACGGCTTCTGGTTGCAGGCACAGACGGCCTTCCGCAACGGGGCCCGCGGGGGCTCGCTCCCGCCGCTCTCCGCGGGCTTCTCGGCGTCTCCGTAGAGCAGAGCTGGGCAAGGACACGGAGCGCGGACCTCCGTCAGCCGCCGCCCGCGCGGCCGGGCTCCCTCGTTCCCTCCCATCCCGGCTCCGCTGCTGGGGGTGTGGAGCTGAGAAGGTGGCTTTGCCTGGCGGGCCCCCAGGCCCCTGGCCCTGTCCGCCAACCCTCCCCTGGGCACAGGCACTCACCGCACAGCTTGTTTCCGATGCCGCCCGTGAACTTCTGGGCCACCTGACACCAGGCTCTCGCTGTAGGTAAAGCCAGGCAGGAGGACAGCGAGGCAGAAAGAGAACAGCAGACGAACGTGTGAAATTTCGTTCTGTGTGAACGATGTCAATAAACCTAGGGCCGGGGAGGAGGCCGTCCCGGGCTCCACACCGCGGGCAGGTGCGGGAGGTGCGCGGGAGCCAGGCCGCTACGCTCGCGGATTCATTTCCCAAGAAGACGCTCACACCGCGGCCCCTTGCTCTTGCCTTCCAGGGACCAGTCGATTCTGGCAAACTCCCCTTCCTGCCTCGCTCGGGCGAGTTTTCTTAGACACCGAGCTTGTCCCTTTCCTCGTAGGTTCTCCTTCTAGACCAAGCATTCCAGACCAAGTCGAGGTGGGGAAAGGAAGAATTCTCTCACCTTTCCAATTTTTCCTTTCCCCACTGCGACTCTGTTTCCCTCCAGGGGCCATACACCAAGATGGTGGCAGTGTCCCAGGCCCGCGGAATTCAGGGTGGAGGAGATGATTTTGATGCGAAAGCTCTCCCAGCCGTCAGAGGAAAAGGCTCGGGAATTTTGGGGGGAGGTCTTCCTAGGGGATAAGGACCTGTGGGGGGTTGGGTCTCTTGGGCCATCAGTGACCTACCCCAAGAGCAGGGCGAAGCCACCGAAGTTTCCTGTTGCAGGTGGAAAACCTCTTTCGTCTTCCCTAGCCCCGCAAACCCCAGTCCACGCGCAAAGCTCGCCTGCTGCAGGTCCTGGTCCTCCTACCTGTGCCGGGGTTCTCAGGATCCCCAGAACCATCTTCAGATCCGAAGGACCAAAAGCCGGAGCCGGGAGAGGCCATCAGCGCTGCGAGACTGGAGCAGGTCGCCTCCGAGTGCGAAGTGTTCGCGAGCTGCTCTCGGCTCTGTCCTACGCGCGCGTGCCTGTGGGTGGCGGGGGGACCGCACCGCGCGGGGACCCGCGCGACCGCGCGGCCGAGGGTGGGTGTCACACAGGGACAGCAAACGTGCGTGTCTGCGTGTGTGTTTGTGTTGGAATTAGGGCTTTGAGACGTGGCAATGCTCTGAAAGCTGTGGAGGTTAAATATGAAAGGCGACCGTAAGGGTCCTCAGAGCCAGGAGACGGGAAGGCGCCGAGCGCCCGAATGATTTTGAAGGCGAGGGAGCCCTATAAGGACGGATGAGGGGGCGGCGGAGGGGAAAATGGGAGAGGGAGGGAGCCGAATCGTGAGGGTGCGAGGCAGGCAGTGCGCACGAGCTGGAGTCAGAGCGAGTGGGTGGGAGGCGTGCAGGCGAGTCCAAGCAGAGAGCGAGGAGGAAGGGTGCCGGCTGCCCCCGCGGGTCCGGGTGCGCTGTCCATGGTGCTAACGCGGTCAAGCGCGCGCTGGCCTCAGAGAGGGGTGAACCAGAGAGCCCTTGGCGAGGCGGGAAGGGTGACCGAGAGGTGTCTCGTATTACGCATCAACTGGCGTATTGTTTGAGGTCTGGCTTTGGCTGCCGGAAAGGAGGCGCGGTTCCCGCGCCGCCTTCCTTTAAGAGAGTACTGAGGTCGCTGTGACCTCAAGAGCCTGAGCGGCTAGACCAGAATCGGTAGCATTTCGAGAGCTTGGGCAGGGGACGGCGGGGGAAGGGCGACTACGCACTGATGAGCTCATTTCAGTTCCTTAGTAGCGCCTAATGCCTGCCTACTGAGCCGCGCGATCCCCGGGGGCGCACCAGTCCAGCGCTTCCAAGAGGCGCAGTCGCCAGACCCACTGTCCAGGCTCTGACTGACGGCTGGGGAAAAAGTCTGCTGATTGAGGCAATTAAAATCCATGCTGGAGTCTATCACCGAGGACCTCGGGCTGGGGAGAAAATAAACGAATGGAAACTTCTTAAAAGGGGGCGAGGGAGAGGAGCTAGAGTCGGCAAGATGACGGCTGATGGGGGATGGGATCGGGTCATTTGGTGACCTTGGCCCGCGGAGGCGTGGAAAGGCCGCTGCTTGTGTGTGGCAGGAATTAGTGTGTGCGTGGGAGGCGTGCACAGAGTCTCGAACTAAGCAATCTGAGCTTTCCGAATCGAGGGGGAAAGATGGCATTGTCTGCTGGGTCCTAGTTTTAGCGGGCCTCCAATCAATGACCACCCCTCCGCCAAGAATCTTCAGGATAGTGTAAGGGATAAGAGGAGACTGGCTATTTCTGTGGCCTGGTGAGAAGGGGTTTCTCCTTTCCTGAGAAAGTTAGTCTCTCCTCTCTTACAATTTCCCTTTCTCTAAAATCTGTTAAACAAAGGGAGGGTACCCTGAGAATTCGAATGGGCCTGTTGAGTTCGCGCTGCTTTCTTTCCCTTGGCTGTAGAGAGCAGCGACCCGCACACCTTGTGAGTCCTGGGAAGGTGGAAAGAGGGCGAGGAGGAGGACCGGATGGGACTGGGCTGCGTTCAGGCCCCCAGCAGCATGCATTCCTGGGGTACTGCTCCCATGGGGTGGGCGCTTTTCATTACCATTGTGTTCCAGCTACTTTTTCTATGACCTCTTGAACCAAGTCACTCCAAGCTGCTGCCAAAGCAGGGACCCATGGATCCTCAGTTTTGGCTACCACCCTTTGACTCTGGCTTAGGAAGGACGTCGTGGGGCCCAGAGTGGCCCACCTACAAGCCCAAGTCTTGTGTCCCTTGGTGTGTGTGTGTGTGTGTGTGTGTGTGTGTGTGTGTGTGTGTGTGTAACTGGCCAGTTCTCTCCACAAAGCTTTATTTTCTTCCCACGTGATGGAGCCAAGAGAAGCGGGAGGATCTGCCCGCGGCCGCCTGGCCGGAGCGGGGCATGGGGGCAGGGAAGGGCGCAGAGGCAGCTGTGCTGAGGAGCCTGCACCAGGCCGCGGGAGCGCTGTGGGCACCGACCCGGGCTTCCGTTCGGCCCCTCTTGCGGGCACTCCTGGAGCCAGGCAACAACGCCACGGGCGTGAAGACTTGGTGGTGCTGCCGTCTGCTCGCTGGCCCGGCAGCTCCGCCGCTCTTGCTCCAGCAGTGCAGATACGCGTCGGAGAGACGGGTTCTTTGTTTGAATCCACTCCACATCCTGCACGTTTTGCTGCATGCAAGCCAGCGGGCTGCGGTGGCAGAACTCTTCTACTATGGATGAATGGTCGAACACATAAAGGTTCTTCAAAACAAGCGTTTCAAACACACACAAAAGCCCCCGAAGGAAGAAGCGGATTAAAACACGAGGAAAGTAGAAATCACAGCACCTGGATTTAACGAATTTTTTTAAAAGGCGACTTAAAATGCTGTTTAAACTCTTTTAAATCCCACAGCTCTGGGGTGCATTAAATTTAAAGGTGGTATTTACCTCTTTTTTTTTTTTTTAATTAACACCTCCTTCTTAAGATGCACACCGGATTTGATTTGTTCTTCCTCAAACTCCGTCCCTCCCTAGACGGCAATTTGCTTTACAAAGACTTATATTTCTCCAAAGAGCCCACTCCCCTCTTCGTCAGGCTTGGGTTGGAGATAACAAAAGAGCTCAAGGAGGTGATAATTACCGTCATTAGTTCACAAAGGAGGCAGCCGCCGAATGGGAAGGGGAGGCGGGCCAGCGCTGGGGAAAAGCTTTCCATCTCCCTTCCTCGAAAAAGGGAGAAAGACCAGGCTCGGGGCCGCCTGCCGGGCCGGATTCCTGGCCTGACCTGTTTCTTGTCGGTGGTTCACCCAGAGATAGCGTTGCAGGCCTGCCAGGGAAGAGAGTCTGGTACCAGTTTTCCTGTACGCCCTTCCAGTGTTTAAACGTCGAAGGACAGAGAAAGAAGAAAGTTGGAAAGAAGGAGATAAAAAGAAAATACAAAAGAAAAAAGGGAAACAAAAACCTGGCATCTTTTCACCAAACGTTTGCCATTGTCTTTTCCAATCTCACTTTAAAAAGGGAGCGCATTTAAGGAGGGGGCCAATGGCCTTTCTTTCCGGCAACGGAAGGGCCGGGCTTCCCGGGGGTCTGCAGGGGCCGCTCGGGGAGCCTGGATTGAAGAAGGGGCCTGGCAGGAAGCTCGGCGTTTACTCTGCCGCTTCCCCTCCGAGCGGTGGCTGGACGGGTGAGTACAGGTGGGTGAAGGCTGCCGGCCACGTCGGGTGCAGCCATCCCTCTCTCCCCGCCGCTGACAATGAACCAGGCCCTGCGGCGCTGCTTTTGTGGGCGCCTGAGCCAGGCCCTGAGCTACCCCTCCCCCGCCGCAGAGCGGCTCCTCCCTCCGGGTCCCAGTGCGGGGTGGAGGCTGCGGCACTCGCCTAGGGGAAGAGCGGGGCATAGAGTGCATTTGGCCTTGGAGCTCAGCCCTGCCACCATGGGGGAGGTCTCACTCGCGCAGTTCTCCTTTGTAAAAGGAAGAGTCTGTAGGACTCATCTTCGGCGCTAAGCCTTTGGGTTGGAGCGAACCTGACGTCGGGTGGGCGAGTGGCACAACAAATGTCCCAGCCGGCTGCACGCGCTTTCACCCTCTCCTCGAATATTCCCCCCCGTCTCCTGGCTCTGGGCCGAGGGTGCAGGAGCCGGGGACACAGGCAGAAGGGACAGCCCCATCCCACCCAGCGAGAACCCTTCTCCCAATTCAGTCGTCGATGAAACCAGCGCGCGACCCTTCCTCGCCCGCACCAGGCCGCGTAGACACGGAGGGTGTCTGTTTCATAGGAAAGCTCAGCCTGGCTTTTAAAACTGGACGCATCAACCAAGGACTGCAAACCTCTGCCAACCGGCGCCCTCTCATCCGTCTTAAATTCACCGAAATTCAGAACAGCAAGGATTGCCCCCAATGCGCAGACTAAGAGATCCTAAAAAATATGACAGTTGATTATAGGCGGGGGCCATAGGAAGCCACATCGTTTGGGAAGGGTGTGTGTGTGTGTGTGTGTGTGTGTGTGTGTGCAGCGAGCGTACCGAGGGATTTGGAGATTTGTCTGGAGGCCACGTATGTGTCGCGGGTAAGGGGTTTGAACTTCGTATGCGCGTTTGGGTGGCCGTGGGGGGACTGTTCACTCATGGAGACAAAAGGCTCCTCCCCCACTTCGTGGTGGCCCTCACCTGCCCAGCGGGGCTGCAGGAGCTGGGTCCCAAAGGGGAATACAGCGCACCAGCCCTGAGAGCCGTGGACTTTCCAAGGCACTTCCTTTATTTAGTAACCTTCATAACCAAGTGAAAGGGAAGTGCGAGTTTGAGGGGGAAAAAAAAAATCATATTCAAAGCTCCTCTTGCCTACCGGGTTTTATCCAGTTCTCAGACTCAACCTGTCCCAGGGTGTCCCGCGAGCCGGGGAGAGGCGTTCTCATGAAAGAAGAAATCTTTGAAGTCCCACAAAATGAGAGAGGAGGGGTCAACGAGAGCTCCGGCTCAAAAGGAATTGCAAACAAGTGGACACAGCAGATACATTGGGGGACAGGAACAGAGGGCGAGGGGCGCGACTAGGCGGGGTCTGAAGGGCTCCCGGGTCTCTGCCTTCCGAGCGCCAAAGGCTGGCCCAGGCACTCGAGGGGTCACGGTCGTGGCTTCAGCGCCTGGTGCTGTCAACGCCTGAGGGTCCCGCGCTGTGGCTCCTGCACAACACCGTCTCCCGCACATTTCCGCGGCCCAGGCCGCCGAGCAGCTGGTCTACTACACTTGCTGGACCAGACGCCGGCGCTGGGAGGTTTTGCGCAAGAGCCTCCTGTAGTCATAGGGGTTGGGCGCCGGCCCGTTCTCCTCCTCCACGGGGTCCTCCGCCGCCCAGCACCTGCGAGCGAGAACCAGGGCCCGGCGTCAGCGGCGCCACCGTGAGCAGCACATCCCCGCCCAGCCTGAGTTAGAATCGTCTCCCCCGCACCTCCCCCCATTGGCGGGGATTTGAGAACAGCACATTCAAAAGGATCTGCGATAATTTTTCTCAGCAGGTTTTCAAAACTCCCCTGAGTCCAGTAGCAGAAAGGCCAGCGGAACCTGCTGTCTCCGTGCTTGAATGACAGCTAAGTAAAGCGTCAAAAGGTTTAGTTCAGAAAGGTGAGGTCATTTGGCTTGAAATAATACACAACCAAAAGACAAATACTTATGTTAGTCGCCTAATAAACAACCATTATTTTGCATTTTAAGCTGCTCAAATGTTTCTTAAAAATGCTCCCCTCAAATCTGACCAAGCACTGGGGGTTCCATGCCATGGCTGTGGGCCCTTCAGCTTCCCCAGTGTTTCAGTGTTTTCCGTGAGGCTGCTGGACCAAATTTCCTGAACTCACTGCTGGGAACCCCTGCCAGTGTTTACTTGTGGATTCTGCAGCTTTCCTGGGAAAGTGGGGTGCTACCTAAAATGCAGCTACATAGATTCATCCATTTATCCATAAAACACCCAGTAAGTACCAGCCACCAGTGCAGATGATAGGTGAGCAAAGCTCCCTGCTCTCATGGAGTTTATAGTTCAGTACAGGAGAGGGCCATAGACAGCTTTTAATATACCAGATGGTGAGAGCTTCTAGACAAAGCGGACTAATGGAGAAAGAGTGATGGTGTGTGTGTGTGTGTGTGTGTGTGTGTGTGTGTGTGTGTGTGTGTTCATAGTGATGGTGTGTGTGTGTGTGTGTGTGTGTGTTCATAGAGGGTGAGGAAAAGCCACCTCAAAAGTGACATGGAAGGAGAGACCTGTAGGAAGAGGAGCGAGCCAGAATATCTCTAAAGGAAAGGCAGTCATTCTAGGATGACGGTCATACAATGTAAAGCTCTCAAGACTACAGAATGAGTATTGTGTTCAAGGAGTAGCAAGAAGGCCACTGTGGCATAAATGGAGTAAGTGATGGAGAGAATAGCAAAGGATGAGAAAGGAAGAATAAGGCAGTGTGGAAGATAATTTAGTGCTTGGAGCCCATCGCAAGGACTTGAACTTTACTTACAGTGAGAGAGACTTTGGAAAGTTCCGAACCAAGGAATGATTCGTAAAAGGATCTGGCTTCCAGTGCGGACACAGGGAGGCCTGTAAGAGATCTTACAGGATCTCCTACTAGTCCGAGTGAGACTGATAATGGCTTATTCTAGGCTTGTAGAAGAGGTAAGAAATGATCAGATTCTGGTCATAACTTGGCAGGTAGAACTGAAAGTTTGTTGATGCATTGGATGTGGGGTGTAAAGGTGAGGAACCAAAAATGTCTCCAAGGTTTTTGATTTAAACAGCTGGAAGGATAAAGTTGCCATTTGATATGGGGAGAGCTGTAGGAGGAGCATATTTTTTGGGGAAGGAGGTGAATAAAGATTTTGGTTTTGGTTATGCTATGTTTACTTATTAAATAACCAAGAGGAGATATTGACTAGGCAGTTGGATACATAAGTCCTGATCTAGGCTAGAGATTTCAGTTTAGGAATTTTAACTAAATAGATGATACTTAAGGTAATCAGAGTACACGTTGATAAAGCAAAGGACTGGGACACTCCAATGTTGAGAGGTCAGTGAAAGGAGGAGGAAGTAGCAAAGGAGAGAGAGAAGAGGCAGCCAGTGAAGTAGGAGGTAAAACCAGGGAAGTCTTAGCCTGGAGACAAATGGAGAAAATGTTTAAAGAAAAAATGAATAATTGTAAAATAAAAATGTTAAATGCTGCTGATAGGGTGAGATAAGAATTGAAATAGATAATGGGATATGGAAAATGGAGGTTACTGGTGACCTTGACAAGGACATTTTCAGTGGAGTGGTCTGATTAGAAACCTGAGTGAAGTAGCTCAAGAGAGAATGGGAAGAGAGGATGTGGAGATCTGATCATGCTCATGAATTATTTCTCTTTTAATAAGGAAGGGCAGGAATGTGGGTGGTCTGGAAGGGGGATTGAGTCAAGGGTGTTTTTTTATGATGGGTCCAGTTGCATCATGGTAACAGATTGTCAGAGATGATGCTGTAAAGAGAACAAATGTTCGAGATGCAGAGGGGAGAGTGGACAATTGCTGGACAATGTTCTTGAGTAGAGGGAAGGAGCTGGATGACAGTCACCCATGATCACCTGAGGGGAGTCTATGGGTAAGTGGTAGATTTGGTGGTGAGAGCATATGTCTGTTCTCTGCTATTGCTTTCTCAGTAAAATAGGGAAAAAAAAAAAAAGGCTGTCAGGTGATAGAGAAGAGGAAGTCTGAAAGAGTGGACTGGGAAAGTGAAATAATGGATCTTTAGAGAAATGTAGAATTGCAAAATAACTCCAAGGGCCTGCCCAAAGTATGCGGTCATCAATTTTAAGTGAGAACAGACTGTAGTTTTCTCTAGCCATGGTCAGCTGCATGGGTGCAGGTATGGATTAGATAGAAAGTTGGGTTCAGCCAGCCTTGGGGTTTACCAGTTGATTATAACTGAGGGAGAAAGAGGCAAGGTCATTGAAGGCATATGCAAATGAGTGAAAATAATGAGAGGCTAGAAAGGAAAAGTTAGAATCTGCCGGCAGATGGAATATGCCTTTATTCTAGTCCATTTTGAATTGGGATCTAAGAAAAGGAATCTTCGTGAAGGTCTTTGTGATGGGGTAACTGACTTGAGTTCTCATTCCTGTTCACCTCATTTCCATCATAAGAATACTGAGGGCCAACAATCTTCCAGGTACATCACACACATTATTTTTAATTCTAAGGATAACATGGCAAAGCCTTAGTTCTTATCGTTAATCTGTACATGAGGAAATTGTAGTTGATACGACTAGTGAGGAGTGGAGTGGGGATTCAAACCCTGGTCCAAAGCACGTAGTAGATCTCCTACGTTCCCTGCTGTATTCCTTTGTCTCTTTTCTGCTGATGCTTGTTTTGGGATTCTCCTATTCCTTAACCGAAGCACTCTTGTTCCAGTCTATTTTCCCCACTTTTCCCTTCCATCCTCCCTATATCTTCTTGCCATAATTAAAACCTGGCTATGCTTTAAATACCGCACATCACTCTCTATTGCTCAACAGGTACCTGTAAGGTTCCATTTGAGGAGATGTTGCTCTCTAATGCCATTCTCAAATCACTACCTGCCACCACTTTTATTCATCTAAAATGCATAAGACACTTAACTCATCATTGCCTTTGTCCCTGATTCTCAGATCTACTTGCGCTTTCCTGGGTGATATCAGTACTTGTGTGTGTGTGTGTGTGTGTGTGTGTGTGTGTGTGTGTGTAAATAGTACATATATTTTCAAAATAATGCTAACTTATTATTATAAAATATTATATAAATGTTAGTTATAAAATATGTTATATAAAATATGTTCTATTTATATACTATAAACATATACAACATATATTTATTATATAATTCTTCAATATATAATAAGATACGTATTCTTTCTGCAGTAATATTATCCAGCATATAGTTTAGCCCCAAATTTCTCTAATTGTCTCCAAAAGTCCTTTAGAGCTCTTTTTCTGTGCTATTTTTATTTTCTATTTTAAATTCAGTATCCTACCAAGGGTTACCTAGTGCATTTGACAGTTCTGTCTCTTTCATCTTCCTTAGTTTAAAAAATCCCCTCTTGGAGTCACCTTGTTCAGCTGTATTATGTCAACATACTTTCACCAGTCAAATTCTTTGCCTGTAAGGATCACATCTCCTGCACCAATGCATCCACCCCTTTCCCAAACACCCAGCAGGGGCTTTGCTTAGGGTGGTGAAAGAGTAGTGGTTGAGGTCATCGACCCTAAACTCAAGAAGGCCTGTGTTCATATTCTGGCTCCATCACTTATAATCTAGGTGAGTATCTGCAGTCATTGAGCTTTGCAGACTTAGCCTCCTCATCTATAAAATGGGTCAATGATAGTAATTGCCTTATAAGGCTGCTGTGAAGATTAATGAGAGCATAGCATAGCACTTAGTACAAGGTAAGCACTCCACCAATGCTAGTAGCTTCTGGCGTTCTTACTCTAGCGAACACTAACTACATGTCCATAGACACCGCCGGAATATTAGGCAGTACTTCAGGGATGTAATACTTTTACAGTACATGTGTGTCTCCTGGTGGGGGAGGCAGGAGAATATACTGGAGAGGAGGCAGACCAGGTTGATGAAATGGGAATCAGGTAACTCAGTGAAATGTAATTTGAGCAGGGACTGAAAAAGCTTAGATTTGGTTCACTGTCCTCGTGTGACATTGGGAAAGTCACTTGGTATTCTCCTGTATATAACTCTGTGATTGGACGGGACATCTCTAAGTTCCACTGTGTTACAGTTCTTGATCCCAAGGTGAAAGAATGCATCTTCTTTTGGGTACAAGCAGATTCTGGGTACAGGTAGATTCTGGAAAAGCAAATAAGGATGGTAGCAGCCATCTTTAGGGACTGCTTCCCCTATGTCACATCTGGTGTTAAGCACCTCACAAACATTATTTCATTTCATCTCCATGACAACATGGTGGGGCAGTTATTGTAAACCTTTTTGCACACGTGCACATGAAAGCTTAGAGGTCTAGTAACATGAGCAAGGTCATTCAGCTACTGAGTGGCAGAATCAAGACACAAATCTGACTCTAAGACCTCTTCTCTTAGCCATCAGGTCATATTGTAGAAGAGACAGGTGAGGGGGCCTGAGTGGCCTAGGCTGATAGGACATTTGCTTAGGATTTTGGAAAACAGCTTTTCATGGCCTGTCATTGCTTACATTTCTCATATACCACATTTCCATCTTATTATGCCCTCAATTTCAAAGCTTCATAAAGATTTTTTTTGGAAAAGAAAAAAATTCCCAAGGTCGTAGATAAGCTACAAATGACTTAAGGTACTTGATGTCCAAGTCCATGGCAAAGTGAGAAAGCAAATCCCAAATACATATTTCTACATCAATCTTTTTCCCAAATATTTTAAAAAATCTGACATCATTGATTCTAAGAAATTACATAGTGTAGTTCAGAAACCAATAAGTGAATAAGATTACGCTGGTTAGAGCTTAACCACATTTTGGATATGGCTTATTGCTTAGAATTAGTATGGCGATAAGTTTGTCTTCCAAACTGAGGTACATTTAAAAGGGAGTGCTACCAATAATTACACCAAGAAAATGGGTATAAACTGGGATTGCGTTAGGAAAACTGAGATGTCTGATTACCCTACCATACTAACTATAATTTTACTTTTAAACAACTTATCAAAGATACAATATTCAGTTAGAATGCTTTGTCACTAGACATACATAAAATGAAAGTGATTTAGAAATGGAACTGTGAGTATAAAATTGAAAAATTTATAATGTGTAGTTTATTACCTTTCATCAGCCTTAAAATATTGATTCTGGAGTTCTCTCTGTTGTCTTCGTTCTCTTAAACTAGATTTATGTTCCTTTGGTCCAGAACAACTGGGCAAAAATTCCTTATAGTAGAAATCTTCCAAATCTAATAATTTTCCCTGACTGTAAGTGAACACATAAATACACCATTGTATCAAACGAATTTTCCATTCATTTAAACTTACAGGATACTTGCTTTCTTTTTTTAAAGTATTTACTAAATTTAGGAGTAATATAAACATGTCAATAGAAATAGGAGAAGTCCTGGAATGTGCAAAAACAGTATGTACCCATAAATTAAAAAGAAAACCAAAACCTTTATCTCTCATCTTTAAGAGAGCATTAGCTGCTGCAGTGGCTCTTGCTGGTTCTATGGCATTCAACTTGGCACAGTATCAGTGGTTACTAGAAAGCCAGTAGTTAACAATGTTCTAGTTTAGCTAGACTAGGTCAGGGTTCACAACAGACCCTTGGGCCACTATGAGGAAAGCTGACTTTTATGTACCAATATATAGCATTTTCCAAATTTATCAGTCATCAGTACATTGATATATACATTGTTTTATGATCTTACCTTACTTCCTTCACAGGTAACCTTCTGTCTTCCTCCTACCCACTGGCCTTTAGGGATTAATTGTTGTGCTAGATTTTAATTCCTGAACATGACATACACACGGGGTATGTCCTCCACCATCGTAATTCTTGGATCTATTCTGACTGTGGCTGTGGTGCCCGTAATGCTCAGTATCTGAGTCTGATGGGACTTCCTAAGAGGCAAACAGGTGCAGGTCTGGAAAACCTCCAGGTGTTACAGTGCTTCTGCAGAAGAGTGCTTTTCAAGTTACAGATACCAGTTTATAAATGAACTTTCAGAATGCCACCGACCCATAAACTGGGATCTCTGTGTCCAGGCATGCTCAACAGAAGAACCCTTGACTGTTATGAGCCCTGTCTGGAAATTAGATGATTGAAACAGTGGTAAACTATTAAAATAGTAAAGTACTGGTGGGCTGAAATATCAGAGGAAAAGGAGGGGAACAGTGTGCCATGCCTATAGGTTGATGCAAACCTTGTCCTCCTAACAAATCCGTAAAAGTGGGGCTTTGCATGTCTTGAAGAACAAAAAACAAAAAGGAGTTTGGAGGAAGAAAATTCACGGACACGGGCATCTTCAAGTTGCCCAAACAAAACCATATCTAAGAACAAGGAAAAGCAAATTCCGTATTGGGACGTTACAACTCATTCAGAACTATTTGCGTTCTTAATGTATGCCTTACACTGTGCTAGCTCAGTATATAGTCAATCGACAAGATCTTATAAATTACATGTAAACCACACACAGGTATTTATAGCAAAATTGGATAAAGAGCACACTACTTTCCAAATCAATCCACATAAAATTGGTGATTATTAATCTAATTTGAACTTAGATTTTGGTTTGATAACTTATTGAAATCTGGAAATAATAATTACCTATCTTTCCTTGGTCTTCGTTTTTCTTCTTGGATTGACTTCTAAAGGGAATAGAACAATTAAAAAAACTATATAATTTTATGACCTTAATATAATGTAATTGATATAGTATTATAATCAATATATAAATACATTTGTTCCTACAAAGTTTAGAAATAAACAAGTGGCTACAATATTTTTAAAATCTAAAGAAATATAATTTACTCAAATTCTATAAATTATGAATGTGTGATTATTTTTACAAGGCCTGGACTGAAATTAATCTTCGCATTTCATACGAAAAAAGTGTTTATCACCCAGTGACCAGTATACATGAGATTACATAAGGTCTTTCTACCTACAAATGGGAAGAAAATTTTCTAGAAAATCCATCTGACTTCACAAATGCAGTTGTAATTTAGGTAGATTAATTAGGCTGCTTTGATGTCCTGCTCATATGTCATTTTTGTCTGCAGGTAAAGTGGATGGGTGGATGGTGAGAACAGGTGCAACAGTTCACAAAAGAATGAAATGTGACTTCACTAGCCTATAGCAGCCCATTTATGGCATAAAGGTAGCAGCACAGAAATATATGTTCATTTCCAAAATGTTTTCATAGTTGAGAACTTTATGTATCAAGGCTCATATCAGAATATGTAGGTACTTATACAATTATATTTTAATCAGTACTTTAATTTGAACACTCACAAAATGATACTACCTTTAGCCTTACATACTAAGCAATACTATCTTTTGCAAGAGCAAATAGTCTTTTGCATTAAGAAAGCAAAAAACAAACTCACCTTGAACAAGCTGAATATATTATAATTACAGAAACCCTAGTGCAGATGTCAAGTTGGCTGGCACCGTAAAGTGCAAGATAATAAAAATGGCAATTAATAATGGTTTGTGAGTATTGAGGTTTTTAGACGCACTAAATTGTTTTTTCCTCATGATATATCATTTGTAATACACTAAAATGTTGAATAGGTCAAACAGTTCATAGTTTCTTTGATTCTTATTTGCTGGTATTTTAGTGGGTGGATGAGGTAGAAGTGAATACTTAAATGGGAGTATTCAGGAAATACTGAATAGATTTTATTAGACCATTAGAGTAGTAGACCATTCAGGAAATAATAGTGTAAGGGGCAGGACACCAATTACATTCCTGTCTTCCTTCCCATTTCCTATTACTTCACATACTTGACCTCATGCCTTAGGCTCCAAGGTGCTTACAAATGATTATATTACCAGCGTAGTACAATGGCCTCTAGCAGTCAGTTAATGATCCCTGGGACCAGGGTGGTGTTTGCTGTGTTTGTTGTTGTTTCAGCATGTCAGAGGTCCTGCCTCCTTGATCCATTACCTGAAAAAAAAGTCTGTCTTGTTCTTGGTAACAATTCTCTATAACCCAAAGTATGTTTAAAAGATGGCATACTGTTGAGTGACAGCGATCCCCTTCATATAACCAAGAATCAAATAACGTTCTGCCCTTGCATTCTCGAGCTGAGAGGACCCCTTTTCATTCTGGATCAGCATTTCCTTCTGGGAGGTGTGTGTAAGGTGTATATTAGTTGGTTTTCAGTTATAGGAATTTTTATAAGAGAAAAATAGTGTTCAGGTTTATGTCACTCTTGGCTGTGCTAGAATATTCTAATGAAATATAATTCAATAATATTTTTCCAAAAATTATTTAAGATAGCTTATAAGAGAAGCAATTATTTAATCGAACTAAGAAAATAGAAGTTATAAATGAGAAATGAAGAGGACAAAAATGTGTTAAGATGGAGTCTTACGTCTGTCTCTTAGTTTCCTAGCCGTTCAGGTCAAAGGGGAAGCATGCAATTTGCATTCTTTTAACATGAAGAAAGAAGCACTGATTATCACAGGATTTGATTTAATATCAATTTTATCACATGGGACTTTATATTAAGGGTTTTTATTGCTAAGACAAATGATGCTTTCAATTATGGTTTTGAAATTACAAATTACTAACTTGAAATGGAAATAAAGCAAATGTTGAAAGGCACTCTCTTGTGGAACTGGAGTAAAGAAGAGAGAAAGGCAAGGAGACAAAGTTGATTCAAGGAGAAGATATTCCTGTGGATATTTCTTGAGGAGGCCTTTGAGAAAACAGATGTTTAGCTCAAAGACTTGGAAGAATCAGCTGCATTACACTCCCTCCCCTTCTCACCTGACATAAATAACTTTTATGACAAAACTTTAAAATTCACGTTCATTCTATCATGGTGGATTCCATCTTACATTCTGTTTGGAAATACACTATTTATTTAGAAGTTTTCACAAGGATGAAGAAAGTAGCCAAAACATAGGAAAAAAAAATCTCGGAATGGCCAAAATACCCGTTGTTGTAGTTCAGGGAAGGTACTGGAGAAAATAATAAAACTGTTCAGTTACTCCTTTTTCTGAGGAAAACTGTTGGGCTTGAGTCGTTTTTGCTAATGGCCACCCAATTTCCGAGTGGTGCAGTGGCCTCCTACAGCACATGGTGTGCAGGCCCAGCTAACGCTCTCTCCTCTGTGGCTGCTTCCTAGGCTTGACTAGGCCATGACGTTTCCAAGATGTAGGAGATCATGAGCATCAAATCACAGAAGAGAGCTGACGTTGACACTAAGGCAGCGAGAATGACCACAGTAAGAAGTGACACTCAAGGAGGAACAGAAGCTGAAACAGCCGTAACAACTGGGAGCACAGCTGTAGGTCACGGCCAGGTTCAGAGGAACCGTTTCCACAGCCCGGCAGCCCCCCAGGAGCCTGTCCTACAGGGGTGTGTTACTTAATAAATAGTTTTCTAGTTCTAGCAACAATGGGGCTGTAACTGTCTGCAGGGGAGAGTCAGACAACATGGAAGTAGGGAAATAAGTATTTACAAATGTTCTGGAAAAAAAAATGAAGCAGAGCCAGGGGACACAGAGAGACAGGGTGCTGCCTGGGACACAGTGGTCAGGAGAAGCACAGATCCAGATAAAGTGAGAACATTTTTGTGACCTGAGAGTATTAAGACAAGGTTTAAGATGTGCAGCATAATATATTTTAGAAAAATTTTCATGAAAACCACTTAATATTATAGAAAGTGTTTTGATGGTAAAGGAAGCAGGGCCCGCATCATAGCTATAAATTTCACTTATGTGTAGCACCCCGAATCTTGCTAAAGGCCAGATAAATATGAGCATATGTTGTGTTTTCGCTTATAATAAGAAACTAGTTTTCTGTGTGTGTGTGTGTGTGTGTGTGTGTGTGTGTGTGTGTGTGTGTGTGTGTGTTATACTGAAGCTACAGATTTCAAGACTCAGGGTTATTAAAAAGGATTCCAGTTACTAAGAACTCAAGATACATTAAAACACTTTATATTCACTTAAAAAAATAATAGTTCAATGACCAAGTAAGCTTTTGGGGGGCAGGGGCTCATTTGTGAGGCTCAGAATCTGCTTCCTAATTCTCAGTGACTGATTAGTTGTTAGTCATAAACAGTCCTCCTTATTTCACAGTCTCATATGATTTTTCATATCGGGAACTATCTATCATCAAAGGCATAGCAATCAATCGTCATTTCAGCTGCAGTTAATAAAGGTCATTGAGCATCATTTACTACTTATAGTCAGGGTCAACAGGAAATGGTTGGTACTTTCTCTGCTGTCCAGCCTCGGAAGGAGTCTGGACTTCATGCTGAGGGAGTTGCTGAGCTATGAAAGGCTCCATCAAGCGAGGAACACGATCAGATTTACCGTTTAGATAAATTTTTCTGGTATAGCAGGAGAGGCTGGATTAGAAGCACTAAGGTGGGGCCTGAAGCTTTCGGGTGGGGAATGATAATGGTCTGAGGTGAGAGGAGGAGAAGAATGACAGCGAGGCTTTGCTGTGAAGCCACACTTCAGAGTGATGAATTAGATGTCAGGTATGAGAGAGAGAGGGCCAGACTGCGGATGACGCCCAGGTTCTTGGCTTAGGTACCCAAGCAGATGAGAGTAGCATTCAGGGAGAACAGCAGCACTATGAGAGAAAGGGCAGGCTGGCAGGGGTGAGGCCAAGGGGCTCTCATGCTGCACAGGCGAGGGAGGGGAGTCCTGGAGTCAGCACAGTAACGACCCTGACAGCTAAGTGCCGGGCCTGTGTCTGGGTGTCCTGATCTGTGAGGTGCCGGTGCCCCCTTAGGGGCTGTTTCTAGGATTAGGTATCACAGTGCATGAGAACACCCCTCATTCCAGGCCTGGAATGCAAAAGGTGCTCAATAAACATCTCCTCCTCCCGCTCCTTCCCTTCCTTCCACTTTTACCATAAGTCACCGGTGCATTTACCTATGATCCCTCTCTGGTGAGTGCCTGCTATGATGTACTTCTCCTTCTGGGTTACTCTTTGCATATCAGTTTAGACTAATGGACCAGCAGAAAAAAACTGCCAAGAGGACATGGCAGGCACAGGACTGTGGAGAGGCCTGGACAGTGAGGAAGAGGGGCCGGAGGACCACAGGTACCCAAGACCTCAGTCTGGGGCTGGACAGGGAAGCATGAGCTGAGCCACGTCTCCCTTCCCTCTGGACAAGCTGAACGCTTAGTGTGGTAAATTTTGTGGCCGCTAAGGCTCCCCATCTGCTAATAAGAGTGAGTCACTTACATGTAGCAGATAATAGTATGTGCAGTCTTCAGGGTTATTTAACGTTTTGGGTTTCCGGGGCCGTCTTGGGGGTCTCAGTATTTTTGGCTCTTCTCCTTTAGAGATACCTACAAGAAAGGTGATCATAAATAGATATTCAGTGACAGACGTTTATCAAGCAACGTTTTCCCTCTTGGGGTAAATAAAAAATTATATACATACCACTGGGGCTAAAGCTGGGAGAAAGAGGCGATACCTTTGTTCCCCAAACCAACTCTTAACCTAGTCCTCACCATGTGCTTCCTTCCGATTAGCTGGTGGTATAGAACTTTGAGAAGTAAGGGACAGAAGAGGAGGGGAAGAATGAAGAAATGCATAGTTTGGTAATGTGGAATACAGTACTGCATGCAGTTCAGAGGGTGAATAGGGAGAGACAAAGCTGCTGGAAAATCTTTAAAAAGGGGTATTAATGTTCACAGAATCTCACCATCTCCACCTCCCCCTACCGCAGCCTTACTTACACAGTGGTGACCCAGCCTGATGTTTGCTTTAAAGCACCACCTCAGGTTATGGCCCAGACAGAGACATTTGTAGGCTTGACTCTTTTCCTAAAAGCCTAATCTAATCTTTTGCCAAATTTAGAATCCCGCACTATTAGAATTTTCAGATCTGACTTTAAAAACCTTGACGAAGAAAAGATAAAGTTTGTCATCTTTTTCTGCCATTTTTGTCAACATAGCCAAGTTCTCAAAGCTGCAGCCACAGCATCATGGCTTATGACAATCTGCCGTGGTGTCGTCAGTATTCATTACAAGTGGCTTTATATATTTGTAGAGCTAATGGGCTTCTTGTAAAATATTTCTGTCTACGTTTTATGATTCTTGAGACCTCATGCCCTGACTGCATTTATGTAGGTCATCTGTTTCAGTGCTGGTTATTAAACAGCTTCTATTGTCTCTTGCAAAGTATTATCCTTTTAGAATGTATTGCTCGTATCCACTTATATTACTGATTTGAATCTGAATGGAAAGAAACATAACAATATAGTGTCAAGTTATTATGTTTTTAGAAACTTGAAAGTGATCGGTGATTAAATTTTAACTTGCCTTTTAATATTGTTTAAAGTCTGGATTAAAATATCAGAGTATTACTATTGTAACAAAAACTAATTAAATTGAGGATGACAAAGAATCTGAGTAAATGCCAGGAGAGTGAACAAGAAGTCAGATTCTTGGAATAAAGGAGATCTTGCTCTTGTCTCCATTTTCTCATCAAACTTTCCCGATTCAATTTGATTTCTATTACCAAGACTCTATTGAAACTGCCTTTGGGAAGGTCAAGGCCACTTTATTGACAAATCCAAAGGCCCTTTATCTGTCCTTATTATCTCTGACTTCTTCATCATTTAACAGTATCGACCCCTGAGGAGGAGGATTCTGAGGGCAAACACCTTATCTTATTTATCTCTGTACAGCTGGCACTTAAGGATATGCCTGACACATAGTACATGTTAATAAAAATTTGCTAAATGTATAAATAATCCCTTTGCCTCCTGGATCAAATCATCCCCTTCTCAGCTTCTTGCATGTTCTAGTTGCTCCATGCTGACTTCTCAGTGACTACCTCAGGTTTGACCCTCTGAGCCCCCTCTTCCTTCCCTTCCCCCCAGAGCCCCTGCCCTAATTTCTCATTGAACATTTCTATCTCAGACTCTCAGAGTCAAAGAACCAGTGGTCACCTTTCTTCTCCATCTAGAAATCTGTATACCACAGCCTCAGTGGCACCATTATTCCTGTCCCGGGTTCAAAATATTGATATCAATTGTCTTATCCCTCTTCTTCATTTCCTACAAATGGACAATAAACTTATGCCAATACTTTAATGGTATTTCAAGAAGAAAAATATGGTTTTCTTTTGTGGGAAATTTCATTTTTAAAAATTATGATGCTCCCCCTCCCATTCTTTATTGAGCCTAAACTTCTAAATACAGATTACTTAAAATCTGAGCAGTTTCAATTTTATCTTCCACTCCCCTTCCCGCAAAATTAATCTTTTCTTCTGGTCAGCCTAGTTACCTCATTGAAACTCAACATACCATGTTATAACTGTACCTTTGCTCATTCTCAGCTCATAGAAAGGCTGTCACAGTCTCATTGAAATCTTAAGCATCCTTCAATGCCTGCCTCCATTCTTTACTCTTCCATGAAGTTTTTCACTGAGTCCTCAGTGATTTCCCTCTCACGGGAACACCAATAGTACTCATGGCCTGTACAAGTCATTTAACATGTGTTATGGGCTAAATTATGTTTCCTTGAAACTCACATGTTGAAGTCCCAACCCCCAGTACCTCAGAATATGACTGTATTTGGAGAAAGGGTCTTTAAAGTGAGGTCTTCAGAGTGGATCCTAATCCAATATGACTGGCGTCCTTATGAGAGATTAGGACACAGACTCACACAGATAAAGATGATGTAAAGACAAAGGAAGAAGATGGTCATCTACAAGTCAGTGAGAGGCCTCAGAAGGAACCAACCTTGCCAACACCTTGATCTTGAACATCCAGCCTTCAGAATAGTGAGGAAACAAATTTCTGTTGCTTAAGCCACCAGGTCTATGAAACTTTGTTACAGCAGCTCTAGCAAAATAATACAGGACTTAACTATTTTTACCTGTGATTTTTTTTTTTTTTAAATAATGCGACCTTATGTTTTTGGATGGTAGCGGTCACGACTTAGGTTTTGATGCCCTCCTGCCTTGTCACTAGTGGTCTGTACATGGTAGGTATCTAGAGATGAGAGGTTTGATTAATTCCATTTTAGCTTAGAGACGTAGTGCTAAGAGTAGATACTCAATAGACTTCTGTTAACTGGATCATAGATATAAAAATAAATAAATTCCTGATGCTTTAAAGAAAAATGTTAATAAAAGAACCAACAGAATTCTTGAAGGAGAACCTGGAAGCATACAAATATCTTAACCCAAACTCAGAAGCCATAAAAAAAGTGGACATATTTGCCCATTAAAAAACAGATAAAAACTTTAATATGGCAACAAAATCAAAAGACACATGATAGATGTGGAAAACTACATTTACAGCACAGATGACAAATAAAGAGTAGGTATTTCTAATACAGACAGGTGCTAGCAAATGACTAAAAAAATATAGACCAACAGAAAAATGGGCAAAGGATATAAACAAGAAATTAAAGATAAGCAAATCTAAAAAAACCCCAACAACAATGGAAGGCACCTGAGCTTGCTAGCAGACAAGAAAATATAAATTAAAATAACAATGAAATATAACTTTACTTTAGACATATTAGCACAGATTAAAAAGGTTAACATTGCTGGACAAGATGTCAGAAAAAGTGTATTCTCACAAATTGTTAAAAGAAATGTCAATTGTTAGGGTCTTTTAGAAAAGCAATCTAGCAAAAAAAGTCTTTCAACTCAATAACGCCACCTCTGGGGACTTAGCTTATATAATTAAAATCTTAGTATACAAAGATATTTTCAAAGATGTATATTGCAACATTTTTATAGTGGCAAAAAATTTAAAAAGTGAATATCTAACAATAGGACAAAGCTTATATAAATCATTGTGATCTAAACGTAAAATATTACATAGCTAGTAAAAAGAATGAATCATAGCTACTCCAGTTGATGTACAGAGATTCCTGCTAAGGTACCGAGAGAGAAAAGCAAAGTAAGTGTTTAAATTATGATTCTATTCATACAAAAGAATGACAACAATCTCTATGTCTGTGTGTGCATATAAGTACATATATGCATATCAGCAAAATGTATTAAAAAATACATGTTTTATAATAAGGGTTCCCTTAAGGGAGAGTAGTGTGGGTTGGGGAGGGAAACTAAGAAGGTGGGAGAAAAAAAAAAACAGAAAAAAAAAATGAAAATATGTTGCATTAAAAAGAATCCTGGAACATATGGTATGGTCACATTTATGCAAGATTATAAATTTGCATGTGGGTATGTGGATATTATAGAGAAAAAATGTCAAAATGTAATGAGCTTTCAGAATTTCTGTTTTGTTGTTGTATTTTGTAGAATCTGCTTTCGTGTTAGTTCATTGACTTTTTTCCTTTACCAGGACAATCTGAATGAAGCACAGGGCTGAATATTCTTAGCTGAGTATTCTTAAAAGGTGTCTCACTTAACATACTGTCATGCAAAGTGGCCAGTCAGCAAGTGAAAATTATTGATGAATATATTCAACAGGGTCTAATGGCTTAGATTAAATTCCCCCAACTATTTTGTATTTCTGAAGAACAAAAATGAGCCTTTTCATGAGCCTATCTGAGTACAAATATTTTCGGAAAGGCATAAGTTTATTTTGCCCTCTAAATTTCTGTTCCTTTCGGGGAGTACAAACACTGTCTGCTAACATCAATCTAACCCCTTAATTACAAAAGTGACATAAACATTTATAATCAGAAATGATCAGTAGCGTATCAATGTTGGCACTAGCAAAATTAGGTTTGTGACTATTTTGCGTGATGTGCATGATAAATGTTAGCTGGTAAAGGCTACTGCTATATTAAATAGCCAGAAGGTAAATATTTGTTTATATTCTAGTTCTGGTAATGATTTCATTAAGTGTCTTGGTTTATCAGGAATGAAAAATTTTTTAAAATATGGAATGGACAGATATGTCAACATTTTGCATCCAGAAGATAGATTTAAAACTCATTGTTAATATTCCCTTTAGAAAATTAAATCTCAGTATTATTTTCATTCTAATGATAATTATGCTATTTTACTTAAGTATATATGCAGAGTATAATTTGCATAAGTATCACATGTCTAAATTAGATGTCTGTGTACTTTAAGCAATACAGTGACTTACAGAAACTCTTAGAAGGGAGGCATATTAATTGCTGCACGTTCAAGGCAGGATTCACCCTGCTCAAGGTTGCAACCTGCCTTCTGGAAGCTGCTTCTGCCTTTCACCTCATCTGCCCTGCAGCCAGGCTCATCACTCTTGAAGAGACCTGGATATAGGTTCTGAGTTTGTGGGGGGGGGGGGGCTGTTCAGTTTGCATTGCTCTTCTCTGCCTTGCACGACTTCATGCTGGGCTTCTGGAGGTATTTTCATTTCTTGCGGTTGCCCTGGATTTGACCACTAGCTTTTCCCTACTCTGTGGGCTATCTGTATTCTTTTGAATCTACCTGAGGAGAAGAGTCTACCTAAGGCAGGTGCTTCTCCAGCTCTGAGTGTCCTCACTGCTCGGTGGGCCTGACTCCAGGGAGTCCTCTGACCTCCTCTACAGGCAGCTTACCAGCCCCCCCCCACCGCCGCAACCTTGGCACTGCTCAAATGATTCCTTTGGCTCTTTTCTACCAACTGACCACTGATGCCCAACTGCCAATTTACACACCTGTTCTTATCCTTTGTAGGTCATGGACTTTAAGCTTTTTGCCATGCTCTAATTTGCGTTATGTCGCACTAATATCCAGAACTTTGAAAACCTGAGCATTTTTTAATTAGACTCTTAGATTTAAGTGAGCTATTTTCCCCAGCCTGCTTCTCATATTTCTTCTAGACAGTCACGGGAGAAACAGAGGACAACGAGGCAGCTCTTTTTGTGGGGGCGACTAACAGACATGACCTCTGGACTATCACTTGTCTCTCGGACATGATCACAACACATTTTCCCTCATCTCCATTGGGCGGAGGTCATAGGTTAGAATGCTCAAAGGTGAGTTAGTTTTGTTCTAGCCCCTGGTGTTAGGTTACACCCTTACTCCCAGCCATCTTGCATTCCTGAGCACAGTCATCAGAGATCGGTGCCCTAGCTGAGGCAGGCGAGAGAGCACACAGCAATGATGATGGTGTCTGGAGAGTGCCATTTTTGGGGGGTTTGATGCTTTAGTGCATATGACTGTCCTCGGGACCATGGATACAGTCAAACATTAAAAATATATACTTACTTGTCTGGAGAATAAGGAAACTCAGGGTTGGTATTCAAGGCCACTTGGTTATTTTTCAAGATTATATTGATGTTAAGCTGTTGGAAAAATATTTGTGTAGACAGCTTGAGGTGAATAGCTATGTCAATTTTTCCCAAAGAGCCTAATTTAAAAGAATTATTTCTTGACTGTTCATAGTCATTTTCTCAGATTGGCCTTTTAAAAAACACAGAATAGAAGAACACTGCTTGGTTTTAAACAAGCAACATTTTGTTTTTTCTTGCCCTCTGCTCATACTTTATAACATACAGATAGGTGATTCCCATCAAAGGGAAGTGAAATATTCCAGTGTTTTAAAAAGCCATTATTCCATATTAGGGCACGTCTGACCACAAGTGTGGTTGGAAGGGATGCCAAGAAAGCTTTCGGGAGTCAAGACAGCTGGCAGTAAAGATGACATACTTGGAGATGATACTCTAGTCTCATCACACATGGCTGTGTATCAAGCTGTAATAACATTGTTCAGATTCTTGGTTTTGTACAGACCTGGACTCTGAGAGTCCAAGTCAGCAAAGGATGGACAGTGTCTGCTCTACCTTTGACCAGAAACCTTGTTCTCATTCAACCAGCCACTGGGCTTTTCTAGAACTCTCTACATAGCTGCTCTTGTTCATGAACCGTCTTACACAAGGGAAGATTAAGCTGATTTATTCACAGTATTCCAATTCCAATTCCGCTGCATTTTATCTTGCAGTTAGATTAGCTAGCAGTTTGCCAAGGTTATTCTTTAAAAAAATAAATTTTAAGGGCTGTTAATATCCCACTTATGAATATGTCATTAGTTATTAATCATTTTCTTATTATCTAATTTTGTTTTTTGTCACATACATAAATTTCTCCTTTTCGGTTCCGAATTTTTCCTTAGGCTATATTCTCAAAAGTGAGTTTATTGCATCAAGGATATAAACGATTTTGATGCTTTTTTTACATATTGCCAAGTCACTTTTCCAAATGCTGACTCTTTACAGTCTCACCATTACTGTTTGAAAATAATTAGCACATTCTCATCACTATTATTTTTTCATCTTTGTCACTTTGATAAGTAAAAAACAGCAACTTGTTTTAATTGTATTTTTTATTTCTAAGATCATCATATTTGTACTCTGATATTTGTGTTTATTCTTCTATAAATTGTCTGTGCTCATTTTTCCAGTGAGGGCGTTAATGTTTTTTTCTAATAATTTATAAGAGCTCTTCATACATTACATATGTAAACTCTTTTTCCATTTGTTTTAAATATTTTATCTAGTGTATCTTTAGCACTTTAACTTTTAATAATATTTTCTAATCTCTAGAAAGTTTTAATGTTTATGCAATCCAAATCCATCACAATTTTTCTTTGTAATGTTTTTTTACTTCTTGTGCATTGTCCTTTCCTAAGCAGGGATTGTGAAATATTCTGTTCGTATCATCTTTATTTCTTTATTTCTTAAATTTAAATTATTAATATATCTGTGAATATTTGGGTATTCAACATAAGGAAGGACAACCTTACTTCTCTCCAAATCAGAAAAAATTTTAAACGTTATCCATTCATTTCTTACTCCTTTGCTGTGTTTTCAGGAATATTCAGGTCAATTTGGGGGCTAGCTATTCTGCTCCATTAATCTGTGGTTGATTTTTATAACAAAGGCTATGGTTTTAATTATGGTTTTAATTATTATAGCTTTATATTATTTATTTTATTATCTAATAAGAAAAGTTCTCATTTATAATTATTTTTTCCCTGAAATTTACAAATAATCTTTAGGGTCATTTTCTTAAGCTCTAAAGAAAATCTCATAGAGATTGAATGCAATTTCTTTAAACCTAGAAATTAATTTTAGAATAGTCATGTTTACAGTATCTTATCTTCCAACTCAGAAACACACATTCCATTATGCACCTCTTCTTTTTTGTCTCTTTATGGTTTTCTTGCTAGCTTCATTTCAATGTATTAAAATTTTTTAATGTTATTTTTAATGAACTTTTTTTCCATTATAAACTTTTATAGGAAAGATCATCTATATACCTACATATCCTTGCTGAATTCTATTGCTTGTACTCATCATTATTTTGGTTCAGTCTTTGCATTTTTTATGTCAAAAACCATGTTGTTTACTAATACTCCTATGATCCTATGCTCTCTTTTTTGATAGTTATAATTTTTAGAAATGTATAAAGAAAAAAGCTCAGTTTCCCATGCCACTGATATTTATTGTTTTTTGTGAATTTTAATTAAAAAAATGGAAAGTTAAGGGGAAGAATTTTGTTCATTACTCTCCTGTTTCCGTATTAGCTCCTTGTCCTCTATAGCTTAGAGCAGTGGTTCCCAACGTTTTTAGCACCAGGGACTGGTGCTCCTATGAGAATCTAATGCCTGATGATCTGAGGTGGAGCTGAGGTGGTGACGCTAGCGCTGGGGAGCGGCTGCAAATACTGATGAAGCTTGCTCCCCACCGCTCACCTCCTGCTGTGTGGTTGGTCAATAAATAAATGATTGTCACTGAATTGTAAGATTGTAAATAAAATCATTTCTTTTTCTTTTTTTTTTTTTTTAAATGAGGCAACCCTGGGTTGACCTCACAGATTGCAAGGACCTTGTCAGCTTAAAATCTCTCTTTTTATTTTTTTATGCCTACAGCACCTGGTCTTCTTAGGTGGTCTCCCATCCAAGTATTAACCGGGCCCGACTCTGCTTAGCTTCTGAGATCAGATGGGATCAGGCTTATTCAGGGTGGCATGGCCATAGAAATCACTTCTTTTTGGATATTGAAGTTTGTCATTTTTAAGATTTTTGGGGAAATTAATGTTATTCCTTAGGAAGAAAGAAAAATAGCAAATTAACTTTGGAAGATAAGGGTTCATCAGAGGTATGTTGGGTGGGAGGCAATATAACTTCCGAATTCTTTTTACTTTCTACTCTTAATGAATAATATTCCTATAAAATATAATACCCAACATCATTTGAGCTTCCTGATTTTCATATGATGATAAGTATGTTTACAGATACATGTGGAAATAACTTTTTGCAGTTTGCAAAATGCATTTTTAGGTGCCAGTGTTGAGTGGTAAAATGATAGGCATACCAAAAAATAAAGCAGATCAAATCTGAACCACAGTAACTGAAAATACTAGGGTTATTGCATGAATCTAAGTGCCATAAATATTTAGAAATAAATAGAAAATTGCTAATTTCTCCTGACATTTATTCTGAAAGCAACATAAAAGCATTTTCATTATATCTTCTGTACATGTGCCTGGCAAAGGACTGCTTTGATTTAGTGTTAAATTTACTGATGATGTTATGTCAGTGAAGCAGGAGAATAATAATAGCATCCTTATTTGTTGTTCTTACAACCTATTAAATATTGCAGCCTGTTGAATAGTCACAGCTTCTTTGTAAAAAAAAGAGGAGAACACGCTTTTGTGTTACCAGGGTTAATTTGTCCTACAATTAATCTCTTTCTTCTCTTTACAATGGTCAGCACAAAATGCCAGATCTACCATAATTAAGAAGAAAAACATAACCAAAAAGGATCACTCTGCACACCACTCAGGGAAAAAATAATGCAGTGTCATCGTATACTTATGAACACAATAGCATATATTAGAATCTATGATCAAATGGCCATGCTCTAGTTATATATCGCCTAGAGTATATTTTTCTCAATGAAAATGGAAGTGCAGTTAGTTTATATCAATTTCAATTCATAACAATTATTATCAAAACAAAGATATACAATAAGTGCAGACTTTTGAGAAGCACGAGTTTGTTAAAATTTCAGGTGAATCTTAGACTTATTTTAATGAAAGAATTATTTGTAAATGAGCTTGATTTTAGCTTTCGAAAAGAAATTTTCCATGGAGAAGTAGGGTATATCATGAAGGACAGAACTTCAGGGGTGGCCTGTTGGACCCATGCTAATAGTGTTCGCAGTATTATTAGCCCATATCTGCTTCTGTAGGTGAGGGCAGCTATTTGCATTGCTGGGTTCCAAATTCAGTGGTTAGCAATTCTGATGCCCTTTATAAAGAGACAGGACTTCCATATATTATAAGAACTTATTCTCTGACCACAGGGAGTTTTAAAGCAGACAACATATGAAAATAAAATAACATTGAAAAAATGTAATGTTAACATTTTTTGTTTTAATAAAAACCAAACTTTCCAATCTTCATTCTGCTGGCCACTATACTTTTTCCACTGTAAGTCTCAGAGGAAATTAAGCAGCTTTCTAGTCAATTAATAAGCAGTTACTGAATGTTTACTATGTGATGAATAAATATGTTATGATAACAAAAAAATGGATATATAGTATATGACATGGTCCTGCTTGCAAAGGATTGAAAATCAAATGCAGACTATGGTACTGATAATCTACTCTCTTCAACAAGTGTGCTTCTGAATACCTGTATGATGTTTGCGATATCTGTAGGTGTATAAAGATGATGGGGAACGTCACTAGAACTAGAGGAATAAGGAATGGGTGGTGGAAATTCTTGGTTTAAATGTGGTCAAGAGATTGGCAAACCTAAACTGTTTTATAAAGGAAACCAGAGTCTGAAAATTTAGGATAGAGTTTGCCTATCCTGAGATGAAAGAAACACATCCAAAGAGACGATGAGTAGAACCATTTCAGAAATTAAATACTGACCAAGCAATAGCTGGCTCAATTTACAAGCTCAGTTTGACTTATTTGACTTGTATTTTAGCATAAACTTTTATAAACTATTCAAGAAATTAAAAAAAAACAGTTGCACAGCATTAAAATATATGAATATAGACTATATCCAATGATAAAGACTAGTAAATATTGGGGGTGATTCTCCCCCAAAACAGCATAATTATTATTTGTATCTAGTCTGATGTTCACAAGCCTCTGTAGAATTTAGCAAATAATTATTAATGTGTAGAAAAGTGAATGGATATTTTATAGCTCTCTTCTTATTGGCTCTGTCAGCATCATTCTATACATCTTAAAAAACCCTTTTCCTGTGGCTTCCTGGTGTTCTTCCCAACTCTTTGGTTGTTCTCCTTTGCTGGTTCTTTTCTACCTGACCTGTACATGCCCAAACTCTAGGTTCTCTTCTATTCTCACCGTGGGTGGACTTCCTGAATGATTTCTACTTCTACACGGCTTCAGTTGCCAATGCACATGGCCACCTGCCTACTTAGCAGGTCATCTACTGACGAACTGTTGTTGATTGAAACTGTTTCCCTTCTCAGCCATCACTTTGTCCAAACCACTATCATCTCTTGCTGGCCTTCTGTGTTTTGCTTCACACCATCAAATTCCATTCATACAATGCAATCGGAATGATCTTTCAAAAATGCAGCTGTCTATAGTGGAGTTGTATTTTCACAGTGTACAACAATTTAGATGTATAAAAATGTAAAGCTAGACTTAATTCCTACCCCTTGGTGCTCATTCCTATTTTCTAGCATTACATTATTTTCAATGAACTCTAGTTAAACTCAGTAGCTTTCAATTTCCTTAGTCTTCTGAGTAAACTTGTCTTTTTAGGTTTCTGACCCTCCTCTCTTTCTTCCCAGAGTAGGGGTGGGGGTGAGGCTTTTGCGGCCTTAGGTGTTAATGGAGATAGGTCATCTGCCCTGTAGCTATTCCTGACTTTTTGTCAGCATTTGCCCAGAGTAAATGCATTATCTAGTCTCTGGTCACTGGCATTGCTACATTTCCCACTGCCCTCCCTTAATCCCTACAAGTCCATCCAGATCTCTCTGTCTCTTCAGACCACTTCAGGCCCTCTCTCTCAGAAGCCTCCTCTGCTAGTCTCATGGATGTGGGACAATTTAGACGTTTGCCAATTTAGCCTTGTGCAAGTGTAGCAGAATATGTAACCTTCCTACAGGTGCACAGAACAAAAAGTTCTCCCCCTAAACCTGAAGAGTTAAAAAAAGTCACTGAATTATAATCCTTCCCATATAAGTTAAAAATTGGTTTCTGGTATTCTTTTAAGTTCACTAAAAAATTGCAGATTGAAAAATAAAATAATTTGATTTTTAAGTAAGAGTTTGCTGTTTTTAGGACTATTGTTTACTATTGTTTACTATTTTAGTTTTTTATAATGTAACAATAAATGTTTAATATAGGTGATGAAATTAGTACAGTTTAAAAACACAAATTTGCATATATTATAGACAATAGCTTTTTTTCATGTTGCAGGATTAAATCTAATTAGATATAAAAGTAATATATTATATTCATAAAATATATTATTCAACCATAAAATATATTATTCAACCTTCTTTCTTGAAGGAAATACTGTCATTTATGACAACACGGATGAACCTGGAAGACAGAATACTGAGATAAGCCAGACACAGAAAGAAAAAACTGCATGGTCTCTATATGTGGAACCTAAAAAATCAAATACATAGAAGCAGAGAGTAGGACAGTGGTTATTGGGGGCCGGGTGGGGTGGAAAAGAGATGTTGGTCACAAGGTAAAAAGTTGCAGTTAGAGGGGACGGATAAGTCTAGAGATCTATACAGCATGACGACGCTACATAATAATCCTGAACTGAACACTGGAGATTTGCTAACCGAGTAGATACAGGTGCTCTCATCACATACGCACAGAAGGGTAGCTATGTGAGAGGATATCTTAATCAACTTGACTGCAATGTGTGTGTTAAACACACTGTGTGTGTTGAAATTAGATCATTGTGTTGTACAGCTACTATATATATATTAATTTTCATTAAACATGCACAGAAGTCCTCGAGATGTTCAAAGGCACAAGTCAGAGCAAATCCTTGGCAGCCCCCACTCGCTCCCTGAGACGCCGCTGTCTCCCACACTCCCCTTTCCCACCGAGAACAGGGCCGAGCTGCCCACGCGGGGGGCACTGCCTGGCTGCCCTTGTTTGCCCAACGTGACCAGCACCACAGCTGCCACACGCACGAGCCAGAGGGAGGCCGGAGACCCTGTCGTCTGGGGCACGGGTCAACGGTGGCAGTTGAACTAATGGGCCCCTGGGCTCTGACCTGTTAAGTCGCTTCTTCAGGGCCTGAAAGCAACAGGGGCGGAAAGGGCCAAAGAGCCTCTCTGAGGGCAGCCTTTAAAAAATTTTTCCTTTTAAAAGCTTCGTTACAATTTTCCACTTGAAAACAGTACAGCAGGATAATTGACTAAAACATTAAGGTATTTCTCCTTCCTCCCATATCAGGCAAATCGCCACGCTCATCTTACTACTTTCCTGGCTAAGGTATTTTTTTGCAGAAGCTGCAAGAGGTTAGCAGCTCTTCCTGTCTTTGGTAAGAGGCAGACTCACTGCAGAGGTGGTGCCAGGTGTCCTGGAAGGGACAGAGAGAGGGAGAGTGAAGGGTCTCTGAAAAACAGAGAGAATGAGCCAAGGAAAATAAACTCCCAGACAGAGGCCAGCAGAGCTGTCAGCGGCCACCCCTGGGGCAGGTGATAAGGCTGCAGACAGGATGGAGCATGTGTGGACCAGGTGAGACTCCCAGCTTGCCTGCTTCTGAGTGCCTCCTGGGGGTATGGAAGACTTGAAGGGATCATGAGGTCAGAGAAGAGATGGGTGTCACAAAGGTAACTGTGTGGACAAACGACCAGTCACCGCAGGCTCTACCTGACCCTTTGGTGGGTGTCTAAGGCCCGAGGGCCTTTGCACAGCCCCGGGGAGAGGGAGGCTGAAGAGTTACTTAGTCTGAAATCCTCACCGGTTTAATAAAATAGGGGCAGAGTGTGACTTAGGTTGATTAGAAAAAAATTTAATAATGCATTTGGGTTTGCACATCTGGCTGAAGACTGGCACTTGCCACATACTATTGAAAGTGGCAGATACTAACAAAAGGAACACATTTTACTTGTTTGCTCCCTCTTATCAACCCTGCCTCACTCCCCACAACTCCATCTCTTTCTATTTCCTTTTAGTGTCATATGCCAAGTTCCAATTAAAGGGTATATAAGAGAATAAAAGGAAAAAAAGGAAAAGAGGAGAAGAATAAAGTCAGAGAAGGTAGGAAGTATGTGGAACATTCTAGAACAACATGTATCTGCTTATAAGAAATGGAATGAAACAAAGGCTCTCCTCAAGACAGTTAGGACACAGTCACCTCAAATTTGCCATAGAATAAAGGTGGAAAGGTAATAAACAAATAAAGGAAAGTACCTGGCATTGCCTTTCCTGCAGGAGGTTCTAATCCATTGATTTTTACCTGAGAGGCACTGCTGCGAAGAAACTCGTCTATTAATTGGCTTATGAGGATAGACACCCATATAAAGAGGCTTCAGTTGCTGCGACAAAATCATTTCATTCAGTTTTTTCTGCAGAATGAAATATTCTTCAGATAATGTTGATATCTAAAAAGAAGGTCATATGTCAGATTAAATCAAGGAACGGAATTCAGAGAGGTCACAGGTGCCTAATAAATTCCTGATCAGTGTTCCCTGGGACTCTCGTGAACTTTTCCAGGCCCCACTGAACCCCGTACCAAAGCCTGATAAAGACCTCACTTGCCCAAACCCCCTCCCTGTGCTACTCGCCCATCTCACATTTTCCATTAAAACTTCCAGCCACGTCCCACTACAGGAATTGTTCTATCCAGATCAACTCCTGGGGTCCCGGGGGTCTGGCCTGTGACCATGCTGCTGATGGATTAACTTCCTCCTTTCTTTTCCGTATTTTCAGACTGACATTAGGGCCACTCACTTCCGGCTCCTCTCTTTCCACCCCAGCCCCTCTGCCTCTGTCTTGTCTGCCAATGTGGCTGTCCCATTAGAATGAACGTGGGGATCCTACTTCTCTGCCTCTGGTTTTGTCCCTGGGATGGACTGGGTCCATGCCCACGGCATGATCAGCCAGCTCACGTACTTGATGTGATACTTCTATGTCTCCTCAATGTCTCTGGTGCTGAGCAGGTCAGGGTTCTAGTCCCCAACTTGGACATTGGGGTGAGCAAATTTATGCACCAAGGGAAGGAAAGACCTTATGTATATTAAACTCACCATTTCCTTGTGCTTAAAACAAAATGGAATGGGAAGGGGCTAGGTAAATTAATCAATGACATATCTCTATTAACATCTAGATGCTGGAGATGTTTGGGCCACATCTCTGAACACTCAGGGGATGTCCAAAGGCAAATACTGTGTTTTCTCATGGGCTCACCCACCATCAGACAAAAAAGCAGAGTTTAGGGATTTAGGAGTATTAGCCGATTTTTCTTTGAACTAACCATTATGGCATTTCTTCTATAATTTTACACACTATCGACTATCCTGGTAGTTCATATTAATTTATAATATTTTAGAGGTCATCTAGTGAAAATCCTTCACTTTACACAAGAGAAAATAAAGGTACTGACACACAAAGTGATTTTCTTAAGGTCAAACACCTCGAGAGCAAGAACCGGAATCAGCATTTTTACAGGAGCCGTCCCCGTGATCTCTCCGTCATACAGTTATTAGCATTCCACGTGCACCCATAAGAAGCCCTAAAGCCAAATGCTCCCTTCTAGAAACAGCTGAGACATGCCCATTAATGGTACGAGATATTCTCCACGAGGGAGCTTTTCTTTGTGGCTTTTCTTTACGGTTCCTATTGTTGTGATGTAACATGTAGACTTTCGTCTTCATTGCATGTGTACCTCTGTATGGTTACGCATCTAATTTTTATACCTACATGTGTCTTCTCAAAACCTGGGGCAAAGAAAATATAGACTTTAAGGGATTTAGAAAACTTTTTTTTTTTTTTTTACGCTATAATGAGGTATCTCAGATACATGGGAACTTGCATTGTCAAATGCCAGCATTTTTGTAAGCGGTTTAAACCAATGACTAGTCTTGCCACACAAGATTTCTAGCATATTTTCTAGTAGTTTTATCATAGCAAATTTTTTTTTAAAATTTATGGCTGTTTGGATAGTACAACTCTTGACACCTTTTACTAAAAGGGTTTGTGGTCTCATAAAAACAGATGGATATAGCAGTTGTGAATTAATTCTTTGTTTAATTCAGGTTTAGTATAGTTCCCAGAGTTAGTACTAGTAAATAAATCTTTTTTTTTTATATACATACCTGTTTTGAAAAAATTGCCAGATCACAGGCTTCTTTTTCTGAAATTGCTTTTGAGTCTCTATCATTCATCATCATCATATTACAGGATCCCTCATGTGTTGTAGAATAAGAATAGAAATTGTGAGTATTTATTGCTCCTTCTGTTGGTGTTGCAGCGACATTTGGAGTTTTAAAAGAAGACCTCCGGTCCTTCCTCAGCTGCTGCCTTCTCTTGTAGCCCCGGTATTTGCTCTGAATGAACACTGCTGCTTTATCTTCTCTGTCCTGGGCTTGTGTTGTTGGTTCAATCGGCCTGTCTTTGACTGCCCCGTGCCTCAGGTGGCTTCTCTGCTGGCTGCATATGGATGCATTCTGGGTGACCACGGATGTTTTCTTTTCTTTTCCCCTGCTATTCGCATTTTGATAAACTGACCTTTGACTAAGACAAGGTTGCAAAGTTTTTTTAAACGAAGGCTGCTTAGTCTCATTCTGAGCTAACCAAAGTCCCGAGTAGCTTGGCCTTTCGGATACGACTTTCCTTTCTGAAAGATATGCTGCTTTTGAGTCTTCAAAATTCCTTTCCTCTGTATAGCTCTGGTAGTAATTCTGGATCCCAGTGTCCTCCCTCTCCACTTTGCTTATTTTACTGTTCTCTCCAAAGTCTTCCATATACTTCTGTCTGAGGCTTACTTCTGCCCAAGGGTTCCCCACCAGATATAATTCCTGCTTAGTCTCTTCCCTATACACATTATTCTTTTTTTTCTGAGTTTGATATCCTCTGTTGTTACTTTCGACAGCATTAGGGGCTTCCTCCTCAGCTTTGAAAGTAGAAGTCTTCACTATAGATATACTCCCTTTATTATTTGGAGATGAGATGACTGTTTCATTAGTAGAGACTGCATTTTCTATCTGTTTCTTCACAAAAGAATCCCTGGTTAAAACATAATTGCATCCGAATATATGATACCAAATGAGAGCGTATGACCTCTTTTAGCAATATCTACATGTTTCATAATGTCAAGAGAGAAAACAAAAGGGATGATAAAGCTCAAAATAAAAACTTATCAAGTCTCATTAATCAAGTGGTTCCCAAAATGTCCTCTCTAACGACAACTGTGATTATGCAACAATGATAAAACCGGGTTGAACTTAGAGTGAGAAATATCCTAGCATAATTTCACTTTATGAGGGAGGTATCAAAATCTTAGAAATTTGATCATTTCAAATATGTCCTGTTAAAAATGAAGTACTTGCAGTGAAGAGATGTGGGAAATACATCTACATTTGAGATCAGTAAACAAGGTGTGTTTACTCAGCTGATGTGTTGTAGTTTAATAAGCTCTAAGGCTACTGATCATAGGAGATATCTTACAAAATTAAAGAAAAAGTGGTTTCCCTGCTACATTTCATGATCATATAACATGGTGGCCAAAATCTCACACTTATTACTTTACCAGTATTCTTCCAAAATGATTTCCCCTTGAAGATAAAATTTTTTCTACAACTTTTTTTTAAGCCACACAGCTTTTTATTTTATTTTATTTTATTTTATTTTATTTTATTTATTTTATTTTATTTTTTGGTGAGGGCAAAACTCTCGAAAGATCAATTTGGCCATGAAGAGGGTGTTAAAGTGGAGTTGAAAAGTCATAACTGGACATCCTGACATGCTACTTGGGAGCTTTTGCCAAAAACTTTTCATTTTGGCTCAGGAAAGCTATGGGAGAGTTTTGTTTTTCACAACTATTTGTAAAGAATGACTTTTCTTTGAGTCAGAGTTGGAAAAACTATTGGGACTTAATTTTCCGAATTCCACTGACTACTTCCTAGGCCAACCATAGAATCCTCAGTCTTATACGGGAGGCATAACAGAATCCTTGTTATTCTGCCAGGGATCAGAGAACTAGGAGAAGAACCAAGAACACCACAATTTTGATGAGTGGTTATGCTAGTATTTTGAATACCTCCATAATACTCCCCAGAGAATATACAACGGGGATAGGATAGTCTTTTTTAAAATGGTGTTGGTTAAACTGAACAACTACATGCAAAATGATGACATGAAATCCATTTTATGTCATAAACAAAAATCAACTCAAAATGGATTAAAGACTTGAATGGAAGATCTGAAACCATAAAACTCCTAGAAGAGAACATAGGTGGTAAGTTCCTTGACATCAAGGTAATGATTTTTTTTTTTGATTTGACACCAAAAGGTCACAAAAGCAAAAATCAAATAGTAAGACTACATCAAATGAAAAAGCTTCTGAACAACAAAGAAAACCATCAACAAAATGAAAAGGCAACTTGCCAAATGGAAGAAAATATTTTCAAATCATATGTCTGATAAGGGGTTAATATCCAAAATATATAAAGAACTCATTACAACTCAATAGCAAATAACCCCAAACAACCCAATTAAAAAATGGGCAGATATGAATAATCATTTTTCAAAGAAGCCATATAAATGGCCAACAGGTACATGAAAAAGGCTCAACATCCCTAATCATCAAGGAAATGAAAATCAAAACCACAATGAGATGTCACCTCACACCTGTTAGAGTGGCTATTATCAAAAAGACAATAGATAAGTGTCGTGAAGATGTGAAAAAAGGAAATCCTTGTGTGTTGTTGGTGGGACTGCAAATTAGTGCAGCCACTATGGAAAACAGTATGAAGGTTCCTCAAAAACTTAAAAATAGAACTATCAATATGAGCCAGCAATACCACTTCTGAGTGTATATCCAAAGGAAGCAGAACTATTATCTTGAAGAGACACCTGTATTCTGATGTTCACTTCAGTGTTGTTTACAATATCCAAGGTATGGAAATGACCTAAGCGCCCACCAATGGGTGACTATTATATGTCTACAATGTAGCATTATTTGGCCACGAGGAAGAAGGAAACCCTGCCATTTGTGACAACATGATGGACCTTGAGGGAATGATGCTAAGTGAAATAAACCAAATAGAGAAACACAAATATTGCATGGTATCACATATCTGGAATCTAAAACAAGAAAAAGTTAAACGCATAGAAACAGAGGTAGAAAAGTGGTTGCCAGGGATGGGGGGTTGGGGAAAATAGGGAGAGATTGGTAGAAGGGTAGAATTTCAGCTACAAGATGAACAAGGTCTAAGGATCCAATTAAAACATGGTGACTATAGTTGATAAGGCTGTAGTGTACAATTAAATTTTGCTAAGAGAGTAGAATTTAAATGTTTTTACCAAATAAAGAAAAAACAGATAACTATGTGAGATGATGGATGTGTTATATAACTAGATGGGGGAATCCTTTCACAATACATACATGTTAATATGATGTAGTCTTTAAATATCTTACAATTTTATATGTCAATTATACCTCAATAAAGCTGAAATTTAAAAGCTGGTAAGTCTTGGGGATCTAATATACAGCATGGTGATTTAAAACTGTATTATATACTTGCAAGTTGCTAAGAGAATAGTTCTTAAATGTTTTCACCACACACAAACACACACACACACACACACACACAAACACACACAAACATGCAACTGTAATTATCAAGGTGATGGAAATGTTAACTAAAATTATTGTAATCATTTCACAATACATGTGTGTATCAAATGGTAAAATCGTACACCTTAAACTTACATATTTTATATGTCAATTAAATCTCAGTAAATTAAAAAAAAAAAAAAGCAACAGGAGGCTTGGTGTTGGGGCTGGAATGCTCTTTATCTCCCTGAAGAACACTTACTCATTTCAATCAATTCAAGTTTTACCACTTAGGCAAAATCTAGATATTTTTCCCTCCTCGTAGTCTGTACCCAGCAAGGCAGTTTCCCCTCCTCCATCGTCCCCACTGTGCCTTTTGCACATTTTCATAGCAGAATTAACTTACATTAGTAGGATCATATATTTATTGGTTATATTTCTTTTCCATGACTCTAAGCAATTTGAGGATAAAGATTTTGTCTCTCTTATCTATGTGTCCCTACTGCTTGACATAAAGCCTACTCTATAAACGAATTCAGGTGGATCTGCTAATTGCACTTGAGAAAGATAGATATGGATGCTCAAGAGAAAATAGGGCAGAGGTGCCATGCTTTAAAGATTCAATTATGACTTAGGAGCCAATGGCATATTGGTTATTAAGGCCATGGGAATGAATGAGAGAGTCGAGGGATAACATTTAGATGTGGAGGAGGATTTAAATATGGGGTGGGGGCAGAGAAGGAATTAGCAAAGGACACTTGGAACTAGAAGAAATAGAGAGAGCAGTGTGGCAGAAGCCTAGGAAGAAAACACTTTGAGAAGGAAGTGTGGTCACCAGTGCAAAATGCCAGTGAACTCCCCAAATAGATGAAGAACCAGATAGCGGCCACTGGTGTTCGCTGACATTTAATGTGTATGAGGCACTTGGCTGGGTATGAGAAAGACTATGAACTTTATTTTGTAACTCTACAGATTTGAAAATCTATAGTGTCACACGGTATATGAATGACATTAGTATACCTTTTATTTTCAAAGTTTTTTTTGTAGTCAAATTCCAGATCATGAGTCTGAATGGTTGTTACTGCTGTGTTTTTCGTTTTAACGAGTTCTTTTCTTCGTTTCCTGACTAGATGTCCTCTTGCAGCTGAAACATATAAGGCCCAGAGTAGTGTTAATCATAATAAAAAATTACTTAAACAAGTAGAAAAATATGTTTTTTTTGAGCATCAGTGTCAATGAGAAAAATGAAATTAGACCCCAAATAGAACAGTTTCATAAGAAAAATATGGGATTCGTAAACAAGACGCTTCTAGATGACAAGTTATAGCAAGAAAATAATTACAGTACCTTTTGTTTTGAGGTGCGTACTAACATGAAAGTAAAATGATACAAAGGAGCAAAGTTGGTGAAAAAGACAAAATGTAACATTTGGTTAAAATCTGCTAATACTTATTTCACTTTTATTTTTGCCATGTTAAAACTATTCATGAGAGAAATCCTCTATTATCTAAGTATATGTTTTGGACACTTTGGCCAATTATCCTTGGAGCCAGATTTATTTCAGAATTCAGATTTAAACTTTATTTTTTTAATTTTAGAAAGGTAATCAGAGCAAATAATATATATTCTGTAACACTCCCCATGTCAGGGCAGCCCTCCATAATCAAACACAAATATTTCTGCAGAAAACAGTACCTTCACTAAGTGGGATGAATAAAGGACTGTAACTACCTGGTCAGGTCTCACTTCTAAATGAGCTATAAAAAAACCTCTCCCCCTCTACCGGTGTTTTATCAATTTGGAAATTGTGGATAAAAAAATTAGATTTCGAACTACAGGGTTTGCATTTTGATGTCCCAGTAAGAAGTTAAGAGCTTAAAATTCCAAGAGATGATAATGTGCATTATGGATGCAGAGAACTAGGGTTGGAACATGAATCTCCTGCATGTTAGTTTTTCATTAGAACACAGGTTGCAAATCAATAGTGGATCATAAAATTGATCGAGTGGGCTAAATCTAGCCTCTGACAATGAAATAGAATAAACCAGAATAGAAAATGTCAGAGTGTACTGCTCGCAGTATGTGTGTGTGTATCAAGTTGCAGTGTAAAATATATTTTTTACTACAAATGTCCAGTCTGTACTAAGCCATAGTAGGTTCTCAATTTAAGAATGGAAAGCAAAATCCAGTCTATGAATATATTTTAATAAAAATTTATGAAATGTAATTATAAATATTTCCCTACAGTTAATAAAAAAAAAATGAATGCCCTTTAAAATGAGATTTAATTAAGTTGTCAAAAACTATGGCCAGTGTAACCTTTGGAATAAAATTTAGAAAATATTATTGTCCAATGTGTTATAATAATAAGATTCTTGAGATCTGTAATTCATTCAAACACTTACTGTATCTTGCACAATAAATCAATTTTTTAAATATTTGACGGAAAATTTTAAAATTAAATTATTTTATTTTAAAAAACATTTATTCAAATATTAAAAGTGTCAATCACTAAAACAATCTGATTTACATTTAGTAGAAAGAATCAAGGTAACAGAGCTTGGAATTAAATACAAAAGCTCTATAAGAACTGGAGACTTGTGTACAAGATTTGATTGTATGCCTACATCTAGACACAGCATTATACTTTGTTACATTGTGAGACGGTCAGAGTGATTACCTGACTGTATTATTATAGCGCTCTCTTTCCTTTTCTCCTGCATTTTCTGGTATCTTCTTGAACCCAAGAATCCTCGGACACAGGCTTGAATTAGAATAAGCTTGTCAATGGTTTCTTTTCGCATTAAATTTAACTGTTCCACATGATAATATTTAAGGAACACCTTGAAAGAATTAAAATAAAATACAAATAAAACTAAGGCACGCAGGTGTGAAACAGTTATGTGCTCTGCTTTGAAGAATAGATTATATTCTACATCTTTTTAGGTTGTGGAATGTACTACCTATTGCTTCTTTGGCCTGGATGTTGCTTAACATTATAGATTTTTAGGCTTGAAGAAAACCTGTCTTTAAGAAGAAATACAGTTTGACAATCACGTTATTTATTTATAACAGGTTTTGTTGGATGGACCAATAAGAGTGAAGGATGCTGAGCTGTTGTATCAAAGTTTTAGCATCATATGCTCTGAGCAAAGCTAATTTTTATGCTTTTATTTTTTAAAAAAGACAATTATATTTCCCAAATTTAAAAATCTTATAAATCTATTTTTTAAGACAGAAAGCAATTATAGGTAGAGTAGTTCATTTATTAAATGCTTATCGAGACCTGTATACGTACTCATGTCAGAGAGAAATAAGTCAGAGAGAGGGCCCCAGGCAGGACTGTCAGCTTCCTCACTGGACCCTGTGGCCACCCTGGTGAAAGCAGGGCTGACTTTTGATTATTTTAAAATCAAAATGAATTGGAGCAACAGCGGAGCCTGAAGGCCCAGAGATGTTCTCATCTAAGACTTTTCAAATTCTGCCAGGAAATAGGAAGTTTTTTTCCCCCTCTTCTTTTAATGGCTACATTTACTAATGAAATTCATGTCAAAGAGAGTTTTTTGAATCCACTAAGAAAGTCACTTAAATTCAAATTTAACAGCTGAGTCATGAGACCTGGTAACCTTGCCTGCAGAATTCTCTCAGCATTCCATTACTTGAAAGCTTGGCACCACAGGCAAACAGCTTAGCATTATAGGTTTTGATTAAATTTAGTTTTAATTTCTACAGGACTTTTGATGTTAATATATTTAGTCCATTCTACTGTTGACAATTCATTTAAAATTCAATCTGTTTAAAAAGGTCATCATTTTTCCTGTACAGCATTAGAAATGTTCCTATATTGAATACGTTTATCCATCATAATGAGTTGGAAAAGGTGAAGTGGAAAAATACAAATAGCTTTAAAATGCTACTCAAATATCATGCAGAACTGGAACCTCAGAGAGCCTTTTTACAAGTTAAAACTCTATTTCAAGTTACGCATGTGTTTCAGACCGTGAATCAGCCTGCAAAAGTCATCTTTGTGAGCCTCTCAAAGTAAAGGGTATGAACAAAATACACATTGTTTTAGTGCTCACACTTTGCCCTTACTAAATACTAAAGTAAACACAGATGACTGAATATGTGGGACTCACTCTAAGATAAACACTGAAACAAATGCCTTAAATGGTTACCAGAGGAACTTTCCATCTGAACATTATGAAAATTCTCTCCCACATCTCCCACCTTCAAGACACAACTATTATAAACTTCTCTGCAGATACGGAAGTTGGTTTCAGTCTGTGTCTGTGGTGTGGCTGATGGCAGTTATTCTTGAGAGGTCAGCCTATGAGCACTTCTTTTCTTTAGCTTGGCTCTTTTCTCCATCCTCTCCCAGTGATCCATTTAGTGTGTCCTAAGACCTGGTACCCTGTTTATCTCATCTTCATCTCATAATTCTCTGAGGATATCTAAGAAGCCCAGTGCATCATTTCATCATGCAGCCACCTGTCTTACTTCTGTATTCAAATGGTTATGATTTTTTAGTTCATTCTATCTAAACTAAATAAACTGAGATCTCACAGGTCTCAAATCTAATACATAAACATAATATTTTCAATCATTGTAAAATGTTATAATTCTCAGTAAATCCAAACACATATAGTGAGTCTACTAATATTAGTGAATTAGTCACACCAGTAAATTTTAAGTTTTATAACAGAAGCAGATTTGAGAATTAGAAGAAAAAAAGAAAAAAAATGTTCTTGAATACAACAGAATAAAAAAAATCCTACTTAGAGCATTATGATTCTCTACAGTTTTTAACTATATTTGGTGGTGATAGAGAAAATATATCGGTCTGTTTTCGATACTATTTGAAGTATACTTGCTATAAATTTCATCTTTTGGGATAAATCTTCAAGATAAATTTCTCTTGATTTTTTTAAAAACCTTCATGAACACAAAGCAATTTTTCTGAAGAAAACCTTTATAAATTCATCAATTAACTTCCCCTATTTTAAGCTAAGATTCTATAACATACATAGCCATAATATTTTCAATCATTGTAACATGTTATAATTCTCGGTAAATCCAATGTAATTATTAACTTTTTTTCCCTAGAAAATTACATGGCAACATTACTTTTGTTTTTCCAAGAGCCCAGTTATCGAGACCGGCTTTTTCCAGAATGGCGGCACAGGTGTCGGGGCTGACTGGTGGCTTCTCACTCCACTTGTAGCAGAGAACACGGTACCTTCAAACGGGGGGAAAGGGCTGGTTAGCATTTCACGAGGGTTCAGAATTCGACAGTTCTGTGCAGGGAGGAAAGAGACGGGATCCTTTACACGATATTCTCAGAACAACCCTGGAGTAGACTGAATTCCAGACTGACAGAAATCCAGACAAGTCTATCTGTGTAAACCTGAGCATTGTTTTTCCAGTTTAGCGGTTGCTTTTCAATGCTTCACACTGAAACCCTGCCCCAAAACTCTGTCACTCAGAAAAGAAACTAGTTGGGTATTTTTTAAAAAGTAATCTTTCTCTGGGCACTAAGCAAGATCACAGTGGCAGGAAACAGAGGGAACAATTTTATTCCTTTTTTTTTTTAATCTTCACAAAAACATTGGAAACTGATCTTAAAATTGGATTGGGGGAGTTTTAATTCTATTTCCCAGCGCTGTACGCATACCTTCTATTGTTGTTTTTCCTTGTTTTCCCTGTCTTTCGCTGGAGTTTTTCTCTGTTGGTTTAATTTATCAGTACTTGAGGGGAGGAAGTGAGTAAGGGGTTAATGAAGGAGAGAAGTGAAAGAGGTCACAAGTTTTTCATGCTGACCACAAAGTCTAATTGGGGAACAGGGTGAATTAAAAGAAGAAAAAACAGTTTACATGGTCAGTAATCTTATGCAAAAAGGCAAATTTCTAGAGTTTTCAAACACTTCTTTATTTTTATTTAATTTCTTGATGCAAGATTAACCTGTGAGTCCAGAAGAAATGAAGCAGCGCTTTGGTAGGTTCTGAATTTCAAAACAGAGGCCATGATGCGTAGAGGACTGAGGGAGCCTGGTGACGAGAAGGGGACTGTGTCGAGGGTCAGGAGAGCGAAGGTCTAATCTTGACTAGTTACTTGTGTCAGCTTGGATACATCACGGAACCTCTCTAAGTATCAACTTCCTCATCCCAAAATGAGGCCATAGATAAAACCTCTAAAAAATAATATATCCCAGCTCTACCAGGTGTCAGCCCATGAAATCTGTAGACAAACCAGTTTCTGTCAGGGTCTCGGAGAATCCTAGCCTGGAACGATGTAGAATGAAGGGATAGTCACAGCTTTTGCTATCTGTGCAAAACCTCAGGGAACGCCCATTAGCCTCCCTCCATCCTTCTTGCCTGTCTGCTTCAAGACTAAGCTCACTCACGTATGAACTATGACCCAGGCAGCCACTCTGACCTCTTAGCCTACCAACCATCTCCTGGCTTCACTCTTTTCCAGATCCAGTCAGGATTTCATGGTTCATCACATGAACCACACTCGGTGACTCACTCTCTGCAAACAGGCAGGCTTCAGAGCACTGCCAGAGAAAATCCCCATTTGTTCCCGGCATGCTCCCCTATGAATGTGCAATTTCCTGACTCAGCTGGGTCCACATGGATGCTCAGAATCTTTATTGTTGTCCATAGCCACTTTCCTCGCTCAGTCCCCAAAATGGCTATTTAATCTCTCTGCCCCCTTCACGTGTCCCACCTGCTCTGCCCTCTAAACCCTTCTCAGCAGATAAGCTTATCCTCTATTGCACTGGAGGTCTCCATACACAAGTTCTACCAGCTTCTTCTCCAACTACAAATTCATTCACCCACTATTGATTCTGCCCTCCTCCTTCAGAGATATCCATTCTCCCTGTTCCCGTGTTCTAGATGCCATCTCTTCCTCCTTTTCTCTTCTGTATACTTTCAATCCCTTTTCCCTCTTCTGGCTCCCTCCTTTTAGTACAAAACAACCTCCTTCCCCTAAGTCTCTCTCATCTAAAATGATTTTATTCTATATTTCCAACTGGCCTTCTGTAATCTTCACTTGGTGTATCCACCAAGCTTAAAAATCTCTCTGGAATGTGTTTCTTCCTCTCTATTCCTACTGCTATTACCTTACCCCTCACCACTTCTCACCTCAGTTTCTGTAATTGCTTCCTCACTAGTTATGTCCATTTTCACTCCCCTCTCCCCTCTCCAAGTCAACTTACACAGCTTCATCTGAATTATCTTAAAATGAAAATCTGATCATGCCCCTTTCTGATTTGAAAGTCTCCAACAATTTCCCAGGGTCTAAGCTGGGATGGCAAAATCAGGTGCTTTCAAAGCCTGGGTGGGTAACATAAACGTGTGCGCTGGGAAGCAGAGGACGTGAAGGGAATGGAGAGGGCACACCTGCTGAAAAGCAGGCATCTAAACTCGGTTCCACATATGATGACAGCTCCTTCCCGCTCTGTACCCCTGCCTGCCTTTCCAGCCTCATGTTCTGCAATTTTCCATGGACATCTCGAGCTCCAGTCATAAAAGTTATTTAAAATTATGCCTAAAGGCCATGTTTGCTCATGACTCCATGCCTTGGTACATGTTATTCTCTATCCTGCATGCCCTTCCATTCTCACTTCTACACTTCCAACAGTCTAGACCTTCTCCTTAACATATCTTCAAGGAACAGATTAACTGGTTGATGGACATTCTCTTTCTCTTTCTCTGTGTAAGGCACACTGACTGCTGTCCACTGCACACCTGGAGTTCAAGGGCAGTGGCTCTTGCTGATGTGCTCTGCTCCTGCTAACAAACCTGTTTATACCAGTTGCACTTGAGGGAACATTATTCAAATAAGTATCAGATGATCTGATGAAACATGAGCGAGGTTTCTACAAAACTGTATCAAATGTGTTAGTATGACTTCATAAAGAAGTGTTCTTAAAGACTATGGAATTAAACATGGATAAAGCTATTATAAATGGATAATTAATGGATATAATAGATAAAGCTATTATAAAAAGTTGTGAAGAATCATACGAATCAAGAATATTCAACTCTGTGATTGTTTCACAAGTATCTTTAACATCTTGCTTCACTTCAAGAAATATGGGCTAAAAATTATGAGTAATGAATTATGGAGAGCTATGCAAGAGAGAATAAACTCTCATTTGTTGACTTTTGTTAAAAAAATTAAGCTTATATTGAAAGACTGAAAAATGAATATATGTTTGTTATAAATTCAAGTATATTTATAGTATATATTTATATATTACTTTTATGATTCTCTGCTTTATCTGAATTTTCACTATAAGAAATTTCCTTTTCTCTTCAATTCTCCCATCTTTACTCCATGCTCTCAGAGTACCCTGTGCATACTTTTATTAAAAATATCTAAAAAAACCCCCAAACAATAACAAACACAAAAAACAAAATAAACCCAATATCCACTACGCTTTCCTTCCATTTATTGAGCACCTACTATGTGTCAAGCACCCATATAAGTGCTGGGGACACAACAGTGAACACAGTAGATCACCACCCTTGCCTTTTGGAGTTTACATTACATTATATGATCATATAGATAATAAGATCCCTGTCCCCACTGCTAGTCAGTAAGTTTCTTAAAAGTCAGAAGCTCTTTTTTCTTGTCTTTGGATGAAAATTAGGGTTAATCTTTTATTCAAGGACTGGAACATAGTGGGTGCTCAATTAAATGTTTGTTGAATGACTAATGAACTGCCTCTGTGACTTGCTGTAAAAATAAACATCTATGTGTTTAGATGTGTTTACAGAGAAAGTCCCAGGCCCATGCTTTGTGTACCCTTTGGTTCAAAGACTTGTTTTAAAGCCAACATACTGACTTCTGCTTTGTTTTTTATGAGTTAGTTTCATGGTTTACATTGTGGGATTCAAGACCACAGCACTGTACATAATAAGTAATTTTGGGATGTGGGAGCTGAGGTAAAAATAATAATGAAAATAATTATAGCTAATATGTGTTGTGGACATTCAATTCTACCAATAAACTTCATACATATCATTTTATTTAATGCTTATAACCATATATTAAATTATATACTATTATCATCATTCCTATTTGCTGATGAGAGAAATTGAAGCTTGAAACTTACAGAACTCAAGTGACTTTGAACAAGGTCACACATTTAGTTAAGTGGCAGAACTAGGATTGGAACCTGGATTTTCTGACTTCAAAGTATGTGCACTTACCTACTTCACTATACTACTGCCTTTCATAGGTTCTGGCTCTATATTAGACCTCTGGGAGCCAAACCACTGTGTTTAGGTGCTTAATGGGAAAATGTAGCTAACCTTCAGCAGCTTCTTAATATGAAGTTTCATTTGAAATAACTACAGTAAGACACTAGTGTTACTTCCTTTAAGATCATTACATTGTGTCTCTTCCCTTAAGATCATTTTTGTCACAAGCAGAAGAGTTTCTCAACAGAATAGACAAAGGATCTGATGAATTTCTGCCTGGTACAAGGAAGGTTAGTCAAAGGCTACGGCAGGACAGGAGGTCTTTTAGTCCTATTTGCACCTCCACAGGGACTTTGCAAATTGCTCTGCCTTCCTAAGGCTAATTTGATGACAGCTTTCAAATTAGTGACAGAGAAAAGGTTTAGCCTTACTTCCTGTCATCAGAACAGCCATTCGCATGCTCTCTATGTACTTAGTTTTCCCTCCTCCTCATTTATCATGTAGAGATTTGCTCTTCTATAATAAATAGCATGGGACTTTGAAATACATTTAAGAATTTATTCTCATTTCTGATCTTCAAAGTAAGTGACTTTCAACTATAATATCATCAAGAAAATAGAATCAGTTCTCATGGTATTGTAAAACCATGGATAATTTTGAAAGTATAAGTTTATTCTGGCATTCGAGGCCATATTTTTAACCCGGTCAGTTTTCCCATTTTCTCTTCTGTCACTTCACTAAAATACCCACTCTGCCAAAGCAGTCTAGTTCAAGTCCACCTGGCTTTTGACACAACTTATAGATGGAGAAAGCCCCTTTGTGTCTTTTCCACAAACCGTACCGTCCATTCGATCCCAGTTTGAGCCTTCTTTCTTGATACTCTCTTAGCAGCCCGGCTGGAGATAATCCTTCTCTTCTATTTCTTATTCTGTTTGTACCGCTCCCTTGGATCTTGGTATTTATTACTTTGCACTGCTTATTAATTTTTCATGTCTATGGTTCTGATAATTTTAACTGAATTGTTAATTCTTTAGGATCTTATCTGCATTTTAAAGTTTTAAAATTCAGTATTTCCATGGGCAGAAGACTTGAACAGATACTTCTCCAAAGATGAAATACAGATGGCCAATGGACATATGAAAAGATGCTCAAGGTCACTAATCATCAGAGAAATGCAAAATAAAGCCACAATGAGATATCACCTCACACCTGTCAGAGTGGCCATCATCAATAAATCAAAGAACAACAAGTGTTGGTGAGGATGTGGAGAAAGGGGAGCCCTCATACATGGTTGGTGGGATTGCAAATTAGTATAGCTGCTATGGAAAATAGTCTGGAGGTTTCTCAAAAATTTAAAAATGGATATACCTTTTGACCCAGCAATTGCACCCCAATATTCATGGCAGCACAATTTACAATAGTCAAGATACAGAAGTAACCTAAATGCCCATCAACAGATGATTAGATAAAGAAGTTATGGTTCATATATACGATGGAATATTACTCAGCCATTTAAAAAAAAATGAAATCCTACCATTTGCAACGACATGGATGGACCTAGAGGTTATTATGCTGAGTGAAATAAATCAGAAAGAAAGATAAATACCATAAGATTTCACTTATATACAGAATCTAAGAAACAAAAAGAATAAACGAATCAAAAACCAACTTGTAAATATAGGTTGCTTCTGTATCTTGACTACTGTAAATTGTGCTGCCATGAATGTTGGGGTGCATAGATCTTTATGGATTATTGTTTTGTTTTGTTTTGTTTTGTTTTTTTGGTTTGGGGGTCTAGGAGAATGGAATGAAGTTAGTAGTTGATAGCTGGTCATGGGGATGGGGAATATGACATAGGGAATGCAGTTAGCATTAATATATTGGCTAGCTAGGTGGAGAACCAGAAGAGAGAAGGAGCAATTAGAGGGAGTGTTTTATAATCTATATAAATGTCTAACCAATGTACTGTATATTTAAAAGTAATAAAAATAAAAATAATAATAAAAAAGAAAACATTGAAGGCCACTGAAAATCAAAGAAAAAAATTCAGTATTTCCTAAAGTGAGTAGCACGATGCCTTGTATATAAAAGTCACTAAAATATAAGGATACTTATATCAATATTATATTAATATTACTTATATTAATATTTAAGTAAGTTAAAGATCTACTCTTCTCTTTAAAAATAAAAAGCATAATAAAGTCAAATTTTAACGTGAAATTTCAAACTCTTCCATATGAAGTACTTTTGGGTTGCCTGTTTTCATGGATAGAATGAAGAATTACCTATTGGCCAATAAGAAATTATAATATTTTTTATTTCTTTGCTTTGGTTCTTAAATTGGGTCTGCTCTGTGAGAAGTGACATCAGTGATTAGATGCTGGCTGTACTTCTGAACTTTAAAACTTGAATTTTTAAAGTTTGCCGTAAACTACTATAAAGGATTTGCCAATATGAAAGTCACCATATTTATGTAATTTTGCTCTCCATCATGAAAATGCAGTAAGCTTTTCCTAATTTCAAGGCACTTCAAATGAATGCCTCTTATTTTCTTTCCTCAGTCTCTAAAAAAGAAAAGAATCCAGAGATACCAGGAATTGTTGAAAATATGAAAATTTACAAGGAGAGTTAGAATTCTCATTCCATTTAGTAAAGGTCTTGGTTATCGCAAGTAAAAGAATGCTTGACATAAGACATGACAATATTTTGTTTTGCTTTGGTGGGAGGAGGGAGTTAGAAATCAGTTTATTGTACAATCACAAAACTTTGTTTTGTTCTTAATTTTAATTTATATACTCTGAAAAAAGCCAGTGAATGTTATCTATGGAGAATTCCTCAAATGTTAGGTTTCATCCTAAAATTGTAATAGACCTCTCTTTTAAAAATTGAAAGTTCAAGTTTAATGGCTATAAAAATCATAGAATTAGTAAACATCAGAAACATGAGTGTTTAAAATATTAAATACATAAGATATTGTTGTATTACTTAATGAAATTAATTTATAGCTTATTTCATTTTACATTAATCTCAAATATCAGAAAGAACTCCTTATACCCAATTGATTCTTTATGCTTCTAAATCAGCAGTCCCCAACCTTTTTGGCACCTAGGGACTGGTGCTCCCGTGAGAATTTAATGCCTGATGATCTGAGGTGGAGCTGAAGCAGTGATGCTAGCGCTGGGAAGCAGCTGTAAATACAGATGAAGCTTCACTGGCTTGCCAGCCACTCTCCTGCTGTGCAACCCGGTTCCTAACAGGCCATAGACTGGTACTGGTCTGTAGCCTAGGGGTTGGGGATCCCTGTTTTAAATCACCTTTAGAGACACTATCTCATTAGATTCTTTTAACAATGCCATCAGGGGTCATGGCAGATTTATTAGATAAGGAAAATGCAGTTCTGTATCCATCTTAGGCTGGATAATTATTTGTTGTAATGGGGTTCTGTTGGGCATTTTCAGATGTTTAGCAGGATCCTTGTTCTCTAGCCAGTAGATGTCAGCAGCAACCCCTTCCCCATCTCACCAGTTGTGACAACCCAAAATGCCTCCAGACATTAGCAAATATCTTTTGGGTGCAAAATTTCCCCTCATTGAGAATCACTGGTGTACAGGCCATGGTCACATAGGAAGTGGCAGAGCTAGGACGAGAACTGGATCCTTCAGTTTCTCAGGACAGAAACTCAGGCCTTTCAGTCATGCTGCCTGTGACATATCAAATCTCTGCTGTCACACACCAAATCTCCCAGCTAACAAGAGAAACATCCATCCTCAGTTCATAGCTACTTTCTCTTTCAAGGCATAATCCTTTGCAGGAACAAAATGCCTCCTTCCCAGAACGCCTATTTTGGTTCCTATAATTCTTCTGAAGAACTTTTTACATAAATTGCAATGGAAACTTAAAAAGAAATCCACATACCGCTTTATAAAGTTAGCAAAAAGTATCCGATGTGAGTACCCTAGCCTTCGAATTCTCGCTGTTTCCAGAATTCCTGTGTAGCGAAGCTGGAGCAGAACTTTCTCTTTGTCGTATTTTCTTGCTTGACGTTCATTATTTGGTTTGATACAACGGACAAAATGAGGTTGACCCACCACCATTTTAGATAACAAATCCATCAGGGAATACTATAATAGGAAACAAAAAAAAAATTTCCAAGTGAAGCACACGAAAATTTATGAGCTTGTAGGTCTTTGTATTATAAGAAAAAAAAATCTGAAAACTGAATGTTACACATACATTATTTCACAGTAAGTGGACGGAAATCTGTATCAGTAAAAAATTTATTTATAATATATTTTTAAAAACCCAGATTTATTCATAAAAATGCAGAGGCAATAACTTGGAACTTAGCTATTCAAAGGCTGCCTGTAAATTCTAAAGGCAGCTTTAATAGATAGAAATCATTATTTTTTATATACTTTGTAGGTAATTATATCCTCTCAGGAAACTTGCCGAGTTATTATAATTTCCTTGTCCAATCTAATTTCTTTAAAGTATGAAAATAAATACTTTAAACCCTGTCAGAATCATCTCCTAGTTTAAAATAAAACCTGAGAAGCTACCGTAATTTAATATATAAGATATAGTTATAAAAATAAGCAGGTCCATTTAAGCACTCGAATCTGCTCTGGATTGATAATTTTCTTATTTATTTTAGAATCTTTAATATCACACAGATGTGAAAACTATATTCTGCAGCAATACCTTATTAGAGCTGTAGCTAATTTGCTAAATATAATTAACTAGTAGCTAATTAACTAAGAATACTATATTAGGCTAATCATGGTTCAAATAAAAGTGGGATCCCATAAAACTAGTGTGTTAGAGACCAGGATACAATTTCTTGGCCAGGTAATGAATGCCTGGATGTTGATAGCTGTTGATGGCTGTATCTCTTTCAGTGTCTGAAATGTAAAAGCCTAAGCTCTAAGGCCAATGCAAATCAAATGCTGGAATTGGGTAAGTGACACGGCACTGGATTTGCATGGCTTCCTCTTGGGCACTGAGTCTCAGATGTGATCTTCAAACAGCTGGGTCTGTAACTTTGAAGCCACTGTTCATTACGTTTGGTAGTGAGTCATCATTCCTTTAGCCAAGCACACATCTGTCAGGTACTGGAGGTATGAAGGTGGTTTACATGTCTCTTGGCAAGCTGAGAAAAAGCTCACTGAAATTTTGGCACTGGCTTAGGCAGTGGCTTTTCTTAGGGACCAAGGCAGAGTGTTACACTATGTTCATTGTTCTCTGCAGAGTGAATAATAACTTTAAAAATACATTGCATACTACATGGAATTATCTTCTATCACTTTTCATTTCAACCTGAGGAGTAAAACAATTTTATAAACTAATGATTTAAACAAACACATAGAGTTTGGATAGCTCATTTAAAAAAAGGAAATGATCTGTTTGTAAATATTCTTGGGGATTCAGCTGTGCTGCAGCCCTGATGTAATGTGATTGTATCTGCAGCCAACACGAGACAATCAGGCTATAAATGTAATGGGCGCTACTCAAAAATGATTAAACACACACTGTCTGCTATAAGCTTAGGACCTGGAAAACATTTAATAAAGCTACCCAGCTATTTCTAAAAGTATTTTATGATTCTGTTAGGGAACCGGGTTTATTCACTGAGCATTTTTAATAAATTTAATCCAATTTCTCCCCTTTCCCCACATTAAATTATACTATTAATAATTTCCAAGTTTTAGTTGGCATTTTCTTCATTTTTACTGGCTAGTTAATATGATCTTATCAGAAGCGATAAACAAAAACTGAGATCAGGAACGAGAGTATGGTTATCTAGAGCTCCCTAGAGCACAGAGAAAATTAAGCTCTTTTCTTTCTCCCACATTGTCCAAGAAGAAAGGTCACTTGATCATATGCTAAAGACATAGCGACTCACTTCCTTGGCATGTTATTGTGCTTCCCTGGTCCCTTCTCCTTTCCCCATTCCAACACTGGTTTTACACACACACACACACACACACACACACACACACACACACACACACATTTTCAGCTTGTCTATGTATGGAAACATAGAGAATGAAGATGGATGCTCAACCTTGTCCCATCTGTCTATTCTAAAATTATGAGTGAGAAGGGGCATTGCTAGTTATCATAGCACTGAATTAAAAAAAAAAACAACACCCTTTTAAGTTTTATTCTGGTAGAAATGCACTTGGTTCTATGGACAAATTTTAATGCTAGTATAGACCTCCATTAAGACGGATCTAGTATATAATAACTTTACATGTGAAATATCCAACTAAATGAATCCACAGGTTTTTGAAAGCATACTCAAAATATATCCTATATCTAACAAATAGTGAGATACGATGAAAAGTCTTTTGTGACTAGCACTCTGATATTTGTTACTAGTTTTTGATCTATCGCTCTTATTCAGAAGAATAATAATATCCCTAAGCACAACACACCATAACTTAGTATCTTACTCTAAAATATGATGCAACCGTTTGCGTTTTCATGTTGGTCGTTTCTCTGGCATGACGTGTGCTTTCTCCAGATTCACCCTAAAACCAAAGAAGACAGTGGAACTTCACTACTCATTGTACTTTATGATTTGCAGGGAGCATGTGGGATTTTTCCTTCTAGTTATCATATAGTCTAGGCATTTGAATACGTAAAACAACAAAACGTCATTGATATTTTTACTTTAATTGTTTTGTCTACTCATGAAATCTGAATTGGTCTTGCCTAGAACGTGAATATCTCTGATTTTACCTGATACATTTTTAGTGGGTCTCATAGTAACATTAAAACTGTAACATTATAAATGAAGATTTAGGAATATATCAGAAATACAAGATTATTTTAGTGACTGGTGGTAATATGAACATAACATAAATATCTGTTTAAGCAGAAAAAAAGATCAAAGGGAGAAAAACTAAGGCAAAGGCTGTTCACTCTTAGGAGCACACAAATATTGCCATTGTAAAGGTAGATTTTTAGACTCACTGCCATGAAAAATGCATTTTCTTACCTTTGTCAGGTTGATCGATTTTTCTGAAGTTCTCATTTGATAGTTTATCATATTTTTAGATTTAGAATGTGGCAGATTACCTACGAGAATTTAGATAAAATTAATATACCTTTTGGAAGCCTTAATAGCTAGAAGATTTTCTCCATTTACTTAAATGTTAAAAAATGTTGATCCCATGATATTCATACTTACATGCTTGGTTAACTATTTATAGAAAAACTTTATAACAAAATTTAAATCAGGAAAAAGAAATCCAGTTTGGAGAATACAAAAGATAGAGTTAAGTGCTGGGTTTCCTTTTAATCGCTATAAGATATGAAGTGATTATGATAAAGGGAGCAATTTGCTTCTGTTTTGTGTGTGTTAAATGGCATCTGAGATTTTCTTTAACACAAAGAAAAGCTTTCCAATGGGCCTTAAAAAGTTGTGTGGATCGTTAATTTGTATGAAGTGGTTATAAGCGAATCGAGCGTGGCCACCATGGACATCTTCTACCTAACATTTATAAATATGTGTATAGTGCTAGGGTTTTATAAATGCTCATGACCCAAGGCCATGAAAAAATGATGGTGCACTGTAAAAACAATGACCTTGGAGTAACTACCGGAAAGACTTGGGTTCGAATCAGCTTTGTTACTTAAACTGTGTTAACTGTGGGCCACTTATTTAGTCTCAAAGTTGTAGTTTGAATCCATAAAATGGGAATAATAATGCTTACCTCATAGAATTTTGATGAAATGTGATAGTACACCTGGCACACGGTAGGTGCCTGGAAATGTGAGTTTGTTTTCACTCCTCTCCCACCCACATCAAGCACAATAAACCAATGAATCCACAATCCAAGAGTTTATCATTCTAATATCAATGTTTTAAACATCTCCAACACAAGGCAGTAAATATATATGCCTTACTGTAAGTTGTACACCTGAAACTTACTGGATTTTGTTAACCAATGTCACCATAATAAAAAATAAATAAATAAAACTAATGAATAAATAAATAAATAAGAAACATCTCCAGAATCCAGTATTACATCAGAAAGATTATTTCTCTTCATTCTCATTCTCTTAGGTTTTAAGCAGAACCTACAGGTTTTTGGCAAAAGCTTCACGTTTTTGATTGTCATAGGCTGGCTCTGAGACGATGGTGCAGGTAGGAAGGTTGTCTGGGATGTGGCTGGCGGTGCCTCTGCTCTGTTCACTGCCCTCCCTTCCCTTGTTACTCCAGGAAAAGTTCGGAGATGGGTGTGTGCAATGGCTTTCATGCTGGGCTGAAGCTGCACACTTCACTGTTTGCTCCTCAAACATGAAACTTATTGAATACAGCAGAGTGGATGGAAATAGTAACAGATGATCTCCAGATGGGCAGTTTCAGGAATTTCTCTTATAATTAATGAATTAATTAATTTGGATGACCAGAGAGTTTTAGAAAAAGTTATCACAGATTTAGAGATTTCTTAGAATCATGATAAATATTTAAAATGCTAGTAGCACATCAATGAGAATAGACCCATTACTTAATAGATACTATTACATATGATTAGCCAAACAAGAACTACAAAGTTAAGTTTATCTGAAAACTGAAAGCTAGAGGAAATTTAGAAAAGAATTGATAATTTCACTTCAACAAAATGTATACATTAGTCATCAAGTAACTTAACAAAAAAATAAATAAAAGTCTTTTAAAAATTCATCTATGCTTATTGATAGGAACCAAAACTAGCATAAATCTTAATTTGTGAAAATATATCATTTGCCTTTAGAGTTGATGAACAAGCCTGTGATAAACCAAACTAGAGAAGTGAGCTGCAAAGAACTGTGCTGCATTTTCCCTTACTAATGGCTGAATCCTATTTCATACTTGAAGTCATATATGCAAAGGGCCATGGTTACTTGAGAATCTTGGAGACAGCATAACATAAAATTGAAGAACTTGAATTTTAAAACCTACTTCTGTGGGGCAACATGGCAAAAGCCACTCAACATTTCCAAGCCTTGATATCTCATCTGTAAAAGCAGTTCCTCCTCAGAGTGCTTTTGTTAGAAGCAAATGAAAGAACTTAGCACAGTGCCTAGCACAATTTAGTTTTTAAACAAAGTTATCTATTGTTGTTGTTGTTGTTGTTGTTGTTGTTGTTGTTGTTGTTATTATATATTTGCACATCTAGGTGACTATAAAGTCCGTATGCCTTTGATAGCATTGAGGTTCTAAGTTATTAAAACACCTTTTGACTGTGAAGTTCTTCCCTTCAAGTAGAGAACTGTTTTGCTGATAGTTAGGAGACATAACATAGGATTGAAAACCTGGTTTCATATTTTATAAGGGTGAAAAACATAAAGTTATATGCATAGATGCTGTAAGTGGATATAGAAAGAAATAACAATTGTTAAAATAAAAGCTGAAGGCTTTTACTTTTGGGTGAGATAAAGGAACAGACTGAGTTAACTAAAACAACTGAAAACATACAAAATATATGGAACATATTTGTTCCTTTCCATTTTTTTATTGTGAAAAAATCCACATAACATAAAATTTAGCACCTTAACCATTTTAAAGTGTACAGTTGAGTGGTCTTAAATCCATTCACTGCCATGCATCTCCATAGCTCTTTCATCTCATAAAACTAAAACTCTATACCTATTTTCACTTCTTATTCTCCCCTTTCCCAGGTCCTGGCAACTACCATTCTACTTTCTGTCTCAATGATTTTGACTATCTCATATAAGTAGAAGCATGCATTATTTCTGGAGAAAAAAAAAAGGTTTTTATACATTGTGCATCAAGCCATATAGAACAATGATCCCAAAGAGTGGGGAAACAAATGCGGTGAGCCCTATGATTGCTCCAGCAATCTGAAGAAGTTTTAAGCTTAAATGCAGGGAAGGGGACCTCAGGTAAAGCCTGGGAAAAAGAACACCTGTAACCAATATTACTATCAAATGAAGAGCAAGATGGAAGAGTCAAACCCAACCATATTAAATGTAAATGGTTTGATCATCACAATTAAAAGGCTGAGATTGTCAGATTAGAATTTAAAAGCAACACCCAACTACAAAAAACCCCCTAAACTCTAAATAAACACAAAAAGAAGTTGAAATTAAGAGTATAAAAAAATATATTCCATTCAATCACTAATCATAAAAAAGTTGGAGTCTCCATATTAATATTAGGCAAAGTAGATTTCAGAACAAAGAATATGACCAGAGATAAAAAGAGTCATTTAATAATAATAAAGGAGTCTACCTATCAAGGAGATAAAACAAATAAAATTTTTATGTATCTAGTAATAGACCTTAAAAATACAAAGAACAAAAACTGATTGAAATGAAAGAAAAAATAAATAAATTGACAACGACAGTAGATATTTCAAAACTCTCTCAGTAACTGATAGAACCAGGAGAGAGAAAACCAGTAAGAATACAAAAGATTTGACCAATATTAGCAACCAAGTTAACCTAATTGTCATTTATAGAACATTTCACCTAACAATAGCAGAAAACACATTATTTTCAAGTGCCAATGAAACGTAAAACAAGACAGGTCATATTCTGGGCCATAAAATGTTCCAATAAAATTAAATGGACTAAATCATACAATGTATGCTTTCTGAGGTCTATGTAATTAAATCATAAGTCTGTAACAAAAAGATATCTAGAAAATCCCAACATGTTTAGAAATTAAATATGACGTAAATAATCCATATAAGTTCCTATATTAGTAAAGAAGAAACATTTTCTTAAATCATTGACCTAAAGTTTTCACTCTAGAAATCAGAAAAATTACAGAGTACCCAACGTAAACAGAAGGTAATAAAAATAAAAGTAAATGTCCACAAAATAAAAAGCAAAACCAATAGAAAGTATCAATAAAACAATAAACTAGTTCTTTGAAAATATCAACAAAACAGAAAATCCATCAAGAATAAAATGAAAGAGGACACAAATTATCAATATTAAGGATGAGCGAGATGACATAATTTTAAGATCTACAGATATTAAAAGGATAATAAGGAAATATTATAATCAACTTTATGTCAATAAATTTGATTACATAGGTGAATAAATTTCTAAAATACACGACTTATTAAAAAAATTAGATAATTTAAGTAGCCTTATATTTATTAAGTAAATTAAATTTGTAGTTTAAAACCTTCTCACAAAAAATACTTCTGACCAAGATTGCTTCACTGGTGAATTCTACAAAGCAATTTAGAAAGAAATAATACTCATTTTACTTTTCCTGAAAATTGAAGAGGAGGCAATATATCTCAATTCACTTTATGAGGCCAGCATTACTCTGATTCCAAAATCAGAAAAACAATGAAAAGAAAAGAAAACTACAGTCCAATATCCCTAATGAACATAGATACAAAAATTCTTAACAAAATGTTATCAAATTGAATCAGGCAACACATAAAATGTCCAATACATCATGACCATGTCGGGTTTTTCCCAGGAATGAAAAGTAGGTATAACATTAAAAAACCAACCAATGTAACAACATGTTTATGGAAAAATATAAGCAAATAATCATCTCAATAGATGCAGAAAAGGCCTTTGACAAAATTTAAACATGCATGGCTGATACAAACTCAGCAAACTAGGACTAGAAAGTAACTTCCTCCTCCTGATAAAGGACATTTATGCAAAACCTACAATTAACACAGTTAATGGGGAAAAACTGAATGTTCTCTCTCCGAGATCAGAAATAAGGCAAGAATGGTCTCTTCTGACACTTGCATTCAACAATGCATTGGTGATTCTAGTCAGTGTAACCAGGCAAGATGAAGAAATAAAAAGTGAACAGAATGGAAAAGGGTAGATTACCACGAATGACATGACCACCTATGTAGTACATTCTATAGGAGTTACAAAAAAACCCTACTCTAATAAATGAGTTTAGCAACATTGCAGGGAAAAAGATGAACATACAAAAATCAGTTGGATTTCCATTCAACAACACACAGAACTTGAATTAAAAATAATCATTTATAATAGCTTAAAATGTGATATACCAGCAGATAATTTGGCAAAAGATGTGCAAGACTCATATAATGAAAACTACAAAATATTGCTGAGAAATTAAAGAAGACTTAAATCGATGGAGAATTATACTATGCTTCCTAATTATAAGACCCAATATTGTGAATATATCATTTTTTTCAAAATTAATCCAATAGCTTCAGTACATCCCAATAAAGTCTCACTAGCATATTTGGTAAAAGTTGACAAGCTCATTCTAAAAGTTGTGTAGAAAAGCAAAGAATTATAATTGCCTAATCATCTCTGAGAAAGGAGAACAAAGTTGGGTATTTACACTATTTGATTTCACAATTTTTTAAATAAAGCCACTGTAATCAAGACATGCATTACTGGCATAAAGATAAATAGCAGTGACACACAGTAGAGAGTCAAGAAATAGACCTATACATATATAGTCAATTGACTTTAGTGCCACAAAAAGTTCAATGGAGAAAAAAATCTTTTCAATGAATGATGCTAGAAAAGTTTGATAGGACAAGGAGGGTTATAGGGAAAGATTATAAAGCATCATGAGGAAACATCATTTGGGGGTGATAAGTAGCTTCATTATTGATCGTGATGTTAGTTTTTAGGTGTTTATGTATACAAAAAAATTCATCAAATTTTACTGTCTAAAATATGTGCTGTTTATCATATGTTAATTATACTTCAATAGAAAGAGATGTAGAGAATACTTTTAAACTCCAATGACAAAAAACAACCCAAACTACATTTATTCTACTTAAAAAATGTAAAAAAAATATATTTTTAAATGCAAGTTTGTAAAGTTAGATGGCACAAAATGATGTGAGTTTTTAACCAACAAGGCAGAGTGAATTAAACCTGAAGAACCTCAAAGAACCACCCCAAAACTGCCCACTCCTGAAATATTAGCAAATTCTGAACCCTATGCAGGTGAGTGTATTCTCCTAATGAGTAGTTAGGATGCCACCATATTTTCTGGTGTATGCTTCAAACACTTTTCTTTAATGTAAATCTAGCTTCTTTATATTATTATTTTCTTCTAATGATCTGGGTAGAGGATATTAATAATTGCATATTTGGTGAGCCAAAACTAAACCAACATGAACAACTGAGGACTGTACTCATGAAAATCACAGTCAGAAATTACTTATTTGGCTCTAAAAAATCTCATTTAAAGGAAATTGTCTTAGCTTACCTGTTTTTGTCAGAGGTTGGTTGACTAGTTGCCGAATTACACTATTTTCTGATGACCTCAAAAGTAGCACAATATCAGTTGGAAGAGAGTCTCTATTTTTAGCTAAGAACCCAGCTGCATTATATAGGACCTGTTGATAAATTATGCTATCATTATCACAATGAATATCACCATGAATTATCATCATCATCGTCATCATCATCATCATCATTATCAATATATTGATTGAGAACTTACTCTGTGCTAAGTGACAGGTATACGAAGGTTTCTAAAAGTAGCCCCTTACAACTTGGTTGGAAAAGCAAACCTCTCCAGGTTTACAGTAAATCTTGTCAGAGAAAAATTTGTATCTCACAGATTTGATCTGGGTTGAAATGATAAAAGAAGTTTTATTCTTCTTATTTATTATGTTGGAAATTTGGTGTTTCCTTTCTCTATTTGTAGGGTTGGGAGTAGCGTGGATGAAGCACACTGGGGCCACCCAGACATTCTCATTTCCATGATAATTGTTTCACCGCAGTCGATTGGTCATTATAGATTTTTGTCTCAGCAGTGCTGTGGTCTAAGTACACAGTGGGTGTTTATGTTTCTGGCACTTCGAAATAACTGTAAGGCTTTCTAAAGATCAGTATAACCCAAAAATTTCTGCAGGATGATTCAGTATTGTTATGGACTGAATTGTGTCCTTCCATACTTAGTATGAAGAATCCTAACCTCTAATGTGACTGTGTTTGGAAATAAGGTCTTTACGGAGGTATTTAAGGTTAAATGAGGTCATAAGGATGGGGTCCTAATCCAACAGGACTAGTGTCTTTATAAGAAGAAGAAGACACACCAGATCTCTCTCTCTCTCTCTCTCTCTCTCTCTCTCTCTCTGTCTGTCTGTCTCCTCCTCCATGTACACAGAGGAAAGGAATATGAGAATACAACAAGGAGGCAGGCCTGTCTGCAAGCCAGGAAGAGAGGCCTCACAGACAACTGTACTGAAACTTTAGTCTTGAATTTTTAGTCTCCAGAACTGTAAAAATAAATGTCTGTTAGTTAAGCCTCCCTGACTGTGTTATTTTTGTTATGACAGCCCAAGCAAATAAAACAATTATTAAAACTGGATAAAACGACCATAGGCAATTCTTAATGGATGTTTTAAAGGAGGCTTCTTTGGAAAATCATATGCTAAAAATCATGAAAGAGGCTATAACTATAAATAGTAAAGGTACATTTTTTTAATGACCAAAATTTGTAGAATATTGAAGTTTGTGAAATATAGTTCTAGTAAACTAGAATGTTCAAGATTCTGCATTGTTTTATTTGATGTACTTCTAATTCATTGCATTCTTTCATGATTTTGGTATATCTTCTTCGTACTCCAACATTTATAATGTCATGGTGAGGGAATGACCCGCTATCTTCTACAGAAGGGAAGGAAAGTGTCCTCTGGGCTCTGAGCTTTGCTCTGGTGTGGGAATGGGTATCTGTCAACACATAAACACTTCTTTGTCTAAATGCATAACAGTCTATTAGCCAATTCCATCTATCTAGGTTAGCTCAGTTATCTGACCATACCTCCAGCCTGGTACCTCCTCTTGTTGGGAGGGAAGAGAGTCAAAGGCTGCAGTGGAGAGAGAAGCACCTAAGGTTTGAAAAAGGCAGTTTATAGTAAAGGTTCTCAGCTACCATTAAAAGAAGAAAAAAGTAGGGGCCCACTGCCGGCCCATCTCACCCAAAGCCAGATGTCAAGGTCAGAGGCGTGTCTCTTTCTTTTCTTGTTTTCCCTTAGTATCTTAATAAAAATTCCTTTAGAATAACTATCACTTTGTGTTTGTTGAACTAAGAAAATAACATATTTTTTTTACCTTTCAAGACAGATGTTAAAAGTGGATGTCCTGGAGTGGAAATGGTTGACAAATGACAGGACAGATTGTAGGATGTTGGAGAGCAGAGTCAGGTAGGGCCAGACAGGGGCAGAAATGGATAGCTATCTCATTGTAATCATCTATAAATATTTTGGGTCATAATTTTCATGTTGATCTTTACCCTTATTCAATGAAAGACTAAAGAGAAACTCAGTCATAGTTCTTCAAAGTTCTTACCTTTCCTGCAAAATGGTGAATTCCAAAACTAAGTTCCATTCTTTTGGGCCTCCAGAAGTACTGTGATTTTAGGTTACCTTCAAATTTTTCTATAGAAAAAGAAATTGAACCCCAATATCAAGCATGTAGGAGATCCTCAACAAATATTGACAGAATCATCTCTTTCACCATAAAATGGACAATGTGCAGTCAAAAAAGAAAATTTTACATAGTTAATATAAGCAGATTTGAAGTATAATTATATGTGGCAAGGGAAAACTCAAGATCACGAATTTTACCTTTCCATTATGATTTAGAGCAGTGGCTCTCAAACCTTAGCAAGCACCCTATAGGGCCTATTAAAACACAGATTGCAGGATCCTACTCCCAAGGTTTCTGACTCAGTAGGTCTGGAATGGGATCCAAGAAGTTACATTGCTAGCTAGTTCCCAGGTGATGCTGATGTTCCCGGTTTGGAAACCACATTTTGAGATGGAGGAAATGAGTGGAGACTGAGGAATCAGAGTTTCATGAAACACAGTCTGAAGTGAAGCCATGGGCCTAGAAATTGGGCATTTTCTCTCTTCTCCATTAGAGGAGCTATATTGTTGATTACATAGGAAACACATTAAGATCATAAAGGCAGTTACATTTCTGTAATGATTTTACCATCCTCAGAAAACTTTTTATGCTATGTTTGAGAAGGAATATTTAACATTAAAATCAAGTGACTGCTGTGAAGTAATTTCCCCCACAATCTTGGGGTTCTATTTTTCCCCATTAGTATTGCCCAGTTAGAGGAGAGAATTAACCAATCAGTGAGTCAGAAGGAAGCAACACCACTGACTGAATGATAAGAAAGACTGTATATCACAGAAAGTAAACGAGAGAAAAAGTGAATCTGAATTTTCTGCAGGTTATTGACGGTGCATAATGAATATCTCCTACCATCAGGGAATATGGTGTTCCAAAAAAATGATTTTTTCAGATAGCCAAAAAATGTTTTTTTTTTTTAAATTTAAGGAGCAGGAAATTTATTTTAACATTTATTTTAGATGATAATCTTTTAAATATAGTATACACATCTCTGCCTTCCCAAATAGAAAATCAATATGTTTAACATTTCTTTGATGACTCAGGATTATTATCACGAACATTAATGTACTGTAACTCAGAGATTATTAAGGTATTTGAGGCTATTTGCCTCTAACAGATAAATGACCAGAATGTCACAGATGAATTTATTTCTTCCCCATAAGCTAATTCTTTTCAAATACTTGAGCTATCCTTTTGCTCTGACTTCCAATCTCTAATTTTGTGCTGGATAATTTCTAAGGTAATTTTTGACACAAGATCCTACGGTTGGGGCTCTATTGTAAGGAAAAGGCCAACGCCTAACCCTGTTTAACTTGTCACTAAGTATTTCACCCTATGATAAACATTCACTGGTCCAGTTTATTAGATCCAAAGCGTCTTCTTTAAAGTCAGGTAGACAGGTTTTGTGACAGCTATTTTATCTCAAATAATTAAAAATATGTTTTAATCATTCAGAATTACATAACTACATCAGAAAATGATAGATATACTGGATGTAAGACTCACCTATGAGAGTCTGGTCGGTAGCCTTGGGAAATCTACTTTCTTCATCGAGTAGGGAAAGTAAACCCATTGGCTTCTGCAGAAACATGTCTAGGAGGGGCCTGTTATCTTCATATTCAATAACTCTGGCATCGACATCTTCATTTACATATTCATTCTGTAATGGGACAGGATACATACAGAAAAATTCACTTTAAAAATTAGCTTGATTAATAATGGTAACTATATGTGAATAAAATTGTTAAAAGAAAAAAATTCATCTAAAATTTTGTGAATATGTAGCTTGACAGCAATGACCTAAAATCCTACTTTACATGTATTATATAATAAATTGTATCCTCTGACCTTGATCTGACACTGAAGGTATCATCATATTTTTCTCTCCCTAGAAGTGTTAGTTCATTAAAGTCGACAAACACTGATTCTACTCAGGGCAGTAATGAGAAGTTTCTAGTCTCTGTATTAGAATTACAGATTTCAAAATGCAAGAGAATGTGCTGTTAATAAGCAGTAACAAAATTATGCTCCAGAACTCATAGAACGTTAATTAGGTATATCTTAGGTTATACTTCTCCCCATTTAAGCCTTTATCTAGGTCCCGCAATGAATCTTTCACAAACATTAACTTTTTGTTCATGATAACATTTACACTGTTAGTAGGGGTACAGCTGGGGGTCACAGGAATACCAGTGGATTGAGAACTCAGAACTCAAAGGTTCATATGGGCTCTCCCACTTAACTAGCCATATAAGCCTTTGAAATTCTCATACTCTAGAAACTTCCATTTTCCCATGTACTCAGTGGAGGTCACACTCTTCATCAAACAAAGTAAAAAGACCTGATACATTGATAGTCATTTGCTTTTGGTTATAAGATGCATAAGATAAAAATGATGAACAATAATCCCTGTGTGATCATGGTACCAGCACAACACAGATGCTGATGATTTATCCTACAAAAGGGACATGAATAATTGTGCAAATATTTGTTTCTATGACTTTAGCTTCATACTGTGTCTCTATTCCAGTGCCGCAGGCTCTAAGGACACTCATGACCTCTGAACGACGACTCGTAGCGATATTCACATGTAGGGTACTTCCCGTTCTCAGGTGAGATATAAACTATTACTGGGGAAATGTGTCCTACAACCACTGATGTGGGCAGTGTCCTGCCTGATTCACAAATTAAAATTATTACAGGCTATTTTCATTTATGTATTTTATTTTAATATAGTTTATCATATTATTTAATTCATTAAGTGTATTTAATGAATACACCTTGTCATCAGATATGGTGATGGGTGATAAAGAGATGTTTAAGACAAACTCCCTGTCTTCAGTGGATTTAAACTATAACTTGAGTGATAAGTTTAGTAAATAACTATTCAAAATGCAAGGTTAAGATGTAACAGATAAATGCTATGCACCATTGGAGATAATCATGCTAAGCGAAATAAGCCAGACAGAAAAAGTTGAAAATCACATGATGTCAGTTATATGTGGGATATAAACCTAAAAGCAACAAATGAACAGGATAAACAGAGACTCATGGACATGGACAATAGTCTAGTGGTTACCAGAGGGGAGGGGAGAAGTAGATGGGATAAAGGGGGTCAAATATGTAGTGACAAAAAGAAATCTAACTATGGGAGATGAACACACAGTGTAAATATATATATGCCTTACTGTTAAAGTGTACAGCTGAAACTTACTGGATTTCATTAACCAATGTCACCATTAAAAAAAAAATGCTATGCACCATGTATAACGAGAGTTCAGAGAAAGAGAATATACTTCTGGCAACTTCATGGAGGAATGTAGCCAATGGCAGGTGGGGGCATTTGATAAGCGAAAGTTTTAATCACTACTTTTGGAGCCTTATAAAATTGAAATCTCATTTCAAGGGTGTCAGCAGAAATGATATATGTATATTTTTAAATAAAACAAAATCTAATACATAAAAATGAGGCAGGACCTACTGGTCTAAAAAGGTACATCGTCTGAAAGACATTTAGTTTATCTAGTATAAAAAAACATGGGAATGATGTCTTAAAGTTTCACAGCTTTGTCCTTTGAAGGTAACCTTGGGAGAAGTACGCAGACCTGGAATTACTTTACTATTAGACACATTATTCTGACAGCATGTTATAGCTTAATGGCAACTGCAAAAGTTCAAAGGAGGCTTTGTACATTTTATATAGAAAGCACACGAGGTTAAGGTCTAAATCAATGCATTTGTCATTTCTGTTTGGCAGTGTCAAAATCCACTGAACGCTTTTGTGGCGGGTCACGCAGAACAGAGATGAGTAACTTGGAAAACAATGAGACCTCCTTTAAGACACTTGTGAGTATTATGGACTTCAGGCAAACCAATGGAGAAAAAGATGCTATTACTCAGGATTTCTAAAGCATTTTTAGTAAAATGATCATGACTAAAACAACGTTACATATTTTATAGCAGTTATGATCTCAAAATGCGTAGTTGTTATTAAGCATATGCAGAGAAATGAGCTCACATAACTCTTCAGAAAGTCTTCTGCTATGCTCTCTATATTAAAAATACATTTAAAGCATATCAGTAGAGTTATAAACTGCAGTAAAGCTGAGCTGTTTAGCATATATAATCCTTACTCTGTTCAGATGGCCTGAATTCTCTTTTGAAAAAAGATGAATGATCATTTTAAGTGTATATCAAGAAGGCAATGGTAATCCTAAGACCTAGACATGAGAAAACCTCATGGCGGAGGCACATTCTCCCTTGTTTTCCACCGAATTTTGAGTGTAGGTTCTGAAAGGACACAGTAGCAAGGGGCACCTCCACACATGTGGCTTAGACAGTAAGCTTAAACACCTAGGCCCAAAGTGTCACCCCAGGAGAGATGTCAGATGACTAAATTGAGTCTTCAGAGTCCCACGGCAGCATGGAAGGGTGGTCACCACAGGCCAAGAGAGCTGTAAGCTTCCACGGCAGATGGAAAATTAAACACAGATTGCCCAGCACAAGTTAATATTGCAACATTCAGGTCTCCCATCTGCAGAGATCATCCCTCATCTCCCAGACTGAGTCAGCAACCGCCGTCCCCAACCAGTTGCTCTCTATTCCACTCAATCACGCGTATCTCTTTTATTTTGAAGGGTTAGTCCATTTTTAAAAGAATGAATGGGACTTCTATCAAAAGAGGGTATTTGAAATTCACCTCAGTGTGTGGTGGGCATGTCTGTTTAGGTCACTCTAGAGGATGTCACACACTGAAAGTCTTCAAATATTTGAGGCGCACCTACTGTGTGCATGTTTAGAGGTAGATGGGGCTTAGGAAGATAGAAGTACAGATGAAAAAGCTAGTGTCCCTGCTGTGCTCTCTCTGCCTTTCCATTCCAACCTGGAAGAAGCATCCTAGAGTTCATTGCTTATGTGTATCCTCTTTTCTAGTCATCCTATCATCTGGTACTGCACCCTCCTGTTAGGTGGTCTCTAGTCGGTCCAGTTGCTATGGATCAGTCACCACCAACACCTGCTTAGTGCTACTCTTCTCTCTCGTTTCCTTCTTTCCTGCCTTAGGTTGATTCTCCTTGGCTTTTCAGATGAAAATACTGTCTCTCTCTTCCTTTATTTTCCTCCCTTCCATCCTCTCTTGTTTCTCTCCTTTCTCTTCTGTTAAATAGATGGAGCACCCTTTTCTTCTGCATGAGGGATTACTTTGCTTCTTTTCAACTTTGCTTATTTGTCTGTTCATGGAAGATTAGATAGGTATCACAAGACCTGGATTCTGGTTCTGGCTTTGTCTGAGAAGCCTTGGGCAAGTCACAGGGAGTCATTTTTATCTGTGAAATACAGATGATCTATTTAGGTTTCTTATGGTTCTAACATTTCAAAATGCCAAAACTGCCTGAAGGTGTTGTAAAACTTAATGAATAAATAAATGTTCCGTTGACAGAATGTTTGCAAAGGGAAAAAAGCCACAGAAACATATTGAGTCCCCGAAGTCTGTCCTTTAGTGAAAGAACTCCTACTCACCAACTGCTCATATAGTATATACATTTGCAGAAACATTTCTCACAGTGGAAAGAAACCATTGAGAAGTTACTCATGCTAACCATTGACAAAAATCCTTTTCATCCTGAGAGGATGATTGTAAAAAGGCTGAAAATCTAGAATTTAGGGATGAATTGAGCATGTTTATTATAGTGAAAAAAGGAACTTATGCCACTCTTTCTTTTGAAATAATTTGAAACTTAAATAAAAACTGCAATAGTACAAAGAACTCCCATGTTCCCTTTACCCAAATTTCCCAATTGCTAACATTTTACCATATTTGCTTTATCATTTCTTTCTCTGTAGACATATTATTTCTAGTAATAACATTGTACTGAAGTAATTATTCTAAAAAGCTAAAAATGAAGAAAACTAAGTGGTAATATGCCTTTGGTAAAAATCTGAACTCGATGTAAAGTAAAATTCATGATTTAAAATCTTTCTTCCTGTGTTTCTATTCAAAGCTGATCCCAGGGATCCTATTGGTCTGTGGGGATACTGATCTTCCCTCACCTGAGATGACACAGGTCATTGGTTCAGAATTTGATAATTGACAATGAGAAAGCATTTCGTATAATTCCTAATAAAATGTACATGTTTTATTGCACATATATTTAATAAACTTTGGAGGAATTTTAAATGGTGCTCCCTAGAGCAGCTTCTTTTTCAGAAAAAGTTATTTAGTGTATGTTAGGATGAAAATTCTAATTTTGTGTATATACTTACTCTCAAAAACTCTCTAAAAGCCTTAACGGAGTTTACAAATTTACATTCCTTTGACAGGTATTGGCTTAGGAGGCATTTTAGTTAGGAATTCAGAAATGTAATTCTCCATATACCAGTATCTCTTTCATGTCATGTTTAAATCTTTACCAAAAAAATGTTATTTCAGTTTGACAATAGAATGCTCTAACCTCACATGTAGAAAACTCCAGTGATTTTACGGATCTATGCTCCTAATTGTATACCTCACTGAAAATTATTATTTATCACAATTAAAAGATTTTCAAAAATGTTATCAAATTATCAAATGAGTACCACAGATCCCACATCACATTCAGGCTGCTGACCCAAGTTCAGTGATGAAAGGGAAACAGACAATGCAGCGAGGGACGAGGGAGAGGCACAGGAGAGGGTGACATGTCCACAGCCAGGGGCTGCCCCACATGTAGCTAAGCATTTGGACATCAACTTCCATGGTCTCCCAGTATGTGAGAAGCTGAAGCAACATTTGTGTGTGATCTCAAACAGTAACCCAAGTCTTGGCCAAGTGGTTAGAAAGAAGGATGTGTTGCATCAAAGGTTTCTTAAATGTATGACTTTTAATGCTTAAAGAAAATGCCTACAAAAATAAAAATAGCCTCTATCAGTTGAAAGCTAACATAAGACAAAAGCTACCACCACAGCACACATATGGCTCAATAGAGAAGAAAGTTGGATATAAAATAAAAATTCATACTTTGCAAGCAAAACAATTTGAAGACACTTATAGGGGGTTTATTTTGCATTATCCACATTTTTTTTAATTCCATGACTGATTATTTTACTTTATGATATAAAAGAGTTGAAAATGTAGATATTATATACTCAAATGAATTGTTATTTTTAATTGCCACAGATTATGTGTTGGAGCCCACATTCAAAACCCCCAAACTCTTTAATATTTAAGATACGAACAGCTGGGGATGAAAGTCATACACATCACTTTCCACAGGCGAAGCCAGAGCCATAACTGTAGTTATTGTTTCCATTACATGCTGTAAATAGTTTCCTGCCCATAAAATGACTTCTGACTTTTAATTCTAAACCCATGGGTACATATAGAAATAATATATGTAATGGCTTATCCCTGTCTACATAGAAATATTGATAGCTCTCTTTAAAAACAAACTTTACTTCAGTTAATAGCCACAAAGATGAGCTGCACTAATGGGTAAGAAAGCTTATCCTAGGTATAAACAGGCATATAAGGAAGCAGAGTGCATCTTCAGGATTCTAGAACAATGCTTTGTAGTATCATCAAGGCCCTAAAGAACAATGGCATTTGTTCCAATTCAAATCATGCCCATGGGTGACTTCAACGGTTGGTGTGCATTCCCCTTGATCTAAAACATAAATTTGTAGGGAACAAGGACTGATTTTTTTAGTATGTTCTTTACCATAATTATACTACAGTGCAAAATTAAAACACAGGACAAAAACCACCAAGCATGATTCAAATTTGAAGAAAATGTCAAGCTTTCCATCACATTTAATTACGGTTGAGCTGTCTTATACATGGAAGAAAACCAGAAAATTAAAAAAGCACCCCTTCCACAATTCTTGGCTAGATAATTATTATGGAGATTCAGTATTGTGGGATTTTGCTGAAAGATGCCTCTTTTATTGGAAATAGGACAACCTGTTTGCTGTCCTTTGAGCTGCTAACTAAACACTTTTTTGAAAAATATGAAAGTAAATAGTGTTCATCAAAATAGCTATACATGAATGTAACAGGGAAGGCTGGAATAGAAATATTTGTGGAGTAAATAATATTGAGAGAAAAATTACACACGTTTTCAGCTGCAACTCATTTAGAAGAGACTGAGTTTGTTATTTTAAAATAACATTTATTTACGTGGTGGGGACCTAGAGTATCATTCAATGTTCAAACTATGGTTTTCAGATACAAATTATCACTTTAAATTTTATTAAATTCAGTATACATAAAATAGTTGTTCTAGTGCTGGAAAAGTATGTAAGTTTCAAAATTATGAAATATCAAACACCAGAAAAATTTCAGGAACCATATACGCAGTAGAAAAAGAATGCTACCATAGACCAACTGTCTTAGATATTCTAAATATCTAGATAATAATAATAATAATAATAATAAAAGACACAAGTTCTAGATGTTCTCAGTTGAATGTTGATTTTCTGAGGGATACAATTTATGTTCCTAGAAAAATAGGTGATAAGGAGAAAGGAGGCAGAGTTGCTGGCAAGTTAAAAACAGGGTTCCAGGATTTAAAAACATGTTCGAAATAATGATAAACTGAAGACAACCATTCCAAGAAACATGAAACTATCTACCCAGCAAACTTTGCATTAGGTCCCTGTCATAAACTCACTAAAATTTTTTTCTGTAGTCTATGATTATTGTTTTAATGGAAAGTTATAGGAAAATGACATTCAAAATACTTTCATGAAACCAGCTGTGCTGGAGTGTCCCAGTGAAAACTATACGTAAACCGAGCTTCAGATAAATAATGAAAAGCTTTCAGCGATCCTATATTTTTGTTCCAATGTTGTAGGACTGTCAATAAAGATGTTTGTTGGTTTAAGTGGGACCAGAAGTTGTTTTATCAGTAATGGTGCTGCCTCAGTTTGTGTCTTGCTCAGATTGTCCAGACCCTTTGTATGTCTGTGCAATTAAGAACAGTATGTTTTACTGATAAGAAACAATGGCATTATTAAACAAAGGAGCTCTATGTGAGGTCAAACCTGTTGATTATATTTGGCCCAAAAAAGTATGACCATGACTTTAATCAATGATTTGGCTTGCTAGCTGTTTCTCATTTATATAAATTAGTGTAAGTGTTCTCTGTTTATCTGTGTAATACATACAGCCACAGGTAGCATTTATCAGTTACATTTCTTGTCTTCATAAGGAAGTGACAGTAAAAAACAAACAAACAAACAACAAAAAAAAACCAAATGTGCACCCCCATGTTAAAATCAAGAGAATCATTGACTAATTACCTGTATCTACCAGATCACACATTCATCCCTGATCACTCAGCTGCCAATACTTGGTTCTTAATATTATGAAGCAGGGGTTCTTGGGCCGTTACCTTAGCAAGGCTCTTGAAAGGATTCGGAATGGTCTTAATTCTTCAAAGTGCTTTGTATAATCCTGAATCCTAGTTAAATTTTTAATCTTTTGGGGTAGGGGCAATTTTGAGTTGTTTTGTCTTAAAAGCCTCTCAAGGATACTTCTAAAAGGGCCTTATAGAACAGTTTCACTTGTAGCAAACCCAAAGACAAAAGAATTAGGAGCATTAGAAACATAGATGAAATTCAAGACTATCAATCAAAGTGAATTGCAAACTGTAACATTCTGTAAAAAGTGAAAAGTATGTAATTATTGAAAGAAAGATCTGTATATTGTTTTAAAGGCTAATTCCAATAGCACTAGGTTCTCACCTCAACCCTCACAAGAGAAAAATAACAAAGGTATACCAACAGAAGCTGTTAAATAACCAGATGGGAAATGTAGGAAACTGCACCTGGTTCCATGAAGCGGGTGATGCCACTAGATCCCTATCAAAAAGCTCAAACCAAAAAAATTTACTTGTTCCAGTCTCTGGCTAGAATGGAGTCTGTGAGCATCGTGAGGCATTTAAGCAAGATGACCTTAATTTAATAAATATTTATTGAGCACTTGCTATATGCCAGGCTTTGAAGATAAAAAAATTAATATACAATCTTTGACCTCAGGGTATTTATATCCTAGTGAGAAAGGAAAAAATGTGAACCAGATTGCACTGTCAAATATATTTTTTGGAGCACAGAGGAGGGAGGGAGATGAACAAGTATCACTGATTTTATAGATTTCAGTAATGAGAAATAAAATATAACATTTTTGGCTTGAGAAAGTGGATGGAGAGGTCATCCACCGAGAAAGAGTACAGTGAGAGGGGAGAGATGATACGTTCGATTCTGGATAAAGCTCTGGAAGCAGTCCTAAGTGGAGGCCAGGAGTTCAGACAGATGGGTGGGTTGAAGACGGGGACTTGAACATCACTTGCTTGGAGAGGATGGCTGAAATGATGGAAAGAGATCATCTCTCCTAGTGAGTATGAAAAGATGGTCAAAAATCAAACTCTTTGGGGGAGCTGGCATTTAGGCCAGTAATTCTCAACATTGGTTACACACTGGACTATACTGGGAAGCTTAAAAAATATTGGTGCCTGGGTCTCATCTCAAGAGATCTGATTTAATTGGTCTGGGGCAGGGTCTGGGCACTGGAATTTTACAAAGATCCCCGAGATTCTAAAATGCATCCAGGGTTGAGAACCGTTGGTGTAGGGGATGGTGCAGGAAGAGTAAAAAAAAAAAAAAAAAAAAAAAAAAAAAAAAAAAAAAAAAAAAAAAAAAAAAAAAAAAAAAAAAAAAAAAAAAAAAAAAAACCATCAAAGAGGAAGCTAAACAGAAAGATGGCTATAGGGATGAGAAAGGAGGGGTTTTCCCAAAATGGAAATATATTAACAAGGTTGAAAATTACAGAAAGGCTAATAATGTGGTGACTAAACCGGTTCTGATAATAATGACTAATGAGATTAGGAAGTGTAGTTTCAGTGGAATGGGGAGGTCAGAGCCAGATGCTGTGGACTCACTGTACCTGGAATGGGGAAGAAATCAATGCAATGCAATGCATATTGGGAATATGCTCTCAAGGAGCTTGGCCGTGAAGGGAAGAGAGAGGACCACGGCTACAGAGACAAGCCAGGTGGAAAAGAATTTTTATTTTGAAAGATTTTTAAAGAGATTTTATCATATCATAACAGGAGGCTAAGGGACAGCACGAATGAAGAGGAGCAGAAAAGGGGACAAGAGTGGGTGGAGGGAGAGAGAGAGTAAATATTTGACAGAACAAGATCTTGCGGCAGATACGAGCTGAAAAAACACATAAAATCTTAAATTTATGTCCTTTTTTTAGCCTAAGACATGTAAAGATCTAAGCATTTTCTTTCGTGACCACTGTTTTCAAAATGCAATTTCAAAGTTAATTCTCAATAAGCTTAAATATTTTAAAACAGAAAAAGTTCATGTACTTCTAATTTATCTCAAATTTAAATAAAAACTGCAGTTGTAAGCAGTAAACACAAAACAATTTAATGTTATTTAAAGGAGACAAATGACATATTGACTATGACTATTTCTTTTAGACTTGATAAAGTATTTTAAATAGTCTTAATACTACAGTTTTGCCAAATGCAATTCAAGTAAGTCCCCGATTTTTCTCTAAGGAAGAATATTTTTGAAGCTGAATCATAAATTACACATTGTACCCTGACAAAATTTCCGTTTCATGGTATTTGCATCAAACCCATTATCTTGTGTTGTTGCTTAGTTACCGGAATTCTGAAGTTTGACACATTTTAGATGGATATTTAAATTTCAAAAAGAATTTCAGCAATGCAGTCTACAGAAAGAGAAATAGTTGGATGCATCTGCCTACTTATTTAAATTTCCAAAGGCAACTTCTTTCTTTGCAAGGGCTTGCTAAGTTTTGGAGAAGGGTACAATCAACATCACTTATCAAGACACACTTAATTCATATTAGTTTTTTGGTCTGTTTTTGTTTTTACTATGGGAATGGAGGAAAAAAATCCCTTTTTGTCTTTATTAAATGTTTAAGGTTTTAAACCTATGATTTAGGTCCTGTTTCATTAGTATAATTCTGTATATTACATACACATGCATCTTTATAGTATATAGACTTACCTGTTCCCATGCAAACACGTGTTGATTGAAATAATACTGAATTTGTTCATTTGCAATGTTAATGCACAGCTGCTCAAAGGAATTTTTTTTGAAATTTTCAAAGCCAAATATATCCAGAATGCCAATGCTCAGTTCATCACCATTTCCACTGGAAAATTAGAGAGGCATTATTTTGGAGTCTTGTTTCCTTCCTTCCTTTTTAATATGGAACACTTCATGAATTTGCGTGTCATCCTTGCGCAGGGGCTATGCTAATCTTCTCTGTATTGTTCCAATTTCAGTATATGTGCTGCTGAAGTGAGTACCCTATTTATTTTCTTCAGAAGTAATGTAAAGCAGGGCATCTCAGAAAACATGTTTTGATTTAGCTAAGAAACTACTAAGCATACACACTTAAGAGTGAAAGTTTTAATTTGAAAAGTTTCCCTTTATAGAACATAAACATAAATTAGGAAGTTTCGATTTTAATATGTAGATGATTAATTTTTTTTTCACTACAGAAACCATCCCTATACTATATTATATACTTGAGCAAAAGAAACTTCTTTCCTATGGGTTTACGAGAAGATCATAGCCCTGAGTGATTAATGCTTCGTAAGGAAAACCTGGTTAAGCACTGAGAACATAGGAAAAATATGTTCAATAAAACCCTTATCAGAAAAGCACAAATTCTGTCAAAGAGTATATTTAGTCTTTAATTTTAGCACAATGATGAAAACATCTTGCTAAAAATATTTTAATTATTTTTAAGAATTCTTATTTATTGTTGAGTCATTCACTCACAATTTTTTAATATAGAACAAATGGTAGCCTGAAGAAAGATATAAATATATGTGGATTGATTTTATAATTAAATGTTTTAAAATAAAATTAAATATTATTTTATAATTACATATTACAAATGAATTCTTTCATGCTCCTCCTGAATGGTTACCTCACTAAAGGTTAGATACTTGGCCCAAAAGTTTGTTCTTCCCCCAAGGAATGCTATACATTGCCAAGTTCTTTTCATGTGAATTTAAAAAGGAAAGTAAAAACATTTCTCTTGATATTTGCCATTTACATAACTACGTTACTCTTAGTGTTGCATGAGGCAGTGATTTGTAAATGACAGCCAACAACTGCATGCTGGGAACTGAAAAAGGATGCTCTCCATAATGGGAGGAATTGACTGAATTTAGAACACAGAGATACAGAACACTTTGAATATGTGATGGGACTGACAAAAGGAAAGCCATCCTATTGAAAGTTCTTTTGAGTAGTAAGAGTAATTTTATGTGGTTATATGAGGCAAAGTGATTAATGCTCGGCAGATCCAGTCAGATGGCGTAGTTGCTATGAGGTAAAGAAGCAACTCTGAGTGGATAATTTTGACTGGATAATAATATGGTGTGGTGTGTATTTTAGTGGAAAAATAACAATGACTTGAATGCTGGAAATGTGTATAAAATGGTCTTTTATGTTTAGTAAGCAAATATGAATGAGGTGATCTAAAGGTAGATGCCCATCTTTTTTTTTAATATACAAATTTCTAAAGATTGTAAAATTGGCATAGCAAAACTTCATGTGTAAATGTAAGGACTTAAATCTTGTGCAATCCTTGGCATCTTTATTTCTAAGATAAGGTACGAGGTAGGCAGAGAGCTATGTTCAGATAACACCATTCTTCATATCCTGGATCTTCCATTTATTAGTTATTTGGAGCATTTCTGAACCAAATTTCAGTGGAGGCCAGAACACCTACTTTTATGGGATTATAGTAAAAGCTAAAGTATAAGAAAACGTTTTCCTTTGCTTTCATGATTCAGTTCAAACCCTCAAAACAAAAACTAAGACTGCCAGATTGACATTTTATACAAGTATAATATGGTATATACTTCACAGTACACCTTCTAATTAAAAGACATATAAATTGATAGAAAGAGGTCACCTTAAAAATTCACTTTCTATTATGTTTATTTATGTTGCTATAGTTTTTATATTCCAACAATTAAAAAAAATTTTAGCTACAGGGCACAATGAAGTGGTATTATTAGGAAATAAAGCAGATCTACTAAAACTTTGATAAATTAAATGATACCAATTAGAAACATCTTCAAAGGGACTCCGAGTAGGGGAGGTTGATAAGAAAGAGTAAAGGGAGTCAAAATATGGTGACAGAAGGGTGGTGAACACGTAATGCAATATACATATGATGTATTAATGAATTTTGAACACTTAAAACCTATATAATTTTATTAACCAATGTCACCCCAATAAATTTAACTTAAAAAATATAAAATAGATTGATGTCATTCTGACATTTGGGAAAAAGTGCTTCTATAAAAATTTTTACCTTGGTGATGTGTCATGCTTCAACAAGCTGTTAATGCGATTGACTATCCAGCTAAAGAGACGGCCATATAAAGTTTTAGCCATAGCATCTCTGACATCAGTAGCTTTTTCTACAGTATTGGGTTGTATAATGGTCTCTCCTCTAGTGACCACACAGTGGGAGGTGAGAGCTTCTTGTAGCTCATCTGCCTGAATGCAAAGCAAAACAGCAGCTAAAAAAGAAACAGATCTGATGTTAGAAGATATTATGGCAGTGAAGTAACTTCCCAGAGAATAAAAATGTCTTAACTGACCATCTTCAAATGACATGAAATCAATATGTGAATGCTATAATGTAAAAATAAGTTCTTGTTCAATAATCTTGATTATTTGTCACTATTTATCTCTACTGGTCAAATGTGGGCTGCTATAAAACATAGCATGGCCCAAAGCAAAGTGGCGGACAGAGTGAAATGTCTGTACACGCGAGTGGTTGTTATGTGATGCCAACATGGTTCCACTGAATTATGTTAAGTAATGTAAGACATAGTGAATAGACAGCATAATCTGGATACCATTACTATATACACACTTTCAAAATGTAAAAATTAATTGGAAGGTAATGAAGACTTTAGGGATATACCCAAATGAATGTATTTTATGTACCTTCTGCAGTGTAAAAGAACACAAAAAGACATTCATATTCAACCCAAAGAACATAAGCCTATCCTGACATTCATATGCCTTTTACTGTACTCCCTTTCAGTTACATATTTCTTTGCTGAATTTTGTTAGAACTTGATGCCCAAACAAACATTATTTAGTCTTTAATGATAATTATTCATTATGGGGAATTTAAAATTAATAATACCTAATCTCAGTGAACTACACTCATTTTTTAATATAATAAACATTAATAACTCAAACTATTACATGACAGGCTAAGTTTTCAAATCAATTGTTCTTTTAAAATATTTTGAACATGTTGAATTTACTTTTAGCATTTGGGACAAGGCATTTACTGGTTATGTGGCTAAGACTGTTGGGCCTTATGTAAACTAAATATTTTGTACATATTGTAGCAGTAACAAAGGCTCATAGCAAAAATCTCACCTTTGAAGTCAACATTTCTTTCTTTCTAGGTATTTTATTGCCATTATTTTGCACATACATATTTATCTTAATATAGTATCTTAAGCATTTCCAATTCTGTTGAATATTGTTTATAAATGTAATTTTAAATTGTTGTATAACATTCTGATATCTAATATATTAATAATTTTTAAATTTTTAGCTGTTTAGATTGTTTCCATGTGTTCATAATTGTAAGGAATGCTGGGATAAATATTTTGGGCATGGATCTGTGTTCTTGTTTGTATTATTTTTTTAGCATAGATTTCCTATATTCATCAATTGGTTCAAAGTATATAAACATATTTAAGCCTTTTATTGCTGCTCTTCAAAAACTCTGAACCAATTACACTCCTAAAAATGAAAGATTGATAATTTCAATGCAATTTAACAGATGCCAGGGATTATTATTTTTTAAAATGGCCAATTTAATAGAAAAAATGCCTCTTTCTTTCAATTTGTTTTTAATTGATTTCTAGGGAAGCTAAAACTAAATACATTGTTTTTTCATATTTTTTACTAGTGATTTGTGGTTCTTATTTTATAAATGGCCTTGCTTCATTGATGTGTTCATCTTTTCCTAATCAATTTAGAAGAGTTCTTTATAGCTTAAAGAAAATAATGCTTTGATAAATAATGCATTGCAAATATTTCTCATTTTTCATTTGCATCAGAATTTCATTTTTATTTTTTTAATAGAAGAGTTTTACTTTTTATTAGTCAAATATTCATTTTAAAAATCATTTCTCATTTTGGTTTTCTGCACATAAAGTCTTCCAAGTCTTTTCTCACCTCAGAATTATATAAACACATCTCGTCTTATACTTTTATGACTTCTTTTGCATTTAAAGTGATTGTGGTTGGTATTCATATTGGTAATTGGTGAATAAGTAATCAAATACCCCACCCCCAGATGATTGGACAGTTGGTAGTCCCTACAACGTTGATTACCTAGTGGTGTGCAATGCCGTTTCTGGTCATTCTACTTCGATCTGGTTTTGAAGTGTGTCTCCAACTGACTGGTGTCTATTTCTATCCCTCATTGTTCATTCATTTCACATATATTTATTGTCAACTACATGCCAGGCATTTTACCTGGGGATATATTGTTAAGTATGATACTTTGCAAAACAAAGTTTTGCCTTGATGGTCTTCATCCAGAAGAAATGGACAACTAATCAAGAAATTTAAGTGGAGGATAGTGGGATGAGGAGAGGGAGGAGATGTTGGAGAAGATGTTAGAGGAGAGTGAAGGGGAGGAGGAGAGGGGAAGAAGAGAGTGAGTGGTGGGACCAGGGAAGAAGAAGGAGAGGAACAGAGAGGGAGAGAGGAAGAATGAGAAAACCTGTTAATACATTCATTAAGTGGTTTCTGATTGAACTGTGGAAAATGGCCTGGAAAAGTTCAAGAATTGATATGGAATGAATAATTGGAAGGGCACTGAGAGATGATATTGTCTAGGATGAAATAGTGATGCAGATAAAGAGAAATGGTCAGATTTGAAAGGTATTTATGGGATAGATTGAACAGAACTGGTGCCTGATTGAAACAACGTACTTGTAAAGCCATTTGGAAAATGACCTTGGTTTGGAGATAATTCCTTATAATTTTAATTATCAACAACTTTAATGTAAATTAGTACAATTTCTATTTTCCATGAGTGGCTATTCCAGAAAATGCTTTAATTAATTTTGAACATATTCATATTAATATTAGCTTTTTTGTGGCCCATATGACCATCTCCTGCTATATAGAAATGTTTTCAATCATTACAATTATTATTTTTTAGTTTGGTTATTTCTAAGTATATTCATACCTACAACATGCCTTTATTACAATTCATTCTGTTGGCTGTTGATAATTCTCCTAATTATGATCAGATGGTGAGATTTGAATCTTATCTTTGGAGTCTTCTGGTTATTCCTTCCACTTCTGATAATCTAATATCTTATGTGTCAAGTAAGTTTTTTTTAATATATGAAAAATCAGGACAGGTTTCCAGGTACATGCCAATCATTACATGCTAACCTCAGACATTTGTTCTGCTGCATTGCCAAACTGGTTCCAGAGACAGTGGGATGGAAATAACAGGGACCTGGGACAGGTCCAGCCCAGGATGAGTTGGCATTTGGCCTGATGAAAATTGCCCTAAAACACCTCATTCTGTTCCTGAGCAAGTAATAAATTAAAAAATATATACAAATAAAAATGAATATCATGCAATTATCCTTATGTGACACACACAGTACGTCATTCGACTCTCTTTAAGAGTTCAGCTGTGAATGGAAGAGAACGGAACTCACAGTTCTCCAGCGCGGCACGATTGGGAATGTGGCTCTTATCAGTCTGGAATTCAGTGGCCACAGAAGAAAACTCAATGTTTCCCACATTCAAGATGGCAGCGAGAATACTGTATATACTTCCGAGTTGCTGAAAGACAGCACAGAAATGTTTGCATCATTCTCCCGTTGAGTGTAGCAGTGACTACGGCTGGGAACAACTGGGGAAGAATCCTTAGGCTCCAGAATAAGACTATGACATCAGACTAAGGAACCAGGTAGGCAAGGTTCCAGAGAAGCAGGGGCTTACGATTTTATCTTAAGAGGTGGGCACGGTGCCTGTTACCCAGGGAGTGCTAAAAATATTTTATGAATGCAAATATGAATACAAAAAAAAAATGAGGAGCTCCTCTCGGGGAATATCTAATTCATGAGGCCACAGAGAAATCTCTCCATGTGAAACTTAACTTCAGAACTTAATGTGGTTGTTTCCATATGTGCATCTTTCTTGAGGTGATTTTAAAAGAGAGGTTGTACGAGTGGAGAAAAGATAGCTAAGGAAGAAAACTCAAAAGATCCCAGCACTAAAATCAAAAGACATGTGTGGTTTAAGACTAAGTATGAGAACTTTGGACTAAAGCCTAGAGTTTAGAGTAATTGCTTTTTTTTTTTATCACAAAATTCTAAATGGTACAGTGAAGAACAGGAAAGATAAAATCCTTTATTGTTTTCTTATTTTGCTGCATTTATGTCAGTCCAGCATCTATACTTAACAAAAAATGATTATTTCACCCACTCCAACATTCTGAGTCAAGATAAATGCTGGAGATGAAAAATATCTTCAGGGATATTTATTCATTCATATATAACATGTATGTTAAATAAATATATAAATATATTTGTTGAATGAATCCTCACCAGCATTGGGTGTCAGTGTTTTGAATCTTGCCCATTCTAATAGTTGTGTAGTGGTATCTCATTGTTGTCATAGTTTCTTATGTAAAAAACGTTTCTGCTTCTGAATTTAAAGATCCTGAAGATAAAGATCTGTGGCTGGTTCACGGGCCCTGTTTAATATCTAGCCCATTGCTTTCTCATGTTTGGTGATCACTCAAGGTCTGTGTAATGAATGAAAAAGTATGCTTTTTATGGTAGATTATGAATATCATGGTGTCCAGGGAAAGTAGAATGAATATGTCATCTTGTGGCTCATTATAATATATAGACTGTATCTGATTTAAAAAAACATAATATTCACAAAGTTTCTTTGTAAGTGACTTTAGGACATGAAGTATAATGCTGTAATACAAAACACCTTCCTCCTTGATAGCTTTGTCAGCCTCAATGTGTAACTTGCCCAGAAGGTAAAATTGAATATTTCCTTAGTTGAGCCCACCATAACTCACAATCTAACCAATACAGTGCACTTTTGTAATAAAAAGAAAAAAATACTATCAAATTATATTTTTAAATGATAAACTAAATAGGCTATATCTTCAAACAAATAGATATGGAATTTAAGACAAAGAATTGAACATATTATAATGTCAGACTGAAAACAACCCTGAAAATAAGAATATGTCCCCATGGGCTTGAATTCTGACACTTGAGGAAAAGCAGTTTTTTTAGGGAGAAAATGAGATAGATAGTTTTGTATAGATTCTAAATGAAATTCTGTGAGCATTCAAGTGCAGTAGTAATTGATGGCTCTGATTCCATTTCATGTTTAATTTAATTAAAAATATTTTTTTTCTTGATATGGGTGTTACTGATATCATGAGTTTAAAACTATAGCCTTTGAGCCTGGAGTTATAAAAAGAATGCAAAATTCAATCATAAGGTATGGGGATGGGATGAATCCAAGAAAATAGTGAACATATGGCTTATGGTTTCCCAATGACAATGGCAGAGAGAACACAGCTCTGAGACTATATTCAGATCTGTGGTTTGAATCAATCATACTGGAACAGCGTTTCTCAATCGGGGACAACTTTGCCCTGAGGGGACATCTAGCAATGGCTGGAGACATTTCTGGTTGTCACAAATAGGGCTGGGGTGTTACTGGCATCTAGTGGGTTGTGGTCAGAAGTGCGGCTAAAGCTCCCACAATGCATAGGACAGCCCCCCACAACAAAGAATCATCCAGTTCCAAATGCACATAGTGCCAAGACTGAGAGACCCCGTCCAAGAGACATGCAGGACCCAGGTCCCAGACAAAGTCTTAAATTCTCTCTCTCGAAGACGGCTCTGAACTTTCAGCCTTAACTCACAACCCTAGGAAAACATAAGAATAGAGGTAGTGAAGTCAATCGACTCTACAGTATCGATTGTGGATTGAATGAGCATCTCCCAAAATTCATGTTAAAGTCCTGACTCCTTAGAATGTGACCTTATTTGGACACAGGATCATTGCAAATGTAATTAGTTGAGATGAGGTCATACTGGATGGAATAGGATGGGCCCCTGAATCCAGTAATGAATGATGTCTTTCTAAAAGAACGTGTGAAGAGACAGACAGACAGACACACACACACACACACACATAGAAAATACCACATCAAGAAGACGGAAATCAGGGTGATACATGCACAATCCAAGAAACACCAATAATGGCCAGGGAACCACCAGAAAACAGGAGAGAGGTGTGAAACGGATTCTCCCACAGCCCTCAGAAGGATACAATCTTGCCTCTGACTTCTAGCCTCTGGAACTGTGTGGGAATAAATTTCTGTTGTTTAAGCCAGTCTGAAAAGGCTGCCTCCTATGTGATGCCAATTAGATAATGTTCTGGAAAAAGCAAAACTATGGAGACAGTAAAAAGATCAGTGGTTGTCAAAAGTTAGATGGGAGGGAAGGATGAATAGGTGACACAGACATGAATTTTAGGGCAGTGAAACCTCTCTGTATGCACTACTCCATATAATATTGTAACAGTGGATACATGTCATAATAAACAGTTGTCCAGAGTCAAACTAAGGGCAATACTGAGAGTGAGCCGTAATGTAAATATGCACTTGGAGTGACAGTGATGTATGGATGTAGGCTCATTGGATGTAACAATTGTACCCCTTTGGGGGCTGCAGTGTTGACAGTGGGGAAGGCTGTGTGTGTGACAGGGCGTGTATGGCAACTGTTCCTTTCCAATCAATTTTGCCGTGAACGTAAAACTGCTCTTAAGGAAAAAAATTACGGAAAAGAAGATGTGCGAGCAGAACTTAAAAACTTAAGAAAAACACTAAGAACTTAGTTTGAAAATCATTAATATATTGAATTAATCATAAAAATATGCCTCCTTTGAACATTAAAAACTAATGGGGGACTGCCCATCAGGGTCATGCACGTCTAGACTCACGAACCTGATCAACGCACACGCTCAGCCTCTGGTACCAGGCTCCTCCTAACTAGTCTCTACCTCTGGTCTTGCCCCTCCCAATCCCTCTTCCATGCAGCTGTCACAGCGATTCTTCTAGCAAGCAAATCAGATCGTCTTATGTCCCCAGTTAACATCCTTCAATGGCCCCTATTTCCTTGAAGATGAAGTTCCAGCTCCTTAGCAAGGCATGAAAAGAAGGTTCTGCATCTTCCGGTGTACCTGCACCTTCATTTCCAGCGACTTTTCTCTCACAGAGTTTTCGGCTAGCCAAACTCCTTTAGGTGCCCCAAATTCCACCTTTAGGTGCCTCAAATTCCACATTATTTTCATACTTTAGTTCCAGTTCACACTGTTCTCCCCCCGTCCCATTCTTTACACACAATCTCACTGTGAAATTGACTATATTTTATTGAAATTATGCTTCCTGTATGTCGCTTCCATCAGATTATAAACTCGTTGAAGACAGAGACTGTGACAAATTCATATCTCTGATTCCTAGCACAGAGCCTGGTATACAGCTGGCACTCAGTGAACGCTTATCAAACAGTTACTATTGAGTCAGTCAAGTCACAGTAAAATTTCTCTCACTTTCGAGACAATTATTTTTTCTTATTTGTATTGAAATCTTTACTTTATGCCTCACACTTTTTGCTCTTCTCAGAACTTATTTAAAAATTCTAATTGTCTCTTTTTTTGGTCTCAGGCTTTGTATCCTGAGTTAGTAGTCAGATTTTATCAGAATAAGACTGTACTAAGTTCATTTGCTTTCTTCCAAAAGCCAATTATTAACTCCTTTAAGTGGTAGAAACTTGTCATTGACATTCTAGAATAGTAACTGATTTTATGCATTTTGAATAAAACCAAGGTATCAAATTATTATTTTTAAATTATCAAATGACTGTAGTGGACTTATATGCATTTCCCACCTGACCAAAAACAATTTTTAAAAATAAAATAGTTCATAGAAATTCAACACTTTGTGTGATGCTTTAAAATAGTCAAAAAGTTCTTTCAAAAATATTATTTGATCATAACTAAAGTCATAACTGATAATCCAAAGAAACTGTACTAGATGGTGATCTTAGACTCTTGTAAGAAATGTAAGCAAAATTAAAGCAGAAAAAAATCCATTCTTATCTTAGACATAAGACATATGACTCAGTGCAGATAAAGAAAGAAAAATTCCTCTCATGACATGGTAAAAAATGCCTCTAAATGAGTTGAATCATAAAGCGGTAGCAGGAAATCATATGTTTTGGAAAATTTATAGAGTTTTTCATTTCCATTCTGTTTTATTTTTAGAGACTATCCGATTTTGATTTGCCTGTTAAAGTGCCTGGATTGTACTGAATCATAAATGTACAAGTGCCTAGTAAACTCTAGAAATAGTTAAGAGGACACATATACCAACACCAATCAGAAAAATCAGAGAATCTATATTGGAGAGTGATCAGAAACTGTGCTGCTGAAAATGGAGGGGAGGAAGCTATGCTTAGAAGATGTGAGAATCATGCTAATTCCCTTGATATTGAAAGTTGCCTCTTTCGAACATGGAATCAAAGTAGCTACTGAGAAAGGGACATATCTAAGGAAGCTAGTGGGAGAACATAAAAAATCAGGAGTGGGATAAAAAGAGAGTAAATACCCACTTGGTTTAATTGTAGTGACTCCAGACTGGGTCCGTCTGCCCTGTTAATTTTGAGTCTCTGCTTTTGGAAGAGAGACCACCATATCCTAGGAGAGTCACCTTGAACCAGATTAAAAGTCTTCACAAAATATGTAGAAGTAATTGTGCTTCAGCTCTAGAGACAGATGCTATATTTTCCTTTTTTGTAAGCTCTATGTTTGGGTGTTCAATAAACAGAATATGTTTATGTTTGGAATATACTGTTTTAAATAAATGAATTTATTTGTCATTGGATGCTAGCTGCAAGACTGGTTTCATTTTATGTTACTAAACATTAGTTCTCCAAGCACGAGAAAGAAGTGGAGCCAAATAAAAGCAAAACATTACCTCTACTGAGTGGGGCTTAGAGGGAAACAAACCAATTAACAGTGATTCCCTGTTTCTAAGACAGCAACCTGGAGGTGGGGGTGGGTGGGGTAGGGGGGAGTTGGGAATTGGTAAGATCAGCTCTTCTGATGACAAAAAGCAGAGAAAAGAAGTACAGAGAGGCCTGGCCTATGGTCAGAATGGAATGCTTGCTTGGCGTACAGGATGCTTCAGCATGAAGGATGCACTGAGATCCATTACCCTCTCCTGTTTTCCCCTTGTCAGGCAGCCAACAAAGCCAGACTGCAGTCTAAAGAAGCATCTACCTCTAGCAACATTCATCTTATGACCGAGAACTGGAGAAAACGGTGGATGCTGCTTTTTTTTTTTAATTCACTTCTTCCCTAAATACCCCTTAGTCTCCAAAGGTGCAAGCTGTAAGCGAGGACAGGGCTAGGACGAAGCTTGAAGGAAGAGGGATGCAGCAGAAAGTGGAGAGCCAGATTTTAATTTTAATTTTCGAAGGGGGAAGTGAAGAAGATGCACCGAGAAGGGGCCACGCCCAGGAAAAGATTGGGGTCAGGGCAGAGTTAGGATTAAACTAATTAGTATCATGTCATCCAGCCGGAACAGCAAATATCCTGTTTTCACTCCTGACACAGCCAACCTAGGATTAATGTGCTGAAATAGTCAAGAGAGGATAAGATCTTATTCCTTTGAGCCAGAGTGAGAGAAAGGCCCGAGTGGTTACCTATGATGACACCTGGAACATCAGAATTAGAGCATAAGGCCAAGATTAAGTCTGGATCAGGGTGGCATGGGGAATCTCGTGGAGTTTCTCCTGTAACGTGTCTGAAATTTTTGGGTAGTGGTTCTATATCACCTGGGATATGCTGGAATTCATGCGTTTTGAATCAGTGACGTCCCTTCCCAGAGCTGAACCAATTACAAACACATTTATTTCACTAGTAATGAAAAACATCTATTTTATTAGGAAATGGATCAGGGTCACCTCTGACTCCAGATGTTCCATTTCAGACCTCCTTCCCAATAAGTAGTAAGGTACGGTTAACAGCACAGTTTTCACCATGATACGGTGTCCATCACTAAAACCTCATTGCGTATGCAAGGTGTATGCCACTCCGCTCTTGACATGAGCTATCCACAGGAAGTTCTACAAGTTTACTAATCTCTTGATTGTCCAACTCCTATTCAGTTCTCATCATTTATCTCCCAACTCTCCAGCAAAGGCTGTTACTTATTGGTCAAGGAAGTTCTCCTGTCCTTAGACATCAATCCAGTCACCCCGACAATCTTTGCTGCCTTTTTTCCTTTCATGAAGGCAGAATAGGGGAATGAGATTCACATACTGGCCACTTTGAGAAGCAGGAATCTCTCTTGCCAGGAGACAGTTCTTCATAGTTATGTATTACAGCTAAGAGCAGAGTCTGTAAGTTGCCTCCTAAACCTTCAGAAATCTTATCAAACAGTGGATTCGGTGTTCCATGTGACAGCCTAAAAACTATCTAATGCATCAACAGGGAGAAGAGCCCTAATTATCTCCTTTCTGCCTAGAGACCACAGAACCATTGCATTTCCTGATTTGAACTTGCATTATTGTAGTTACAGTGTGGACCTGGAGTTGTACGCCCAAGGACCAGCTCCATGAATCTATGGAGAGAATGCATCATTCAGCAATGAAGACGGTCAAGTTGGAGCTTCTATTTCTAAACCAAACAGTTATTCACTTCAGCCCAAGACTTTCTGTGAGTATTCTGTGAGTAGAGTATTTGACTAAGGACACATCAAACTTGGCCTGCCATGGAGTCTATAGTTCACATTGCTCCCCTCTCGTCCATGCAATTCACAGTGTTCTGGCAAAAACTGAGAACTCTTTGGGAAGTCATGGTCCCCAAAATTGTTACTCCTCCTTGGGTGGTCCTGGACACAGCCTGCCAGATTCCCCTCGGCTCCTCCACCTCTCACCTGTCTCTCTCCACAACCCATTAATCCATTTAGAAAACAGAGTAGCAACATATTCCTAACTCAAGGAGGAATTCTAAATTCTGGGGCTCTAAAGCTTCCAGGTAGGGAGTCTCCGCATCACAGAGAAAGGCCACACTAGAAAGATTAACTCTAATAGGTGAAATGTTTCCTGATGGATAAAGATTACCCTGATTTACATAAATATCCCCCCCCCACCTCCCCCCACCCGCAGATAGACCTTAATTTCAATTCAAAAGAAAAATCTTTTAACTGTCTTCCTCTTCCAACCTCACCCAGTTGCTAGAGACCATACTTCCGTTCCTCAGGGTCAAGGTCTTGAAAGTGTCCTCCCCACAGGCCTGCAGCAAGAACACCCAAGGTGGAGCCAAAAGTTTTCGAAGACGGGGCAATACTGTAGCACTTAGCAGTAAGGTTTCATAGTTTCATATTTGAAGAAAAAGCACTTTTCTCTATGCAAACTTTTCTCTATGCAAGAACATGTACATCTTTAAGAATATTACTTTCTGGCAAGCAAATGACTCACTGAACTAAAGGTTATTACTGGCAACCTTCCATTTTAGACGGGAGTCAACTCTGCCTTAAAAACACACTACAAAATGATTAGATAATTTCACTGCACACAATTTAAATGATTTTTGTAAAGTTTCACTTATATCGGCATCTCTACATTTTATATCCTATAGACAAAATTTTCCAAATTTTTAGAGAAGAATGAAGTATTATTTTAGCTCAAGCTCTTAGATCTGCTAACCCAAGGAATCACAGTAAAGTTCTTAAAAAAGACTTTACTAACTGTTTAAAGCTGCAGGAGTATCATCTACGAAAATGAAATTAAAATTCAACAAATTGCACATTAGTTTCCTAAAAGAGTTCATCTGAAAGCCTGATTCAGATTCAGAGTGAAATATTCTTTATCACTGGATCAAATCAACAGCAAACAGTAAACGGCTAAAAGCAGAGTGAGAAAGTTTCTTTAAAAGCCTGCAGGAGTCTTTTAAAACAAAACTGTTATAAAAATTAAAAAATACAATCATTGGCACAGAAATAAATCTTTATGACATGGGTAAATTCAGAGCCTTAAATGCCTTCATTATTAATAAGAAAAATGAAGAAATAGAGGAACCCAGTATTCTCTTTTTAAAAATAAAAACAAGAAAATAAATGACTAAAATAATAAAAATATAAAAATAAAATGGAAATCAATAATACAGAAAATGAAAAAAATTATAGGATGGATAAATCCATTATCTGTTGTTTGTTTGTTTTTTTTTAAGATTGAAAACCCCTTGTAAGATCGGTTAAAAATAAAAGAGAGCAAGGCCAAAAAATATATAGGATTTGAATGTGAAAGGAAAGTCTAATAAGAAAATTTATTGATCAAATCTATGGCATCAGATTTGATAATGATTTCGTAGCAAAATACAGACAAAAGAAAATAAAAATTTGAATATATAATTGTCACAGAAGAATCAAAGGTAATTAAAGACTCAATATCAAAAAGGCCCCTGGACAAGAGGCACACACAGCTAAGTTTTATCTTATCTTAACTCAAAATTTTAAAAACCAGTGTTTCCCAAGTCTTCTCTAATGGTGAGTATCATCCGGGGTGTGTATAAAATGCACAGACAACTAGGTATCTTCATATAGCAGGACTGGTTAGGACCTAGCTATATTTGTCTAAGTCCTTTATATCTTCAGAGACAACTGATTCTAACTCTGATTTAAACTCTTATAGGCTGAAGAAAAACAAGATTAAAAGGCTCACTGGTATAACTTTAATACTCAAATCTGATAAGAATATAAAAAGAAAACTAAAACAATAGATAAATCTCATTGATAAATATAGGTGCAAAAATTCTAAATAAAACACTAAGACACAGAATCCAGAAATTTGTCAAAAGAGGAATAAATACAGTTTAACTACACTGGGTTTATTCCAGAAATGTAAGGATAGTATACATTAAGAAATCTAACAACATAATAAGAGATATGAACAAATGGCTACAGAAAAACTTAATTATATTATTAGGTAATGAAAAGATATCTGATAAATTTCAGCAGGATTCTTAATAAAAATCTCAAGCAAAGTAGCAATAAAAAGAAATTATTTGTGATAAATGCTTTTTATCAGAAATAAGAGCAAAACACCTGTACCATTTCACTTAAAATCAGAAACTAGACAGGGGTAAGCTATAATAATTATTGCTTAATACTGACTTAGACTCTATATCTTAGATGCTCTAAAAACACAAAAGAAAAAGAAATGATTGACATAACACAGAACAAAAGGGTAGAACTATTCTTTTTGCTAATGACATGATTATATATTTAGAAAAGTCTACCAATGGAAGAAATATTTCATTTATAATAACACTCAAAACCATAACACAGTTAGAAAAAAAATTAAAAATAAAGCTTAAGTTCTAGATAAATAAAACTATAAATTATCAAACACTTAAGCAATATCTAAACACATGGAAAGGCATATCATGTTTTGGGATGAGAAGACATAACATCATAAAAATGGCAATGCCCCCAAATTAATATATAGACTTAATACAATTCTAATTAGAATTTCAACTGCAGTTCTGAGAATTAAAATAATTGATCTTAAGGTTTATATGGACAAACAAAATGCCAGACAACAGCTAAGAAAAGCAAGGAAAAGAAGAATGTGAGAACAGGACTTACCTTACTAGGTAGGATGCCTTACTAGAAATACATAGTATCAAACCACCCTACTCAAGTCAACAGAATATTAGTACAGAAACAGAAACAGAAACATGTGGATAAAATGAAGACATCAGAAATAGATTCCATGTTATTCCAAGATACCATGTTAAGGCTTTCAATGGATTAATGACAAAATTTTTTTTAAGACTTTCAAGAAAATCTAAGAGACTACATGTACAATATAGGGACAGGGGACAATTTTAAACCAAGGCTAGAAACCCAGATGTTATACACAAAAAGATAAATTTGTTTAAACATACAAAAATTAAAAGTATGTTTTTGTATGGTAAAAGATATAATAAAAAGTAGGCCATGGACAAGCCATACAACTAGAAACATATTTACAGTACAAATGATAGAAAAATAGAATGTCTACAATATTCAATGAGAACTTATAAACTGACATAAAGCATAGAAATAACTCAATAAAAAGGATGACATACATAAATATACAATTCATAAAAAACAAACCTAAGCAGCCAGAAAACAAATGGAAACATGTCTGAATTCACTATTAGTCAAAGATATGTGAACTTGAAATGTGATTTAACTTTCACCTATCGAACTAACGAATATTTAAGAAGCCACAACACACTGCCAGCAGATGTGGGAAGATGCTCACATACATTGCTGGTGGAAATGTGAAGGATTCCAGGCAATCTTGGAATTCATATTCAAATTTAAAAATATATATGACCTTTGACCCAGCAATCCTACTACTAGAGACCTACCCCATAAAAATAAAAACATTAGTTAATAAAGACATATTTGGTTTTGCTCATGGTGACAAAGATCTGGAAACATTTAAGAGTTGTATTCCCAGCCACAGCTGAATGGACGAATAAATATTAAACACCATGGGATCCTCTATTGCCTTTAAGATAACTGAGTTAGTGTGATACTAGGTGTCTTAAAGGGATTTTCACTAAGTGTTGGTGAGAAAAAACCCATATAGAAGATTGTGTGTAATATAATCCCATATTAATAAAACAAGGCCTCCCCTCCAGATATATGTACATGGACATACTTGTGTTTGCATATGTGGTGTGTGTAGGGTGTGTGGTGGTGGTGGTGGTGGTGGTGGTGGTAGTGTGTGTGTGTGTGTATGTGTGTGTGTGTGTGTGTGTGTGTGTGTGTGTGTGTGTTATGTGTCTACAAGCAGGATTTTATGAGCAGGGAGATAAATATGGAATATTGGACTCTGTATGCTAGGTTTTAATATCCATTAACTGGGGAAAGGGAAAAAAAGCAGATATGGATAGAAAAGGATGGGATGAGAGAAGAGAGAACTGAAAAAAGTGAAGTTATTAAAAAGTCTTCACTAGAAATTGACAAGCTGAACAAATTCATATAGAAATCCATGGGACCCAAACAATCTTGAAAAGGAACACAGTTGAAGGACTCAAACTTCCCAATTTCAAAACTTATTACAAAGCTACAGTAATCCAGACAGTGTGGTACTGGCATGAAGACAGACAAGTAGATAAATATAATGGAATGCAGAGTTCAGAAGTCAATCTATAAATCTGTAGTCAATTGATTTTCAACAAGGCTGCCAAGATCGATCAGTGGGGAAGAACAATCTTGTCAACAAATGGCTGTGATACAGCTGCAAAATGCAAAAGAAGTGGGACTTGTTTGGTATGTGAATTATATCTTAATAAAGTTATAAAAGAGACTGTACTAGAAAACAGCATGTAATACGATCACATTTATGTATTTACATAAAATTTTATATATACACGGGAGATGCAAATATAAGTAAAATAAAAGATTGAGAACAAAATCGAATTCAATTATATCTCAAGGTTCCTGTTCCCTCATTTGTAAAGTAAATATTAGAATTCTAGTTATTTTTTAAGGTTGTTTCAGTAATTACAAGGGTGATGCATGTGAAGTACTTAGCACAATGCTTGGCATATACTAATCACTGGATAAATGCTAACTCATCATTAGTGACAACAAAAAGATACTCCCTCAAGAGGTTCAGATGTCTTTCCTACTTACCTCCATTGTAAAACCTATGACTTTAAAACACTGCTCAATTAACTCATATTGGGATTTATAGAAACTATTATTCGTCAGGTCCTGTACTGTTCTGAGGTGGTCGTTTTGTAGGTATCTGGGGAAAAAAAATTAAAAGATGGTTAAAAATCTAAAATTAATGGAAAGTGAAAGTTTTACTTATGAAAGTACCACCTGCTGGGTTACCTGGGAGGCTTATTTTCAGGCAATTTGTAATGGGCTAGTTTCTTCTTTTCAGCTAAACCAGCGTAGATGTAGTAAAAAACATGAAAATTTTTTTCTCCACTGCAAAAATAAGACATTTTCAGTAAGGTGGTTAGTAAGAATATTTATTAATTGTTCAAATTACTTGGCAATATAATTATCAGAAAAACAACACTTGTGAGTGCCAACGTGGGTTTCCCCAAATACTGGAATTTGGCTTTCTGTGTTTGCTATTATTATTATTTTCAACAACCACTGTCATTAAATTCATATAAACTGCTGAGCACTTTATATAAATCATTCAGCACTTATGCTACCAGGCATTGTTGTGGGCACTGGGGATGTAGCAGGACAAAACAGTCAAAAATCCCTCATTTCTTGGAGTTCACGCACAAGTGGTACAGACAGAAAAAGGATCAAATTAATAATATATAGACAGCATGCCAGACGACCTCAAGTGCTACACTACCTCGTCTATCTGCCATACCCCTAGTTATTCAGGAAGTTCACACTCAAGGAAACTGAAGCTCAGAGGGGCTACTTATCTCTGGGTTCAAACCAGGGCTGTTGGAGTCCAAAGCCCACATCTTTAACCACCTGGGGCTCAGTTTTCTCACTTGTATGAGGCTTGTGTTTCTTAGGAGTCTCAAGGTCCATGACTCTGTGGTCTATGCATAAACAGCATTTCTCAGATGCTGGAATCATACAGTTAAGCGAATGTGGGTCACAGCAAGGTCCGTCTCAGGCTCTGGATGATCCACGACATAACCGCTAGGACTTCAGCATCCCTTCTCTCCTTGTCTTCCTTTTGCTCTGGAGAGTTCCCGGGATGGATCATACCTTCTCTCCAGGATCAGGAAAGTTCTCTTCAGAAACAGAGAACAATCTTCCTGCATTACAGCTCACAGTCTCCACTGTTCCTCTGTGGCCTGCTTTGCTCCTGCTCTGATGGCCGTGATGGTCGTCTGGGAGACCCTGGGGTTTGTCTTGTGGCACTGCCCTTCTGATGCTCCCATGGCACCTCCCTCTCCTTTGGGGTGGTCCTCAATCCTCCCTTGACTACTCACTCCGTTACCACCGAGCTCACGAGACCGGGGTTGGGACAGAGTTCCTTCTACAGGATTGAAATTAATCACAGCCCTCAAAACCTAAGGCCTTGCTGTCTTTATTCCTTTTTTGTATTACTCCTCTTTCAGTTAGTATAAGAGTCCCACCCCATCATAAAGCTCTGGGTGTTACAAGAGGGTCTGTGTCAGGAGGTACCAAATTGTCGCTGTACAGTGCTCCTCCTTGCCACTGCACCGGCCAGAGTTCTTTTGAGAAACAGTACTAAAAGGGTGTGTGTGAGTGTGTGAGTGTGCACATACAATGTGTGTGTGTGTGTGTGTGTGTGTGTGTGTGTGTGTGTAAAGAGAACGAAAGAGAGAGATTGATCAAGGAGAGAAAAGAGAAAGACTCCAAAGACAAATCTTAGGCAAATACACATTTTGAGAATAGATGAATGAATTTGAGTCAGAGGTGAAAAATTCAGAGGTGTGAGAAAAATCAGGACCCACTCACAGAAGAAAAAGCAGGTGAGCTTTTTGAGAAAAGCAGTGGTCCCCTGGCTGAGATGCTAAAGTGAGAACTGGCACATCCTTCAGAATGGTTGTAGTCACACCCCAAGTCATGACTGTTGCAGTCACCAATAACACCTCAATGAATACTAACACTGTATGCAGAGCAAGGTTAGGACAAAACCGTAAGTTTAGTTCTTGTCTTTTCTCACCACCAAATAACAAAACTTCTCTAACACCAAATAACAAAACTTCTCTAGCACAGTCTATAATTCAGTGTGCTTTGTTCTAATGAAATCACATTGATTGCTCTGTGTGTCACACCTTTAATGCTTAAATGATGCAATGTACAATTAGAGAAGTGACTCATAAATGTAGACACACAAAATTGGTGGTTTTCTCTTTAATTACCAGTTTATGTATACTGAGAACTATAATTTGATTGGACCTGGAGGTGCTATAGGAAACAGACTAACCTTTAGTGGATAAACATTTAGAGAGTTAAAGAAACAGAAAAAAAAGGTATGGCCAAGAATTATCAGTTCCATGTCTTGCCCTAACTATATCAAAAGTTAGCAAATGGTATTTCTCTGTCTCTGGCCCCAACCCCAATGTTGTATCTTGTAATACTTCTTTAGAGTCCCACCCAGCCATCAGCAGGAAGGTCCTCAGGGCTGTCTCATATGTGCTCAGACCCTGGGGACCACCTGTGCAGCCAAGGCCTCGAACACCCTCAAAAACACAGCAAATTTCTTACAAGGGTGCAGCTTCCCCCACCTGTGAAATGTCTGAATCTCCAACAAGGTGGCCAGCAATAAGGCTTCGAAAGCCCACAATGCAGCTTTGCATTCATATTCATGAAACAGTGCTTTTAATTTTTCATTTTTAATTACAGCTTCTTCCACTAAAAGTCCCTCCTCTAGACAATGCAGTCTCCTCAATCCCTCTACCAGCCACCCCCTGCTCACGCTTAGCAGATGAACACAATTCTTACTTTCTTGAGAGATTAGAAACCAACAAGTGATCAGCAAGCTTTGTGTCAAAGCATACATGGCTCTCCAGGAGACTGTGAGCTGCTTTACTGCAGGAATCCTATCTTATTTAGCTTTGCACATACTGTGCTTAGTAAATTCCTGGCACGTAGTAGGCACTCAATAAATATTTGCCAAGTGGATGGATGAATGAATGAATAAACTGTAGTCAGAGAGACATGGGTTCATATCCCAACTCAGTCATTTATCAGCTTCCTGATATTAGGCAACTTATTACAATTCTCTTAGTCTCCGTTTCAGTAATTGCTCCATAAATAATGCTGTCCCTTCCTCCAGAGTAGAGAGCACCACATCTGCCACTTTGTTGACGTCTGCTGTAGCGTCTGATAAAATGCTGGGCATGTGAGGGAAATGCAATCAATGCTGAAATAAACTGTAGTGACAGAAGAAAAATGCAGTGAAACAGCTATAATTTATATTTACGAGAATTATCTAGCATTGACTTCGATGAGCTCACTTTCTTCTTTTAAGGATTTCTTCTTTAGAATCATCCACATTTAGAAGAGGATTTAAGCCTCAAGTTATATGATAGTATCATTATTAAAAATATAAAACTAAACATGATCAAAGATGACCATTGGGGTGGGATGACATGGGCAGAGGCAAAAAGAGAAGAAAAGCACTTATTCATTTTAAAAAAAAAAGGATAAATTCATTTAAACACACACACACACACACACACACACACACACACACACACACTCACACAATTGTCTGCTTTGTTTCTTTTCTGCCACCTCAGATCCAAAAGGCTTCTGTAGAATTGAAAAATACAACTGAAATTCAGTTAAAAAAATTGTAGAAAAAATGAAAAAACTGTAAGGCAGATGTGCTCAAATTATAACTGAGTTGTATTTCAACCTGAATGTAAATTTGGAACTTGGAGTGCTTGCCCACAATAAATGATGTTGTAAAACTAGAACAGTTCTTTAGGACAGCTGGGGGAAAAAAAGCTTGCTTAATTCATAGTATGTCTAAAATGTAATCCTAATTGTACGATTTCCTAGAATATATCCTACAGTATTTCGATAGGCATTCTCAAGATTATTTCCATGGTTACAGACCCAGGGCCTCATTGTATAGCTCCAGAGGTTACTGTCCACGATTTATTCTACATGTGACTGACACTCCTGCACATAACTCCATAGAACTCACTGCGAATGGTGCCCCCTGACTTTGTGCCACAGGGAGGCCCCATCTAATTCTCAAACATTTAGCCTCTCAGGTGGACTTGCCCCAAAGGCCTGAAGGAGAGTCTTACAGTTATGAGAGCAGGACACATCGCTCTGGGAACCAGTTAAGTCTCCACACCTCCATAAGACCCCAAAGTTCCTCTAGGCATGGGTGGCAAAGGCCACCCATGCATGTCCACTAAGTTCTGGGCACAGGGCATCCAGTGATAACAGCAGCTGCTGTTTACTGAATACCTTCAATGTGCCACTTACTGTACTAGATGTTTTATTTCTAACATCTGGTGCAATTAGGATTATATTATGTTATTTCTAATCTTCACTCTGCTACCAACACTAGTACTGCTGATAATGGCTTAAACTTACAGGCTCTTACTATGTGCTACTCATTGTGCTAAATACTTGACAGGCATTATCTTAATCAATAGGTCTTTTGCGATTTCCATGATAAAGATGAGAAATTGAAGTACAGAGAGGTTAAGTATTTCAAATCACATACTCAGTAAGTTGCAGAACCAAGATCCTAGAAAGGTCCTTAGAATTTAAATATCTTACCCAAAGTCGACTTGCATGTCGTAGAAACACAATTAAAAACCATATCTGTCAAATATTCTTTCCTTACATATTCTGAATTGATGACCAAAGGATAATTTTCTTCATTGAGGGTTGAGCTCAGAAGCTGGACTCTAGGTAACTTATCCTTGCAATTTGATCATAATTAAATGATAGCAAATTTGAAGGCACTTAAATTAAATAGTAAGGTACTAATATATAACAAAAGCTTGTGTTTCCATAAATTTAACATGTGACATATTGTAGATATGTGTGGCATAAAATCAACATAAAAATACGAAAGCTTCTAACTTGCCACACTTCAAAAATATGTGTGTGTGTGTGTGTGTGTGTGTGTGTGTAACCACCAGAATAGAAATCTAATGTTGTGACTATAGTTTTCTCATAAGAATGACAAAGATATTTTGGAGTCATTAGGCCAGGAGAGAAATTTGGTCATTCAGCTACAAACTGCCAAAAGGAACTCATTCAGCTTAATGCCAAAACATCATATTGGTGGCTTTAATCAGCTGGCAATAAAAAGGGCAACACAATAAAGCCCGTTCTTGAATCCTTTATTTGGTCCCTGGTGTATAACCATAGGAAAAACAGGACTGCTACAAAGACCTATTTATACTTTTTAAAATTCTTTTTACTAAAAGAATAAAATGACTGCTATTTCTAATTAAATTTTACATTAGTTTTGTGTAAAGAAATATATTGTCTCTTATCTCAGAAATCACTCTAATTTATCCTGTCTGTATCTGTGATAGGCATAGATTTTCTATCCAGCATCATAAATTTTAGGGTTATTTTTTAACTCCTCTACTGGACGTTAGGGGAGGACAGGACAGAGGGACCTCTTTGTTTCTAATAGCAAGTACTATGCACGTAGTAGATAATCAATAAAACTTCACTGAATTTTTGTTGCTATGGCATTTGTGACACATGTCATTTGTGACATGCATGTTGCTTAGGAGACACATGTTGTTTAGGGCATGTATATCATCTATGACACATATTTCAATTATGACATATCACCTATAACACATGTGCCACTAATGATGCATCATTCATGACAGCATGCTGCTTGGGGCTCATATGCCACTTATAACACACATGTCACTTATTTCACAGATGTCACTAATGGCAATGTATGACACGTGTTGCTTAAGACACATATGCCACTCATGGCACTATATTTGCTGTTCCTCAGAAAACAGAAGATGTTTGATGTGAACTTACAGGGCTTGGTGGATAACTCGAGATTTCTCCAGAAGGTATTCATAAATCTGTGCTCCCACTACAGCTCCAGAAGAGGTAAATTTCATTTCCAAGTATTTTCCAAATCGGCTGGAATTGTCATTTATAACAGTGCAGGCATTGCCAAAGGCTTCTACCAAATTGTTCACCTGTAAAATCTTCTCTTGAAGGGTTATATTACCAGCCTAGAGAAAATGTCAAGATATATTTAAAAATATAAAAAATTAATTTTGCATATAATAAAATGTCTCTTTGATAAGCACTTTATGTAGGTACAAATGTATGAGAGTATACTGCCAGACACGGCAACCTGACCTGTCTCTCTCCCCACCCCCATATGCGTATTCACCCACTTGCTTCCTTAGAGAGGTGAAGAAACTTTCTATGCTTTTTCTATTTAAATATAGTTCTGTTCAGTGATTTACAAACACGATTTATGCATACTAAGGCACATGTCTCATTTTGTTATCCCTCTTCTTCCTTCCTGGGCCCCATCCAAATTTTCCCAAAGCCAGAACCTGAAACTAGGGGAGTAAAGATAGTGTGTAAATTTGAAATCAGAGGAAAGGGAATAATTGGGAAAGCCAAGAACATCTTAGACGTGTGGGTGGGGAATCCCAGGCGAGGCCAAGGGGCCTACTTGTCTGTTCCTCTATTCTTTCCCATCCCATCTCAGATTCTCCTCCCCTCAAACAAGTGTAATTTTTCTTTCTTTGTCACTTTACTTGAAACTCCACTAAGTAGAAATTTACTTGGATTAAAAGCCAACCTCCTTTAGAAGAGCATCCTCTACTCTGAGAAGCTTAAAGAGATTTCAGTCAAACACATCTTGGTAGAGACTGGATCAAATAGATTATTTTCAGTGAACTACCTTGTGGAGCTCAGCTGTGTGAAAGGTATCAACATTTTGGAAGTCAGGAAGAGGAGCAGTAGGTATTTTTGGAACACAGGATACAATAGAATGTGAGTAGGTATTTTTGGAACACAGGATACAATAGAATGTGAGTGGGCTGTGAGGGGATGTTCACAGTGAGGTTATAAGGTCATATAAGAATTTTGGGTATTTTCTAAAAGAAGCAATAAGGGTGGAGAGAAGAGAGTAACAAGAATTGGGACAAACTTAGCTTTTTTGAAATGTTGTTTGGAGCTGGTCTTGTACCCATGAAAAAGGTGAGATAACATCTTCATCACCCTCTATTAAGTATCAGTGTTCAACTAAGTAAGGTTTTGGAACTGCATATTACAAATGTAAATTCAATCCACTAAACTTCCCATGTTTGTACCTGGCAAGTCTTTATCAAGGAGATAAGCAAAAACCATGATAAGACCTGATAAGGGTAGGATTCTGAGATGTATGTATGTGTGCATGAATATATATTGCCATTCTCAATTAATATTAAATCACATTAGCTCTAGAACAAGATAAAGAGATTAGATAAACAAGTTTGCTGAAATCTACAAAATAATATTCACCACATACAAGTTAATCCATTATTGTTTAAAACCTTTATCCGTCTACAAATCAAGAAAGAATGGCAAAGCCCCGTCTATTACAAAGGCTTGAATAGATTAACCCAGGTGTTCAACTCTTCCATGTCAGGATAGTACACTGTGTCTTGCTACCCCTCTCCCTCAAAATCACATCTTATTTCACTGTACTTAAAACTTTTTAGAATGATACTCATCCTAATTATAAGGAGAGGGGAAGGTGATGGGCAAGGAGATGGGGAAGGGACTGAGATGACAGCTCTGAGGGAGCAACACCTTCTTGTTCTCTTCAGGCTCTTCCAGTCCTTTGGGGTCACAGGTCTGGTCAGTAGAGGTTACAGTAATCCAGGAGCAAAGTGTATTTTTATTCCACACCAATACACATGATTGAAAATATTAAAACTAGTTAATTGATTTTTAACAGGAACATGGAATTCTTTCAACTCATTATTTTGAAAATGAATTAGACTCAATTAAGCAGTTATTTTGACACTATGATGTCTCACCCCTTTATAGAGAGGTTAGATCTGGCCTTCTACCCATAGTACTTTGTGACACAAAATTCCTATAATTAAACAAGGGCAAAAATTTTAACATGACTCTAATTGTAACTATGTAGATCACAACAAAAATTTTCACAGGGATAAGTTGTACATGATGAATTTTTTAGCTATTAGTTTAATAAAAACATATAATTCTTCACCTATCTCATGTCAAGGACTCTACACAGAAGATCAAACCAAGTCTCTATCATCAACCTCCCTTTTTCAAAAATTAAGATGTAATTTACATACAGTAAGATTCATCTTTTATAGTGCAAAGTTCTGAAAGTTCTTAAACACATAGTCATATTACCCGCACTACAATCCACAAATAAAATAATTCCATCATCCCCCCAAACTGTATCATTATCCTTTGTAGTCAATACCTCCCTCTATCCTCAGCCAGTGATAATCACTAATCTGTTTCTGTTTCTATAATTTTAAATTTGCCAGAATGACATATAAATGGAATCACACAGTATGTAGTAAGTCTTCTGAATCTGGCTTCTTTAACCTAGCATAACACATTTGAGATTTGTCTAAATGTCATTAATAAATTTCATTCATTATTTGTATTGGTGTCCATTTATTCATTTTTTAATGATCTGATTTCTTATATTAATGAGTTTTAAGAGTTTTAAAACATATATTATATTAAGGATACAACCTATTATTAGATATGTGACATGCAAATAGTTTCTCTGAGTCTGTAGCTTGTGGTTTTACTTTCTTAACAGTGTCATTCAGAGAACAGAAGTTCTTAATTTTGGTGAAATCCAATTTTTTCATTTATGGATTATGCTTTTTATGTTGTATCTAACAACTACTGTGGCTTCATAGTAAGTCTCAAAATCAGGTAATGTTCTTTTTTCACAGATCAATTTGTGGAGACTTGACATGTTGATAATATTAAGTCTTTTAATCCATGAACATGGTATATCGCTCTAGGTCTTTTTGAATTTTATCAGTTTTTTCTACTTTTCAGCATACAACTCTTCCATTTGTTTTATAAGATTTAGATTTAAATAGTGCATGTTTTTTGATGCTATTGTAAATGATACTTTTAAATTTCAATTTCCAATTGATCATTTCTGATATATATGTATAATTATTAAAATACAATTGATTTTTGTAATATTAACTTCTCTTTGGCCTGCTAGCAAAAAAAGGAGAAAATTTTTTTAAAAAAAGCATTCAGTGACTGTGTTGGGGCTAAAAAGAGAGAAAACCACAGTTATAAAGCTTTGCTGACTAAAAGTTAAGAAAAGTTAGAACTTTCTTAAAACAGAGCATTGCTTTTTATATTGTTTGTTACATTTTAAATTAATAAAGGTTAACAAGTGTTTTATAATTTCTGTGCATTATTAAATGTGAGAATTAGTGAATATTAATCTAATCAGCCATATTAGGTTCTAAAATCCAACAAATATTTGTTAGGGCAGAGAAAAATTAACCTATACCTTTCCAAGCACCGTCAGCTGCTGAACCAAAAGATGAGCACTTTCAGTCTTTCCAGCGCCACTTTCTCCAGAAATCACAATGCACTGCACAGTGAGAGAAGGAAACTGTAAGAAGGCTTTATTCCCATGAAACTTAGCTGACACACAAGAGACTAAGAGCAGAGTTTCTAAGAACATGAGACTCCTTACCTGGTCCGAGCTGTACGTCACCATAGACTGGTAGCCTAAGTCAGCCATCGCAAAAATGTGAGGAGGGCTGGCAGTTCTCTTTGCTCCAATATATAGTTTGGAATGCTGAGGGTTAAAAATATATTATATATTTTGTAGGGTTTTTTTGTTTGTTTAAGCTCCAGTTTTTAAAACAAAACATAAATCGAAGTAAAGTTTCATACCACCAGAACTACATACACGTTACACACACACACACACACACAAACACACACACACACACACACACACACACACACACACACACACACACACATACTCTGCACAATTCACGTGCAATCATGTAAAATAAAAGCCTGACATAATGCAGCCCAGAAATATAATATGAGAATATAATATAATATCACTCTGGTAGCAGCATTTAAAAGAAGACTTTCTTGGAAGTGGTACTAAAGGTTTTAAAATACTATTATTTCTTTAAACAAAAAGACATTTTATAAATAAGACAATCAGGTATTATTTTGTTGACTATTTGCTGGATATAATAATGTTTGACATATGATCACTACTTTTTTCCTTTTATATCATTTCACATACATTCTTTCACTTTATTTGTCCAAGATCATATAGGTAATTAATAGCAGAATTTGCACTAAAGCCCAGATCTCTGACACTTAGGTTCATAAATTTGCCATTTTCTTATAAATTTTTAAGGATGACAGAATTATATATTTTTCACATCCAATAAACAATTCTTAGGTCCAGTATTAAATAAATTTCCAGAGTATAAAAATACTATTCTATATTTAAACCATTCATGAAACATGCATTGTCTGATATTAAAAATCAATCAATATGTCAAAAAATATCTAAACTCAATAATGACAAGTTTTATAGCTATCAGGTATATATTACTAATAAGAACAATGTAATTATACTTTGACTCTCCCTTACTTGGTCCAGAGGTAAACATTAAGTACACACGTTTTTTATGCATCTGTTTATTGATATCATACTTAGTACAGATCAGTTATCAATAATTGAAAGTAATTAACATTCTGCTACATACTATTGGAAAAATGAAGACTACATACTATATCCAGATTGATTCATCTTCTATTTTTTCCTGTCTCTATGTTTTAACAATAATTACTTAACTGTTTATTCAAGGCACTGAATTAAACTTTCTTTGGCATCATTTAATTTAAATATCTGAATAGTGTAATTATTAGTACAAAGTAAGAGAACACAAGCCATCACATACCTCTGAGGAATAAAGACCCAGATTCTGGAAAGGGTTGAGAGCAATGAGTATATCTCCCACATAGATATAAATCTGATCTCTGGAATAACACTTCTCAAGTTGCTCTGAGACTGTATTCTATAATAAAACAAAAATATATTTTTAAAAATGATTTATGGTCAATTACAATTTAAAAAGTACACAATAATAAACGAAACATCTAGAATCTGGAGCAAGGCTCATAAAAAAAATAAATATATTGACTGTTTAAAATGTAACACTGGGTCAGCAACTAATGTTTCATTCCACAGGCATTTTTGGTTTTGGGAGTCACAGGGGGATGCCATTGTTACTGGCGTTTTCCAAAGGACAGATTTGATATTACGTGGATTTTATATATATATAATGTTTTCAAGGAAATAAGTACATGTCAAAGATGAAGTAAAGAGAAGAAACACCAGAAAAGGAAAGGGAAGATACAGTGAACATGATCTTATTCCAAATGGAGGTTATTCAATGGCTCTGTGGAATGTCTTAGCCCTTTGCTTAGCTATCTGGCTTTACAAGGCAGAATGAAAAGTTCAGAAAAGTAACTTTCATAGTTGATAAATCATGAGTACATAGAATCAATTTTAATAGCATCAGAAGTCATCATTTAGAATACATGATACAAGAGAGAAACAAAAGATCTTAGGTCAAAAAAGAGACAGAATAGAAAGCACAGACAATAGAAATAAACTAACCCAGGGTTTAACATATAAGTCAACAATGTGATAGCAAAGCCTTCTTTAAAACCCACAAACCTAAGAATTCACATCATTGGAAAATTTGATATGTAAGGATTCATAAAGGTTTTGGCAATCTCTGGCTTGCAAACACGATTTGATTACAAGATGTTTGATGTTTGCGAGAGATTATTTTAAGGAAGTACTTGAGTTGTTTACGCAACCCTAAATTTACCAAATGACTACTTCTGTTCAGAAAATGTCTCCTGATTTGTTGCATGTCTGAGCAAAATGCTCAGGCATGAATCAGAGGTATTTTAAAAAATAAAAATCTGTTGATCAAGCAGGAAAGAGTTCCCAACCTTTCACTGAAAAGAAACTATTCATTTCTCTAATGATTTGATTATCTAGAATAAAAGGGGATGCGAGGAAAAGAGGCTGAAACTGTAATTTACTGGCTTGCATTTGTACCTTCCCAAGAGATGTTTGAACTATTTCTGAGGTCAATGGGATAGGAGTTTCAAGCAGAATTCAATGCCCTAAAAGGTTAGTTCTGGGAGAGTAGGGGTTCTGTGCTCCCGCGGGGGGACCACTGACCGTGGTGACAGACAGGCTCCGAGGTCCCCTGGAGGCCTCCAGGTGCAGCCCCTGAGAGTGGAACCGACGAGGAGTAAGTGGAAGGGTGCCACAGCGGGGTTGTAGAAGGCTACTTTTTAACCTCAGGAAATCATCTCTGTGAAACTTCCAGAAGGAATTCAGGGGAAGAAGGGTCATGACCTATAAACATCTCATACTCGTGGGCACACACACCTTTGCAATTTGAGTATTAAAAAAAAAAAAACACTGACCCCAGGTTGGAACGATCTGCAAATCTGAGTTACAGGTATTAAAACTGAAGATAAGAGGAAAAATCAGGAAGCTCAGAAGCAAAGGAAGCATGAGACGTACGGCTGCCATTCAAACAACCTACTGCTCATGTCACTTCTACAAATTAAAAAAAAAATCTAGAATATTTAAGTTCAATTAAACTGAGTTTCTTACCTCATCTAGAACTTCTAGGGTTGCTAAATCATCCACATCCTTCAGACTAGAAATCAGAGATCTGCCGAAGTTACTTTTCTTGGTGTGAATACGTTCATGTCTGTGGAACAATACAAAAAGAAAAACCTTTTCTGCTCTGAGAGCTTATTGCTGATCAGAGTAGAAGTAAGTTTTAGATTCACATGAGACTGGAAAACTTCTATGAAGCTGATTTGCTAAATTCAATGATAACAATTTACCAGAGAATAGCCTAATGTATTTGATCAGTTTCTTTTCTCTACTTGAAAAATGCGACATGTCAAACTTACTTCACGGATGATCAAGAGTTCATTATTCCTATCAAGAACTATCCTATACATAATTTGCTTTGAAGTTTCCTCTAAATTCCTATGTGTAGTTTAATTGTCTACAAAGTGGTGAGTCAGAGAGATCTGAACTCATTAGATTTCGTCTGACGTAGTCAAGAAATGATAATTTAAAAAATTATTGTTCAACAAAATACAAAATACAAAATAAACCGCACTGTGGATTTTCCAAAGGTTAAATGCATTTAGAAAACCGATTTCAGACATTAGGAAGTTTATTTCAAAGTAAAATATTTCCGCAACTTTGCCTAACAGCATAAGGATCTTGATTTGACATGGAGGCTGGAGAAGTGGCTGAGATAAACGCAAGGGTTTGTTTAAACTTTTCTGGACCTAAAATTATTATCCGTTTTATCTTGGGCAAAACTGTTTTTTCAATGCTTATTAATGGACATGTTTTTAAGCATCTGAATTTGTCTGTTAGTGAAAGGGGAAAGAATAGACAGTGAGGAATGATAAGAATCGCACCACTCACTCAGTGAACTTTAATGCTTTCTTTTGCTGAGAGAATTAAGTCACTATTGACAAAGTGTCCTCATCTCTATCTGCGGCCAGCCCTCTTTCTGTGCACTAGATTCTGTCTCCTCTCACTTATTCAAGGACATCACTTCTAGTTCCTCTCTCACTCCAACATCACTCATTTTTCCCATCTCAGCTATTACAGCACCCATATCAAAAACAAACAAACAAAAACATCCTTCCTTGACTTCCAGTTTCCTCCATTCACTATTGCATTTCACTGCCTTATAGCAAAAATCTTCAAAAGAATTTTCTATACTTAATTTCTTTAATTTCTCTCCACCTAGTTAGAAAACCCATTTCTTTTCAACCACATGGTTCAACCCAGCGGTCAATTCTAATCTTCGTTTCCTTAACTTAGCAGCAGCACATAACAGACTCCTGCTTGAACACATCCATCCTGGCTTCCCGTACACCTCTCTTGACTCTCTTCCTTAACTGAGTGTCTTTTTCTGGTTCCTCCATGTCTTTCCGTCACATTTTGGAGTCTCCCAAGCTTGAGTCATTGGAGCTATTTTCTTCTCAATCTACATTCGCTTTTTGATTTCATAGCTTTAAAAACATTCATATACTGACAACTCCACTAATCTCAAGACTTAAGCATCCAGTTGCTTACTCGACACATCACTTGGAAGTCTGACATATCAGCAGACTTAAGGCATGCTGAACCACGCTCCTGAATACCCCAGCCCCATGAGGCTCATCCCATTTATCATACTGTTCAGGTGAAAACCCCAGAGTGGTTCTTGGCTCTTCTTCTCTCACACCCCTTATGTAATCTACATACAAATATATTCAGTGCTAATCATTAAATTATATCTAGAACCAAACATTTCTCGCCACCATCTTCTCTACCACATTTAATCTCACTTTTAGCCTCTCAAGTGGTTTCCTGCTCTCCCCTTTTCCTTCTTACTCTTTTCTCAACACTGCGGTCAGAGTGATCTTTTAAGAAATATGTAAGATTTGTCTTTCGTTTTTATTTCCTTTGCAGCCCCATCTGTAATGAACTTTATTCTCTTTTCACAGTCCACCTCACATGCCATCTCTTTTAAACCTCTCAGCATAATTCTATACATCCTTCAGGACAATCATCTGTTAAGTCATTTCAGTCAATCATTTGTGTATAACTCTCATTCCCTTTACAAGACTATAAGCTCAGGATAGGGCCATCTCTTCAACATAGGGTGCTGGAACAACTGAACATCCATATGCAAAAATTTTAAAAAATGAATCTAGACACTAACTTTACACCTTTCATAAAAAAGAATTCAAAATGGATCATAGACCTGAATATAAATTCAAAACTATAAAACTAGAAGATAACAGAGAAGAAAAACCCAGATAACCTTGGGTGTGGAGATGAATGTTCAGATACAACACCAAAAGCACATCCATGAAAAAAAATACTGATAAGTTGGATTTCATTAAAATAAAAAACTCTGCTTTATGAAAGACACTGTTAAGAACAAAAAGTGAAGCCACAGACTAGGAATAAATATCTGCAAATCATCATCTAATATAAAACTCTTATCTAATAATAGGAATAGTTTTATTCCTGCTTGTAGTTCTTAGATTCCTCCATAAGAATTTTTGTAGTACTTACAAAAATTTATAATTATACATTTACTTGTACAGATAATTTAGTTAATATTTGAACCCTTTACTACAATGTAAGCTCTAAGATGCACAGGACTATGTGTCTTTAGTTCCCTGTTGCATCCCAAGAACAAGCAGAACATTTAGAACATAGTAGGACCTCAATAAATGTTTGCTGAATAAATGAATGAATGCCTAGCCCCGTGATTTCTGGCATAAGACTGCCATATAGTGGGTCTCCATATTTGCTGAACTTAACAAGTATCATTTCATTTATGCCCTTATTTCCAAAGAGACTCATATAACATCTTATTTTTAAGAAAATAGAAAAAGAAATCCAACTATCCGCTTGATTGAAGTGAAGAGCCCTGAATTTTTCATCTGTTTTTTATGGGTCCATTTGGCAGCTAAAGACTGTTCCTGGAAAATGACAAGGGGCGGATGGTAAAGAGCCGGAGGATCAATACTTGGCTGGCTGGAACTACTCCTCCATTCCTGTGAATCCATCCTCCGTAATGTTTTGGGTATTAGTTTCCAAAAATGTAGCAAAGATTTTGATACTGTGATGATTAAAAACCTCAGATGGCTCTCCATTTTCTACAGTACGACTTAAACATTTCTTGGCACAGAATTCATGGACCTTCACAATCTTGCCTCAGACAACCTTTCCAGCATCATTGGCCATTATATCTGTGCAGAACATTTCCTGATATGTCAGGTATTTTCAAAACTCTGTAATTTGCTCATTCTGTTTTCTCTGCCTGGCATTATTCCCACCCATGTCCGGCAAAAATTCTACTTATCATGCAAAATCAGTCTCAAATATCACCCTCTCTGTGAAGCCACTGCAGGATTTTTCAGAGAAATTACACCACTAAGTAGAGCTGCTTTTACATTTAATTAGGTATATGCATGTTCATTGTCCCTGCCAGACAGGGAGAAATACTGAGAGAAGACTGTTACTCATCTTTCTATGCTTGGCAAATACATGGAAAATACAATTGGTGGCTTAAATTGCAGTACCGAGCCCTGCTCAACCAGCAAGTGTGCAAAGGATGGTATCTGTCAGAGTGAGCAATCCCATGTCCTCTTTTAGTTCACATCCCACCACTTTTAAAGATAAAAGGCAGCTCAGGTACCAAAACCTGCCTGACTCACCATTCTTCTCACCATAATACACTTTTAATATCCATGGAATTCAATTTTGTAATTCGGTTTTAATGGAAAATATTAAATCTAGCCTTTTATATGTACACAATTCTGGGGAGGCTGTCACACTATCTGATGGGGAAAAGGGAAAAAGAGTGTGTACGGAGGCAGGAGACAGGATGCCGTGTTCTCTGGACTCAGGAAGCCAGGGAAATATTTTAATCAAAGGGTAGAGTGTGAAAACCACAGAGTGGAGTGGCATATTCCAGTAAAGGAAAAAATCATTTTACCATACTCACAAAATAAACATTATCACTAAGTAAAGACACCCAAGAAGTTAAAATTCTAGTAGTGAATACTTTATAGTTTAGGGTCATCTATTTTAAGAACACATTATATGATTAATATGGCATTTTAAATTAGTAGAGAAGGAAAAACAAAAAATTGTGCTGGAACAGCTAATTAAAAATTTAGAAATTGTGTACTTTATGTAAAAACAAATTCCAGATTGATTAAAAAACTTATAGGCTTAAAATGTAATCATCATCTAGGAGAAGATGAAAAAACTTGTGTAATAACAAGTTTTTACAAGAATACGTAAGCATGATAAGATAAAAAAGAGAATGAATAAAATGAAATTGATTTGACATAATAATCTTAATATAAGTATAATAAAAATAGAAGTTAAAAGAGAAAATGGGGAAAATTTGTAATATGTAAAACAGACAAAGGCTTAATATGTTTAATATATAAAGAGCTCCTGAAACCCAATAAAAAGAACATTTGTACTGAACACAAAGAATTTAAGCTTATCTATTTTGATCTGGGTAGATGAATAATTTTCATGGGAAAAAAAACCCTTCACTTCTATCACTATCATTTCCTAAAAAAAATGTTATCACTAAAAAATATTAAAAGCTAGATCAATGACACCCAAATTGCTAAATCATATAATTTCTGTGGTCTCTTTCAATCCTGGAATTTAAAAATTTGTCAACCTAAAGAGTTTGATAAATTTATGTACTGGCATGTATATTACCTAGGGTATGTCCGAGTGCTTCATCTAAAGAGAAATTGTGGAATCATTTTCTATGGTTTTGAAAAACTAGCTTTTACTACTTATATTTAATTTACTAGGGTAATTGTAAAGATGGCTTGGCCTTATTCTGAAGCATAGTTCCATCATTAAAATTTCTCTTAATTAAAGGACAGATGGGCTGAGGCATGTGGGGCTCGGCCAAACAGGTACCAATGATGGCCATAAAGCCAGGGAGGATTAGGGGCCGACTGATAAATTATTAGATACTGCACTAAATTTCAAGACAGTTATAAGGAAAACCAACTTATTTCTGAAGTTACTTTCTTTCTTTAAATCATGGTATTATTAAAACCAAAGTTATAGGTAACAGCAGGGGCTGTAGAATCAGAATGTTCAGACCAAACAACAAAATATTTTCTGAGGATAAATAACATGGAATATTTCATATAATATGCTTAAATGAGTGTATGCAAATGCTTAATATATAATAGCTATCATTATTCTAATTAAGTGGTTCTACCATTTATTAGACATGTGTCCTTGGGCAAATAACTCAGTTTCCTCAGATATAAATTAGAAAGGATAATCACCTATTTCATAAGGCTGTTGTGAAATTAAATTATATAATACATGTAAAGTTATTATTCATTTAGTGCCTGCTATGTTTACTAATTTTAACTATTATTTTTATTACTTCCATGGTCTTGTGTTCAATCCTCATTTACTTTAGTTAAAATTTACCTATTATTCATATTTAATTATATTCAAATTTTATATTTACTTTATATTTACTTGTCCTCTCTTCGTATTCCATAGTTGACCCCTCTACTCTCAACAAACTTGAACTATAAATACATGACACTGGACTCAGCATCAAATGAGCAAAGGGAAGAAGAATTTGAGCCCAGGCCTTGCTAATTCATGAACATCATTGTTTTTGAAGGATTTCATTGTATTTATTACTAAATCCTAAGTACACCCTGATGGTAGTATTTCAGCATGAATTATGCATTGTATCAGATAGTGGGAAATGAGTTGAACAAATTCTTTTTCTCCTCTCTATTCTCACTGCAGCATTCAAGGCTGATTTTATAGGCAACGGAGCTTAACCCTTGTTAGGTGCCAGAGGAATGTGGTGACAAGGCACATGGTTGCCTAGCACATTTTGGTCCTAGCAAATTTCCCTCCCATCTCTTGCTGGTTCAGAGTTGAGGTCAGGAGAGGCCTGCTGGCCACTGGACTTGCCTATTTGTATTTCTCCACACCTGTATTTCTGCATCACCAATAACTGCCAGACAGGGCCATTGGCAAAGGGTTGCTCTGGAAAGCACAGTCAGCATTGCTGTTATTTACTTGGGCCTTAAACATTACTGAGAAAATGAGGCAAAAATTAAAAAAAAAAAAACAGTTATAGCTGTCATGACAAAGGAGAGCAACTGAATGATTCATATTTCTACTCTTTCAAGTGGTATGATTAGTTGCATCAATAATACTGTTGTTCAGCTTTAAACCTAGCCGAACATTTAAAAAGCTATACAATTAATATAAAAGATCACAGGACATCACTTTTCACAAGTTTGTGATGTGTTCAACCTTGTGGTAAAACTCAGCAAACCAGGTGATTAATATGACATTTCCATCTTTGTCCTGATTTGTTGGACTTCTCTCCCACCTAACACACACACGCACACACACACACACACACACACACACACACACACACACACGGTAGAGCCTTAAACTGCATGTTTCAACATCCACTAATGCATTCATTCATTCAACAATATTTAAATTTCTGGAGCATCTAATGTGTTTCAGGCACTGTCAGGAGCTGAGATAAAGCAACAAAGACAACAGATAAGGTCCCTGCTCAGATGGAGTACTCAACCTGATGGCAGAGTTAACAACATATAAATTAAAAGTTAATATAACTTCAGCCAGGACTGATATATCTGGACACATCTATTTTTGAAGAAGAATATGTTAAAATCAAGGTGGTAAACCTAGGTACTGCTGCAAATATGACTCGATTAATTGGCAGTCTATCTGTCCACATGGATTTTGAAAATACACAAAACATGCATAGTTAATTTAGGTGCATAAAATTGGTTTGTAGAAGTTTTTCCATGAGTAAACACTTGTGTAGAATGAATGAATGATTATTGCCAAAGAAAGATGTCTAGTCTAATCTTCATCATAATATGGTATCTATGTTTGTCTAAAACAAACTGAATTCTTTGGAGTTTATTGGGTTTGATAATGTTTTGAATGATTTTTCTTAATATAAATTGTTATTTCTAAAATTGAGTACAAACATTTTCAGAAGAACATCTAAATGTTTCTATGATTTTATACATTTAGTGACTATCCAATCATGACTGATTATTGGTCTGGTTAACTTTCATGTTTCTAATATCAAATACTTTTTAAAAATATGCATATGTTGATTTGTTAGATTTAACTATGTACCAAGTATCAGACAGAATTGTAAAGAGAAAAGTTTTTTATGGTTTAAAAAATACACATTTATAAGAATATTCTCATATTGGTGTGGTTTTAATAAAAATCTAAGTGTGCAATTCAATCCCATCAATATTGATTGAGACCCTGTTGTGTGCAAGGCTGGTAGTAAATGCTGAGGGACTACTGCATGTGAAATAAGGTTCTGACCCTGCGTTAATGAGTTTTAATCTAATGGGAGATATAAACGCAAACATTCAATACAACAACAGGCACATGGCAGTGTCGAAACTGAAGTAAAAATTAAATGCTATGGAAATAACGAGGAGGAAAGAATTGCATTCTGGTGAACTGGGGATGCTTTTCAGTAGTTCAGCATTTTATCTTGGTCTTTAAGTAAGAGTAGGATTCCGTAACCTGAGGAAGAGTTTTCACAGGCGGGGTGCTCTCTGGTGGGTGGCCAAACTTGAAACGGCCTGTGTAAAGTGACAATTGCAGGGCACGTGCCCCAGGACAGTGATGATGTGCCTCAGCCAGAGCTAAGAGTGCACGAGGCTGGAGGCTGGGGAAACTAGGTCAGGGAAGAAATGCAGATGTCTTCAATGCATTTGCATTCTGGATGTCCAGAAAGCAAAGCAGATCGGGAAGGCCTGGAACTCCTCCACCATTTCTCATCTCATCGACTGGCACAGCATCGAATTAGTTGCACTCCAGAAATCTCCACCTCCCTCATCTCCTAAATGCACTCTATCACCAAATTATGCCGTTTTCGTCTCCTTAAAATTTCTTAAACCCCCATTTCTCTCCATCTCCACTGAGGGGATGATGGTGGCACTGATTGAGATGGAGTTGACTGAGGTTAGGAAACAGAGAAAAGACAGAAGAAAAAAATCGGATGCCGTGAAAGCTACGGAACATATATATAAGAACACTACAGGAAGTTTGCCTTGGCCTGCTGACTTGATACTTGGGTAAAAAAGGGGATTTCTTACAACTGAACAATATTCTGATCTCTTTCTAAATCCTAAATAGAGTATTTAATAAAATCTTAAACATCTATTTCAGAGGCAAAACCACTACGACTCTCACCTTGATCTTTAAGCCCCCATTATTTCTGACTTGAGTTATCGCAAATAGTGAAAATGATCTTTTTAAATCATAAATCAGATATGTCACTGTCTGGTTAATCCCCTCCAATGGCCCCATGTCATTCAGAAAAAATCCCCATGTATTCTGAACTCATCCTTCACTGTTTCAGACCTTCTGCTCCAACGCTGACCTCCTGCTCACTCCTGCCTCAGCCTGGGGAGTCTAAAACACCTCTCTCCGTTGTGTGGTCTGACTGATCTGTCTTTTCAACATCACAATTCCATGTCACTCCCCAACCCAGGACTCCCAATCCAATTTATCTTGCTTTAGTTTTTCTTTAGGATTCATTACCATCTCATAGACTACATCTCATACTAATTTATCGCATTTATTGTCTGGGTTTTCCGATTGGGTGTAAGCACTATAAGAAAAGAGTTTTTTTTTTTTTAATTAAACCTTTTGACTGATATATCCCATACTTCTAGATCAGATCCTCACAGATGGTAGGTGCTCAAGATATATTTCTTGGGTAAAGGAGTGAATATTTTGCTTTTACTAACTATTCATCTGCTGTGGGAATAAAATTTTTTTAACTCTGGCTATTAACAACTGAAATATATATACATGTTTCAAGATAATTTTATACATATAACATTTGCCTTTTGACTTTGTTTTATAGAACTGGTTTTCATTCTTGTTACTTTATTCAATATTAAATTTCTGTAAGACTTGGAGAAAGCAAAGTCAGAGTCTTTCTACAAGATTTTTGTCCTCTTGTGAAAAGTACAGCTTGTTAGCCAGATCATATTTTTCATTTACTCTGTAATACTGGAGAGACATAGTTTCAGACTATAAATATTTTCTTTCTGTGTTGTCAAAGGTCACAGATACCCTCAGGGATGGTTATTATGGCTTCACTTGTATTTCAGTTCTACACACTGAAAAAAGAAACAACTATTGCTGTTCGATGTTAAGTTTTTATCTTTACTATTCAGTTGTACTATTTTAATGCGACAGCTTTATTTGCTTTTACTTTGGTTAAATAAACTCTGGTAAATATCAAGCTCTATCTTCTAAGGCAATCCAGGAGCCACTGGGGTAGTCCCGCAATCCTCTGTTAAATAGAAATTTAATCAATGGTTTTATTTTGGTTTCCTTATCCATCTTTAAATTCTAGTAACAAAGTCACAACTGGTAGCGCCAATGGGCTCTCGTGGATGTGGCCTGGAAATGCAGTTTGTATTTATCTGCAGCTTGCCCCCTTTGGCCAAGCGTAGTTTTGAAACGATGGTGGGGAAGGAAGCCAGGTCAGCAGAACAACTCTGGCAGTGACTGCAGTGACAGATGCCATAGTCACCCAGCCCCTACTACTGTTTTAATCCCTGTCTTCATTCACAGAGCCCTTCCTCTCTCGCATATAATTCCTTACAGATATGCTTTAATCTGGACAGTAAAAAACAAGTTTACAAAACTTGTAACAACGCTGGAAGGAAGGATAAGGTTGAAAAGTGATATAGCGGACCTCTGAACAACGCAGGGGTTGGGGTGCCAACCAACCATCCCTGTAGTCAAAAACCTGCTGTTGACCGGAAGCCTTATCGGTAATATAAATAGTCGATTAATACTTATTTTATATGTTATATATATTATACACTGTATTCTTACAATAAAGTAAGCCAAGAAAAATAAAATATTAAGAAAATCATACAGAAAATACATTTATAGTACTGTATGTATTTACTGGGGGGAAAAAAACCATGTATAATGGACCCACATAGTTCAAACCCATGTTGTTCAAGGGTCAACTGTATATGGAAGTGTATGAAAATCTGCACCTATGTTAGCATCTTCCTTAATTTATTCTAAATATCTATGCTAGTAGCCCCACTACTATTTTCTCTATGTGCATACTAAAGCATTTGAAATAAATGAGCAGCAAGGGATTTTGGATAAACTTAGCATGTTCCTACAATATATTCTGTACCATTATAATTTTGATATTGCCACATTTAAAATCACTTCTTGATCTTTCTGTTTTTTAGTACATTTTCCCCTTCATTACCATGACTAAGATTCCATGCTCTAGGGTAGGGATTGGCAAATGTCTCTGTAAAAGGCCAAATAAGTATTTTCAGCTTTGGAGGTCAGGTGACTTGTGTCACAACTACTTGACCTTATCTTTATGGTGTAGAAGCAACTATAGATACATAAAGAGGCCAAATTTAGCTTGTAAACCATAGCTGGCTGACCCTCTGATAGGCAAGACATCTAGGGGAAAGAGAAGGTGCTGGAGGCACTATCAATGACTGGTCACTCACCAGGAAGAGCTCTTTTAAAAAAATAAGTGTATTAAAGATTAATGTGTGCATTATGACTAGGAGAGTGAAATTCTCTTAAAAATTAAATCATGAAATGCTAAGTACTACATTAAGAACTTACCGGCTGGTTGTGGAATAGGTTAGATATCTCATTTCATCCGACTGATATGTTGGGGGAAGAGATAAGGAAATGAACTTTTTAACAATTAAATCTCTTCCCCAATCTCCTTACACTTTTATTTTAGAAAAATATTAAACTCCCTCTGATCGCTAATTTTCAGTGGTTTTTAACATCATAGGCCTCTCTGACCATCCTGGATGTTTTCAGTAAAGTGATTAAGAATATTTAATGATTGAATTAAACATTAAAAGGGGCTTATTAGATTTTCCATTAATGCTCTAGCTACTTGTTTGTATAAGAATAGAATATCTCTAGAAATATACAGAAGAAACCGCATATATTGGTTGCCTTTAAGGACAGAAATAGGTAAGAAGGAAACTATTTCTTACTGACTATTTTTGTACTGTTTCAATATGCATGGTTACCTCTTCAAGAAACAGAATAAATGTTATTCTCTCGCATAGATTTTGAGTTGTAACTAAGAAGTATCAAGAAGAAGCAAAGGAACAAAAATAACAAACTAATCAACAATAGACTCACAAATATGGTGGACAATTCGATGGCGGACAGAGGGGAGGCTGGGAGAATGAGGTGAAGTGTTAAAGTCAAATTAATAGTTGATAGTTGGGCACGGGGAGCATGGAAGAGGGATTGCAGTTAGCATTTTGATGGCTAAGTGGAGGGCCAGGGGAGGGGAGGAGCAATTGGGAGGATCGTTTTATGAACATTATAGATGTCTAACCAATGTACTAAATCAATTTATTTTTAAAAAAGAAGTATATGATCCTTTGTTTATGACTTGGATAATAGGCACAATCTTACCTATTAAAAAGATTGATTTTATTATGGCTATTAGCAAATTTTAAACAACATATACCATCTGGTAACCCCTTTTAGGTGGTTCTGGGCACGATGAAAGCATGCCTGTGGGCTCTTTAAAAGGAATCAGTTATCTAGAGACTGAAGAAAAATGTTCCCACTGGGAAATCTTGTCCGATTCTGCGGTGAATGTGACTTCTCTGTTCTGTTATTTCAGAAGGAGTGACCTGGTTTTAGATGTTGAAATGAAATTGACATCTGTGTTTGCAACAATACTGATAGCTATTCTCCATCTGCCAAGAGTTCCTAACACCTTTTTTCTCCCTGCTCTTGGCTTAGAGACAAATAAGAGCAGAGAAGGCACCGTTTCTGTAAGTAGAATTTTGTTGCAAAGAGGAAATGGCAGTTCCTTCAATAGGAAGAGCTGCGTGACCAGAGCCACTGTAAGTATCTGTAGGACAAATATCATTACAGAAAATTTATCTGGTTAAGAGCAAACATGGCTGGGAGTTTCATGGAGTTTGCCTTTTCAAGAATGACAGCATGAAAGGTCACTGGAGAGTGTGTGTAATTATCTTTACCACATTTGCTTTATTCCAAGTATAAAAATAATATCCATTTTTTTGTTTAAAATATTAAAAAATGCCAAAAAATTGCTAAAAAAAAAATCACCTCTAACTTTATCACCAAGAGATAACCACTTCTGACATTTTGTTGTTTTCTGTATTCTTTGCACATACTTTTAAAACAAGTCAGTAGAATTTCACCTTGTGTCACTTTATTCTTGCAACCTCCTCTCTGGTTACATGGATTAACTGTCCCCGCTGTGAGCAAAGGCCAATTCTTCTATCGTATGCCTGCTTTCTCCAGAACTCACTGCTGTAAGGATGACCTCTCACTGGCTTCATCAGCCTCTCCTATGAACACTCAGATGGGCTCTAGTATCTCCCACCTTTAGCCATCTCTCTGACCCTCCATCCCTTCACTCCTGCCTCATTTCTCCTCCTCTTACAGCTGAGCTTCTTGAAAGAGTAGTTCATATTCCCTCTCCTTCTTCACCTTGCCTTTCTCTTTAACCTCTCCTTAACCAACTGGGGCTTCTCTGTCCCACCCTGCAGAGAAGGCTCTTGTCAAGGCCACTGACGAACCTCCTGTGTCCAAATTCAGCATTACTGTATTTTTCCTAAATTTTTCAGCACTATTTGGAGAAGTCTTATCTGTCCTTCTTAAAACACTTTGGTTTGTGTGGTTTGCAACAGACCACATTACCCTGGTCGTCATCTGTAAAGGGCCACAGTCCCTCAAGTTCCTGTTCTGACGCTTAAATGCTGGGCTCCTAAATGCTGGTACCTTCCAGAGCTGCCCTGGACCCCTTTTACTTCTCTTTCTAAGCACACAATCTGTGACCTCGTCAGAGCCATGGCTTTAAACACTGCTGTGAGCAAATGGCTTTTAAAAACTATCGCTAACATAGATGTCTTATCTGAAATCCAGACTCCTGTATTCCACTGCCTACTCGATAACTCTACTTTAACGTTTGACTGGAATATCAAATTTAACGTCGCCCCAAAAGAATTCAAGACTTCCGTCCACCTTATTTGAATAAATGCAGGGGAGTTACACTGTCATTCATGGACAAGGAACAACACACACATTTTAGGCTGGGCTGCCAGGTAATATTTTATAATATTTTACATATATATGTAATATTTTACATACATATATATATGCATACACATACACATGTATATGTAAATTATATGTATATAATTTGTATTTAATATGTATTCATATGTATATATGCATATTTAATGTGTGCATTAAATATATGTATATGTAATTTTAATATGTATATATGTAATTTGTATTTATTTACTATGTATACATGTGTAATTTATAAATTAACATGTATATATGTAATTTTATTTAAAATTTAATTTAATTATATTTACATAATTACATACATACATACATCTGTACATATATATGTAATTTTTTGAGGGGAAGTTGTGGTACAGTTCTCCTATATAATAATCAGCTATAAAATAATAGTATTCTATTTTAATTTCAATTCTCAGGACTAGAATAGCCATACTTAGGTATTTATTTCCCTTTCTTTTCTCCTTTTTGAGAAAAAAAAAACAAGGCATTTTGACTTTAGATCTCTTCATTTAAAAACAAAAACAAAACACCCAGCTGTATTTATATCAATGTACAAAAATCTAACTTCAAAGTGAATCATAATCTTCCAAAATTAAAAATTCTGTTAGATACTGCATTTTTTTTCTTTTTTCTTTTTTTGCAGAGATTACAAAACTAAATGGGGGCGCAAACAAGATTAGGACAGCTGAGCAGACAGAGATAAAGCTCTATGTGCCTGGCACTAAGGAATGAGGGGAATGTCATTTTGAATTCTACTCAAAGACTGAAATATTCTGCTCTAAACCTTGACTACTACCTTAAAAAATATTTCTCTCTCCAGCAAAATGATGGTCAAAAAGTTTAACTAATTCAAAGGACAGTGTTCCACTAAGTTACTCTCAATAGATTTACTACTTGGGCCTTTGGCATGATGGTAAAACGTATTTAGGGAACTAAAAATCTGCAGGCACTCAGGGAGGAGGGGTGCTCTGCTCTCTATTCACCTGTGCATCTCCTGCATCTTGCTTTGCTGCAAACACAGCATCACCCACCCTCAGTGGTCCTGCCTCCCGTGAGGCACTGCAGAATTCAACAGTAAATATGATTCTATGCAAATATGTCTTTTTTTGGGGCAACAATACCAAAAGTGGATGCTAATTTGGAAGAAAGGAAACAAACTGGCCACATTGTGTTACTTCCTGCAATCTTTATAATGTAGGTTAAGGTTTTTGACAATGCTTCAGGTTATTTTTTCTCTCTAGAATAAAAATTTTTTAAAGAATCATGTCTTTAAGAGAAAGGCCAAAAGATGAACATGCAAAATTTTTCAGGAAATTGTGTTCTTTTTAGAAAATGCGTTATATTTTGCTCTATTTAAGTACATATACTTGTTGGATTCAGAGTATTTTATTCCATGAAATCAAATGTGATCATTTTTAGGATTGTCTTTAAATAAAATAATTATAAAATTACAAGAAAAAGTAGAAATATTTTTAAAACAAGTAAAAATTTGAATCTGTTTAATGTAGCTAAAAATGGTAATGCTGTCTTTGTTAGTTCAAATTAAGGATCGCAGAGTAAACTAATCATTCTCTTCCCTTAAAACTCACTAAACAACAAAAAGAATGGAAAGCAAGGAAAAGTCTCTTTCTTTCATGAAAGACAGATATGGCTGTAGTCTCAAGCCACTATTAAGCATAACTGTCAAATGCTGTGAAAACTGTGTTAAAATGAGAGAAAAAAGTGAGAACCTGCACGTAACTCCTCAGACCTCAATTGGTACTAAAGATACTTTTCTAAAAAAAATGTGCACAGCTCTGAGAGGTTTTGCAATGAGCTTTGCTTGGAGCTACGAGCTCCAGGAGCACGGGTAGGGCAAGGGGGAAGCGGGAAAGGGTCCTGATGAGACCCAGGTCAACGTGCAGGAGAGCAAGGGGCAGGGAGCCGAAGAAGACCATGGGACAGTTACGCATCACCTATTTGTGCAGCACAGAGATGGTCAGTGGCCAGGGGGAGGCACGTCAAAGGCAAGAGGGGAGGCAGTGGCAGGTGCTACATAATGATACAGAAAGATTGTCATTAGGAGTTTTTGCTGTGAGCCACAGAGAATCAATGTGAATGGAGCTACCTGGGTTGGTACCACCAGTGGCCCTGTACACTGACTTCTTAAAGGTTCAAAATTGAAGGCAGCTGTGCCAAGGCAAAGAAAATACACATTGATGAGAGGATGTTCAAGGAAACCTAATGCAAACTACATACTTAAATCATCCTTTACTATTCCCACTTATTTTTTTTTTGCTAGAACACAGTTATTTCCAGTCCTACCTGAGAAAAAATTTATCACCATACAGACTTTTAACAATAACAAAAAAAAAAATTGAAAGAAAAGGAAAAAAGAAAGGAGAAGTTAAGGATTATAAGTAAAAGGCAGATGAAGAACATACACAGCAGAAAAAAATCATGGCAAAGTTTCAGACAAAATGTTCTTCATCCCTTGAAGACATTTCTTACATGATCCCTCATTAAAGGAGAGAAATCCTCAAGAGAAGGTATGAAGCTTTAATGAAGAAATAAGAAGGTAAAAGACAAACAGATAAAAACACAGTCAGTTGAATTCAGAAAAGAAATGGAGGAATTTCAAGACAGAAAAGCAACGAGATGCAGAATAAACACGAGTGAATTCAAAGGCGGGGCAAAGTGCCCAGTTTTAGCACACAAAATGAGAGAGAAAATGAAGATTCAGTTGGCTCCCATGAGCCCATGTGAGTCTGCTCCAGCACATTGTAGGGAAGTAAAACTGTTATAGAGAGATTGATGCTAGGACACAGCTTGGCGGAATTACTGAAAACCTTATAGGCATCCTGCGGAAAAAGCCAGTCATGGACAAAGGGATGAATCTTGTCACCTTAGTTCTCTGAACAGAAATACACACAGCCAAAGAGATAGTGGAGTAATGTTTGTAACATTATAAAAAAAAGAAATGTTAGCTTAAGTATATTTCACCTAATGAAACTGAGCTCAAGCACAAGCAGGAAAGATTTCAGGGTTTGAGAGTTTCTGGAATAACTATGAAATGACACAATTTAGCTACCTAAAAGAATAATAGCAGAACTCAGAAAAGGAGAGGGTACAGTTAAAAAAAAAAAAAAGACGTAGTGAGCAGTGAATCAATTTAAAAACAGAACAAAGATTATACAACCCTAAAAATTATGGTTCTAGACTACAAATATTAAACCTGGACAATGTAAAAGAATAGTATAATAATGCAAGGAAGAGAAGACAGGAGATGGGAGGAAGAGTAACTGCTAACTTCACCCTTCAGAGCAAGGAGATGGCAGATATTGTCTAGAATGGGATTGAAATGAAGTGAATCTTTTAAACTTTAGCAAAAGCTGAAACTTCTTGAGGTGAGGAAAGATAAACATATCTTAACTCCAACCATTTATTTTGTCTTTAGTTTTTCTTCTGTTAAATTTCAGTGAAATGATTTCTGATTTTTGATTTCTGTAGTTGCTGTTACCGTCAGTCAACCATGGTCTGAAAATATTAAATGGGGAATTACAAAAATAAGCCATTTGAAAGTTTTAAATTGTACACCATTCTGAGTATTGTGATGGAATCTTGTCCTCTCTCCCCGGGACGTGAATTATCCCTTTTTCCAGCATGTCCACGCTGTGTCTGCTGCCTGCCCAGCAGTCATTTAGCAGCTCTCTCAGTTATCAGATCATCTGTCACGGTATTGCTGTGCTTGTGTTCAAGTCACCCTTCTTTTACTTAGTAATGTAACATTCATATAACTTTTTTTACAGCATACTGTTATAATTGTTCTATTTCATTATTGTTGTTGTTAATCTCTTACTATGCCTAATTAATAAACTTTATCATAGGTATGTAGGTATAGGTAAAAACACGGTATATATAGGGTTCAGTACTATCCGTGGTTTCAGGCATCCACTGTGGGGAGTCTTGGAACATATCCCCTGTAGTTACAGGGGGATGGCTGTATGTAAGTTTTGCAAAGTATAACCACTGAGGAAAACTAAGTAGAGGGTACATAGGGTTTCTCTATATTATTTATTAGAAATACGTATAAAATTTTAATTACATTGATTAATTTTTCAATTAAAATAATATATAAAACAAATCAATATTTGTAAAATCTTTCTCTCTTGCTTTCATATACAGAGAGAGAGAGAGAAAGAGAGAGAGAAAGGAGATGGAGTATCTGGAATTGTGTTCATCAAATGTTTATGCTGGTTTTTTTCCCTTTGAGGCAGTGGTTTTTGTGATCTTCTAAAGCATCTTTATATGTGTGTGTATTGATTGAATTCCTTAAATAGTAAGTAAGGGTCACTTCTACAAATAAACTAATATTCATTATTCCTTCAAAAGAATTAAGAAGCAGAGATGATCAAAGCATGTTTCAGAGTTTAATCCGCTGCTGCCTGAGAAAATGGATGGACTGACGCCTGCAAAGATAAAGCTGGAGTGGAAGCAGAAAAATAATTATATGAGCTCAATTGGTAAAACTACAGTGATAATGAGAGTTTGAGCCCCATAAGAGGGGTCTTCAAAGAGAAAATAAACAACATTCTCTTGTAAAGCCGACATTGCTATCTAAGTTGTAGAACCATGTGTGTTGGTTATGAGATCATGACCAACTCTATTCATTCCATACCTTCCACTAGCAAACACCTCGAAAACACATGATTTACCTCCAGGATATCAGTTGGGTCATCCTGCTGTATGGACAACTAAAGTTTAAGAAACAGCACGGAGATGACACTGAGAGACCTGCCAGACTAGTTCTGCTGTAGCTCCCTGCACCTCGACAGTGTCATCCTGCAAGACCACGTCCCACACCACGCAACTTCACAGAGATGGCTTTATGAACCAACGAGATGTTAATGTAAATTTTATCATTTTTCTCCTAAGTCCTCTTTTTGCTTCTGCCACTAACCCAGCAGGGGAACTATATAAAAAAGAGAAACTATTAAAATACAAGTTTTCTCTAGAAGAAAACATTATAAATCCTTCTCTCAAAGAAAATGTTTCATAGTAATTGCTCCTCCAATTATTTTCAGTTAAGTGATAAATAGCTCAATGTGATATTAACTGTGTCTATTGAATACATTCAGCCAGATAAGGGCTTTCCATTCCACATCTCAATCCGAACTCCTCAATTCAAGATAATATGTATTTATTGAGAACTTACTATAAGCAAAGTACTGAACTCAGCACAGGAGATAGAAAGATGATTAAGATTCATAAAATATAGAGGCTTATGACTCTCCATAAAGCGTGGTGGTATCTAACCCTGAGCTAGGTACTGAGCTTCATGCTTTTTAGGTTATTTCATTTATCCTCACAACTTTATGGGGTAGGTATTCTTAGTGTTCCCATTTCATAAACAAGATTTAACTGGGTCTAAGAAAAGTTCAGTCACTTGCCCACTGTCACAAAACTAGTCCATGGCAGGACTAGTTTGTGGAAGGATGAAGACTTGATTCCAGGTCTGTCTGCCGTTGAAGCATGAACAAAATTCCGTATGACCACAGAGGAAAGAAAATGCAAACATACTTGGGGGTTTGGGAAAGGCTTCTCAAAGGTACTGACATTTGGAGATATGTTTCTGACGTTTATTTTAAAGGAGAGAATGAAGAGGGGGAGATTACAAAGACAGACCACTCCATAAGCCAAAACGAACAGGAATGAAAATGACAGTAGGTTCAGCAACCAGCAAGTGGCCTGGTGGCTGGAGTGTGGGTACTTGGGGAGAGGTGAGCGAGCTGGTCATCACAGCCCTCTCACTGCCATCAGGCACATGTTGGTAGTCACTGAGGACTCGCCATTTTAGAACTGAAGAAATGAAGGACTGAATAACAAATACCATAGAGCTCTCAAAATAACATGGTAAACGAAGTCATGGAGTGTGTGGTATAACTTCAAGTAGTAATTAGCAAAGGAAATGAAACCAAGACTTATTTCTTTATTAATGCAGTTTTGATGATAATTGGCTATTAATAACAAATCCTTAAACTCAAAGCAGAGATGAGGGATCTTTACAAAAGAAATGAAGAGATCATGATGTTGATGATCAACTCATATAAAAGTCGATAAAATTTAGTTTCTAAATGATTATATCCCAGATACTTCAAGGATGCTGTAAACTAGACCACCATTTAAAACTAGCTGTTTCCACACTTATTGTCTTAATGTAAAAAATTCTTTGGGGAAACTGAGCTAAGATTTCTTGACCCTTGAATATATTACTCATTAATGCAAACCCCAATCACAAATAAACTGGTTAAAAGTTAAATTTAAATGCCCATTTTGAGTAAATTATACAAAGCAACCCAAAAAAGTCCAATAGAAACTCTTCATATCGCTAGTTTTGTGAATGCTAACTTCTACCACTAGTGAGAAACGCAGAAAGCACTGGTCTGAAAATTATGGTATTTGAGTTATGGCCCAGGGCTGGCCATTAATTGATTTTAAAATTGTCAGGATTCAATTTCTCTGGCTTTAGTTTTCTGATCTCTAAAATCAAGAACCAGAAGAAAAATTCCTTTCTAGCAATAACAGTCCATGATCGTATGACAATTCGTTGTAGGGAAAAAGAAGACAGCATGATACAGACAGGAACTGAACCAGGTATCAGGACAAAAGGGTTCTGGCTCCCATAAAACAACAAGCCTCCCAATAAGCCTTTTTTATCCTTGGTCTCAGTTTCCTCTAGTTACTTGAGGCAACATAGATGGCAGATTGTATGACCGATAACTCTTTACTGTTTTGTCTTGTTTTGTTCTGAAGCTTCAATGAAACTTACTCTTAGGAATTATTACAGCTTCTTAGTACATTTAAGTGGTGCCTCTTCCTGTTTATTTGAGTCCCTTTATTTATTGCTACCTGGGAGCACAAACACTCATTAATGGTCTCCCAGAAAGTGCTTATTCAATTGTCTGTTCCTTATAAAATTCCTCCCAGATAAGAGACCATGATTGAAAACTATTTAGCTCTTATTTGGGAGCTTTTCCGGAAGGGGAAGCCATAAAGAAAGGCATAAGGTGATATTTCAGGTAGAGAAAGATAAATGATAATTTCTCCATGTCCTGGGCTTGCAATGGGCCCTTACTATATATATTCCTCCAACTTCATCTGTCTCTTTCTGAGTTCTCTAATTTGGACAGACCCTGCCACCAATTCAGGGCTTGATGAGACTTTTTCTCCTAGTTTCCATATGAACAATTTCTTTACCCACTTGTTTTGGCCAAGATAAGACTGGAATTTTCCAAAATAAAATTTACTTAAAATATGCATATACACACACTCCAAACAATAAAAATATCTCACCAAAACATAGAATAAATATATGTATCAATAGATTCCTTATCTCAAAATATCTAAACACTAGCCATGAACTGCCTTGATAATTAAACATGATGAGGAACAACTTATCCCACCAATTTCAAAATACCACATTGAAAAAATACTAGCTTAAAGTTAGAAATATTGAGAATAAGCAAAATGCATCTAAAATTATTTCTATAGTGAGTCTACGTATATCATTTATCTTCTCAACCCATGAAAGGATGGTACACAGTAAGATACAGGTGTCCTAGGTGGACTCAGGGCTGTCAAGAACACAGGTCAAACCCCTCGGGCTGACTTTCAATGCTCTCTGTGGTTTGGTCTTCCATATCTCTTCAATCTCATTTCTGAATTATTTCCTTAAAATTTTGATTAAATGCTTTTCTGTGAGCATACCTCCCTACTTTCATGATATTCTGTTCTTTCCAGAAATAATGTTGGGTCTATTTTTACATAATTAAGTCCCATTTATCCTTTGCAGTGCTGGTTTAAAGGCCACCTCCCAGTTCAGCCCACCTGTCTTGTACCTGTTAGCAGAAATATTCTTTGCTTCTTCTGAACTCTCCCAGGACATTGTTTGTATTCCTTTCAGGAGACTCAAACTTCTCAGCTTGTGTAATAGTTATTTACATGCTTGCTTGTACTAACGAGTAAACCCCAAGAGTACAGACTCTATAGCTGCTTCACCTGTCAGATCCCTGGGTAGCACCTCATTCAGAGCTTTATAGAATGGCCTCAATAAATACCAAGACAACAGGAATGTTATCTCTATCTATGATTTCTATGATAACAAGGATTCTATCACAATTGGACTGGGTTGAGTAGGGGTGTAAGAAATGTAGTCTTGCTGTGGACTAAAAAGAGAAAGTAAGAGAGAAGATCATATCAAGATAGCCTAGATTTCTGGTTGGCATAATAGGATGATTCCTGGTGCCATTAATAGCAAAGAGAACAAAGAACCAATTGGGGGTGGGACCGCATAAGTTCAATTTTGCACATGTTGTGATTCAAGTGTCTTTGAGATGTCCATGTGGAGATGGGAATCAAGGAGATGTTTATTATAAAAGCAGCCAGAATAACATTTTAGAAGTTCCATGTATTAAGGGGAAAAAGTAAATGTTCCAAAGGGTGAATAATACTTACCATGACATGGACACAGCCATTAGAGAAAAAATCATCTTGCTCAGAAAATAGAAAATAAAATACAGTCATGCATTGTACTGCACTGAACCTTAATATTACTTCTTATTGATTTTTCTGCTTTCTCCTTTCATTTCTTTTCTCTCTCTCTCTCTCTCATTTTGTTTTGTTTTTGTTTTTGTAAAATCAAAATCCTATTTAAGTGAATTTCCATTACATAAAGTCCTATACCTAAATAAAGAATTGGCAGCTTGAACCTCATACTTTTGGCACTGAAGGGTTGGACAATTTTTTAGTTTGTCTTTCATTTGTTAATCCTTTGAGATATTGTCTCAAAGTTGCCTTATATCCTGGTTTGAAAACCATATATACTGGTATAAGTGGGATGATTACAACAGCACCACAAATACAGCCAGTATTTTTACCTTAAGAAATAAGTATGTTTGAGTTACTAAACTCTTATATACATTCTTTTTTGCTCCTACAAAATTATATGTAGATAAAAGTTAATCAGCCCTAGCATGCCAAGCATATCAAATAAAATATTAATGTTATTTTGCTTATATATAAAACAAATTTTAAAAGCTAATATGTAAATTATACAACTACCACAGAAAGAAATTTTAATTTGGAATTTGTTATTCAAGTAGATACAAGCCAGGTTCTTCCTTTATTTACAAGGAATGCAAATCATAGCTTAAATAATACTTTTAGGTAAATGTTTGAGATATATAAAAGAATGAATTTTAGGAATCTGGATGCATATTGCACATAATGGGTATTCATTGTTTCAGCATCTCAAAATACCCTTCCTCTGTGGAGGAAGTTCCAAGATGGTTGAGAGAAAGGACCTTGCCCCCCACAGAGAAACCAGAAGCGAGACAGGACCAAGTGAGGGAGGAATCAGACGACCCTGTACAGAACTTCACTGTCAAAGGGGTGACATGAAGGTCAAAGTCAGGTTACCAATATTTAGGGGTGTCCGTGGCATTCGAGAACCAGTGTTGCTGCAGGAAGTGCTGCAGCAACAGGCAGTTCTTAAGGAAGGATATTTGAGGCACCCGCTTCCTCTGCTTCATGCCTACGCCTGGTTCTCTGCTTTCCTCTCGGTTCTCTTGGCCACCTAGTATTTTTCACTATGATGCTTTTCTTCTCACATTGGCTTCTATTGTTTTTAGTCAAGAGGCTGAAGGGTACACTTAGATTACAAACAACTTTTATCTGTTCCCATTAAATCTGTGAATATTTTAAAATACTGAAAAGAGGAATTAAACCTTTCTTTTAAAATATTTTAGCATTCAGATTTCTTGTAGACTCAGTCTGCACTCCAACGCTGACACTTTTAACTCTGGTGAAAAATGCATTCCTGTGCTTGAGGACTTTGTCGTAGAAGTGGTTGCTGCATCTTGATTGCTCAGAATATGTTGACCAAGTTATGAGTGACTCATTATACTCAGGCCTTAACTTAAAATAGAAAGTTTCTGTATCTATTCCATATTGCCTTCTAACACTATCTCCTCCCCATCATCAGGAAATTTAAAGTACTCAGTTTTATCAAATTTATAGTAGGGCAGTCTTCTTTAAAACTGAATTGTGATTTAAAAAAAAAAAAAACTATTCTGCCAAGCACATATGTCAATCCAATTTCAAAAATTTAATATCAGGTACAAAAGTACTTTAGCTTTGAGTTAGTTATGTTGATTTAGCACAGTCAAATTTTAGATCAATTTTATCAGTGTTGAGAACTGTGACAAATCAAATAATTTCGCATGACATTGAAGAGGAACTACTTGTGCCCAAGGTGTTGCAGTGGCACACTGCAGTCATTTTTTTTTTTTTTAGTATAAAAATGCTGAGAGCAGTAAAATCTTCTCTCCTCCTATGACTTTGGACTAAGATCTGTGTTCAAAAGGGTGCTGTGGATTGATGATTTAAGCTCCTCTCACATCCTCTCCAAACATACAATTGTGAAGAATAAAATATTTAAAAAATATTTTTAAGTAGAATTAAAAAACAAGGTGAGCATTACGGTGGACCTAACATATCAGATACACACTAGGTAAGAGAGCAGAAACTATAGGCTGATTCAAAGTCCATGATAGAAATAGTCAGAAGAAGTCTAGAAGGTAAAGGAATCAAAACACCCCTCTCACGATGAAGGCCTTGACCTAGGCTCAGAGGACCAAATGGAGTGTGTATTTGTGTGTGTGTGTGTGTGTGTGTGTGTGTGTGTGTGTGCTGGGTATCTCTTGCTGAGAAGAGGGAAGACTGAAAAAAATTCCACACCTTCTCCCTTTCATAGAGCCAGGTACCTAAAATTGCAGAATTGCAGGATGGAGCAGAGACATATGTTCTACTTCATACTAGTTTGATGACATGATCTGAAATATCCTCGAAATAATGACAGGTATTAAAGCTATGGACTAAAGGGCTCCTGAAGCCACAACAAGCAAAGGCAAAACATCCAAAACAGGATAAAGGAATGCAGAAAGAAAAAAAAGCAAAACAAAAAACACCCCATTTAAGATGAAAGAGTACACTAAAATTCTAAATCACAGAAGGAAATAAAATAATAAGGAAGCAAATAAACTCACAAACCAGGACAATTCACCTCTACTGAAATGCATATTATATCAAAAAATGACTGTTAAATAGTCTAAGAAAGAAGAAAGAATTACATTCACAAAAAAGAGAAGGAAATTAGCCATATATGAATAGCCAGATATAAAAAGTCAAATATAAATAAACAATAAATGGTTGAAAAATAAAACAGTGAGAAATGCTAGAAATGAAAAATACAGATATTGATAGAAATATCAGCATGAGAAATCAGTATATGTAATAAACTTAGACTAGGCCTAGCGTAAGAAAAAATTAGTGAAGTGGAAAACAATTCTGAAGAAATCATCCAAATGCAGCAGAGATTGATAAATGGATGACAATCACGAAAGAGAAATTATAAGACATATAAGGAAAAGTAGAACACTCTAATATTTATCTCTTAGAAGTATTAAAAAGAATGAGAGAGAATCAATATTTAAAGAAGTAATGACTGAAAACTTTCTATAACTATGTAAGACAGGAGTTCTCATATTGCAAGCATATCTAAATTCTTAACTAGATAAACAATAAATTTTGTAACTCAGAAACAAAAGTATTGAGCCTAACACAGTGCCCAATATATAGCAGTTTTCAATATTTTTTTTATCACTAGAATTTAGAGCAACAGGCTTACAATCTAAATATTGTGTAGTTCAACCATTCTTACGATGCTTGAATGCTAGGAGATAATTCTCCCTGGGTCTCTCACAATTATACATGTCTTGTATTGCCTTTTGTTCCAGATTATATTTCCAAGGATGTCTGTAGAGCAAATAATCTTGGAAATTAAAGGTAAGTTCTCCCCCAGGACAGGTATACGTTTTGTCTGCTGTCCAGGATAATAAAGAGAATGTCTGCTCCAGTGAAAAATTTGGATAGGTTTATTAGCAGCACCTTTAATAGATTCGTTTCTCAAGCTTAGAGTCCCCATACTGTTAGGCAAACCCATTGTGTATACAGCATTTACCTACACCATTGCGTATCACTCCTAGGACTTGTGGGGCAAGGGCAGCCAGCATGAAAAAAGTTATGCTGCTGACTTAACTAGGTCCTTTGTCTCTGATCCACAGGTCTCCTATCTTCTGCTAGCCTTTAATGAAATTGGCAGGTCAACTTAACTAGCTTGCAAGTAGAGTAAAATCTCAAATACTTTATAGTTCTTGACATCGAACACCCCACACAATGTTGGTACACCTCAATTTCTGTTTGTTGGTTGTCTGTTTGCTTTGGGAAGGAAGGAATTGCAGCAGACTATGGAATCATACTCACACCAAGATAAAAAGATGGGCATGTATGAACCCATGCCTGCTTCCTCATTATAAACTCCATGCCTGCTTCCTTCTTTTTGACACTCTATTCCACTCACAACTGTAACTTCTCTTCATTACAGGTATATTAGTTCTGTCTCTCTAGCAAAGCTTCATAGACAAGGACTATTATCTCCTAAGATCATGCACAATCGTTAGGTCATTTACACTCAGGTGAATAAAGCTTGGGCTTTGGGATCAGAATTTGAATTCCTGCTACATCATTTACTACCTGTGCAGGCTTCCACAAGTTAATTAGCCTCTGCAGACCTCGGTTCTTCTCAGCTGTGAAAATGGGGTATCATAAAACATTTCCTGCAAGGTTGTTGTAAAATCAATGAGATAATATAAATAAAGTCCTAATATAATGTCTGATACAGAGTAGGCATTAAAGAAATAAGAATTAGACTAATTGAGGGGTAACTTCATAAATTAAGTAAATGTCTAACTATTATGCTGTTCACCTAAAACGGATATATAAACTAATATTGAATGTCAACTGTAAAGGGAAAAAAAAGTTTATAGCTAACACTAAAAAAAAATAAATAAATTACATTTCACTAAAATTAAAAACTTTTTTTTGCATCAAGAGATACCATTAAGAAAATGAAGACATAGCCACATACCAGGAAAAAATATTTGTAGATCAAAAAAAATATATGAATTAAATACATAAAACCACAACAGGAATTCAAATATAAATGCCTTTTAAATCATGTCCTATTTTCTACTTACTTCTCCCAATTCCCTATATATTGATATGTTCCTGAGATGAAACTAATAGGATTCTCAAGAACAAATTTAAATTACAAGACTACGCTTCAACTTGGCAGTACCATCTATAGGAATTTATCTTTAAAAAAATAGTAAGAGATTCATGCACAGCTCTGTTCATTATAGTGTTACTTAGTAGTGTAAAAATGATTAGTAACAACCTAAATATCTAATAATAATAGGGGATTATTTAAACCAATCATTGAATAGTCATGCAAGAGAATGTTGTGTAGTAATTTAAAAATTTGCGGTAGAAGAAATATTTAATGACATGAATATTCACTATTCAGCGAAAGAAAGTGGGCTCTAGAACATATAAAATATTATTCCAATTTTTTAAAAAAATATATTTTCACTCATAAGATACTAGAAGGTTATAGATTAGAATGTTATACTAATCTATATTGATCGATTTTATGGTATACACTTCTCTGTATCTTCTCAATTTCCTAAAATAAACATATACTTTCTCTATAATAAGCAAAAAATATAGTCAATATTATAAAACTATACATAGTAGATTCTTAAAAATCCAAATAGAAAGTATAAAGACCATAAAAATGATTTTTGACTATAATCCAACCAGGGAAAATGATATCAACAAATTAGTGTCCAAAAGTCTTTCAAGTTTTATGTTGATTTTTAAATCTCAACTCTGAGATATCTTACTTTACAGAAGAGCAGAAAATACAAGAAATATACTAATACTAACCGTCTATTGAAGTTTACATTCTTTGTTCTGATAAAGCTGTTTAAAAAAACACTGCTGCTAATTTTACCAACATTGAGATGCAATTCAACATGTAACATTCACTTTTCACACAAATGCCTCCTTATCTCCAAACCACAACCAGGAAACTTAAATGAGTTCTATTCTCACCTTCACAACTATTGCATTATAAAATTTTTCAGAGTCTTTAGATGATCTTTGAACTCTTGGAGTCAAGATATTATTTGATTACCTGGCCTTTTCTGTGCTTCCCACGTGTTGATGAATTTCAATGAGCTCCATGAGTTGTTTTTGCAACATCACATCCTTGCCTGCAATTTGAGTAATAAATTTATGCTGTAGAAGATCTGACACTGTTGGACGCTTTTCATAATCTTTAGTCAAGCACCTGCACTGGCAAAAAAAAGAACATGCAATGATTAGATAAGTTAGATGAATTATGATTTGTATTCCTAAAAACTACTGTGACAGAAAGGAACAGTGTTCCTCATAATCTCTTAGCCCAGGAACATATCTCAAAAAGTGTTAAACTGCAAGACGATCAAAAGAATGTTTGTGACAGTGCACACATCTGCGAGTGATTATGCAGGAGTGACACCAGCTTCCTACTAAGTACTACTCCCCTGGTCTCCCAGCAAGCATTATTGCACAGTGAAAATTAAACTCGGTCTCCAACTGAAAGTCTCCTTTATAAGTCAGTAGCTAAAGATAAATAACAATGAAGTCATTACAGTTTTAATGCCTACCTAAACTTAAAAATAAAATTTTCAGTTTCCTTTTACTAATGTTTTTAAAGGCTTCTTAACTGATCTATTTCTTCCTACATGATCGAACTGCTAACCCATTTGAGAAGGCTAACGTGCTGAAGATGTTTAAATTTCACATCAGTAGATGTTTTTTAAGCTCAGTAGATGTACTAGTGCAGGTCACACTTCTTGAGAGGTTCAACCAGAGCAGAGTTCCAAAACACAGGTGGGGAGTGACGACAGCACCTGAGACAACATCACAGGAGGAGCATTTGGACAAACTTAGGATGTTCCATCAGCTGTGACAGCTGTCTTCAAATACGTGGAAGAGAGTTAGACAGTTTTCAGTGGTCATAAAGGACAAAAAAATCTAGGATCAACTCGTGGAATTAAGAGGGAAACAGATTTCAGGTCAGTATAAGAAAGAACTTTCCAACAGTGAAGTTTACCGAAGATGGAACGGGTTGTGTTGAAAAGAACAATTATTTTTATTAGGGGAGTTTACTGACTGTGAAGCCACTCAGTGAACTTGTTCAAGAAGGCCTTACACTCTGGATCTGAGTTAGGGCTACACAAATTTTAAATATCCTTCCAAACCTGAGATTCTGAGGGGCTGCGGTTATAAGAAAACTGGTCAGAGCTGGGCTGCCACGTGGGGATAGAGAAAAAGAAAGAAAGAAAAAGAGACCCATGTCTTGATTTGATCAGAGTCATTTCTAATCTCTACTGTTAATTTTCCTTTGGGTGGTGATTTGGCAACTTATTTTATTGGGCTTTACCAAAAAAGATATTTCCCAGGAAAATGCACTAGGGAATAAGGTGGAACAGTGTCTGAAAATAAAAACAAGAGATCTTGGTTCCCATTTAGTTTAACAGAATGTGTCGATCTCTGAGATTTGCAATCACATACAAAATTATTTTATTGTAGTAAGACTTTATCAAATATCTGACGTGTACCAGGCACTTTGCTAAGACACTGGAGTTACAGTGACAAATAAGGCACATTCAGTGTCCTGGAGTTGCTTACTGTATAGTTGGGGAGAAAGACTTCTAAGAAGGTAGCTAAATAAAAGCAACAGTTATATCAGAGGAAGATGCACGAAATACAGTGATAGAACACAGGACAGAATACTAACTGCCTGGAGAAAATCAGTAACTGTTTCTCAGAGGTGGAATTGTGTGAAATATGTCAATGTCAGCGGGTTCCTCAGAGGTGAAATTGTGTGAAATATGTCAAAGTCAGCAGGTTCCACTGAGGATCAGTTTGGAAGAATCTGCAGACACAGGCATAGTTATGAATTGTGGAAGCCCTTCAAAGTCACCAATGAATTTTGTGAGATTTATGAAATTCGACTGTAGTTTATTAAATACTCTCTAGCGAATAGTACATACTCAGTGGTTAAGTGAAATTCTAGAAAAAAAAAAAAGATTATCAGTCTTTCTTGGGTTTCCACAACCTTTAAATGTAAGACACTTGTCTCTATAAGAATAAAAAGATAATCTTGGTAGGAAAACCAGTGACATCAGTTATGTATATGATTGGTTTCTCCGCTTCCTTTGCTGTTTCTTCATTTTCTGAGTGGAGTTTGACACTCTGAATCTTAATGACCCTTCTCTTCTACTTATAACCTGGAATCACCCCTTACCTTATTTTATAAGGTAAAGTCATAAAAAAGATTGTGAAAAAGTCTGTGGGACAGATGTTTAGAAATAACTTTTGATTCATAGCTTTGAGTCAATTGTCTGGAGGCACTTGTGCTAAATACCTGTCAAATTAGAAATGTTCACTGAATTTCAAATGTGTAAGTAATTTATTTATCTATAGGATCATCTGATTGACCAACTGCAGTGAATATTCCCTGTGATGAGAATTAATGATGCAGATAAGTGAAGGGTAAAATAACTGACTGAATAGATGGTGGGTGAGCAGGTGTGAGAGGCTGAGGGCATAGTTGCAAAAGGCAGGTGGACAGAAAAATATGTTTCTGGACAATGAAACTTCTGCAGAAGCATCACTATCAGTAAGAGAATAAACATGACCCTAAGATCATTATTTGAGCAATAATGAATTCACTGAACATTCATAAGACACTACAAATACTTGTTTTGAAGAAAATAATGGAAATCTCAGTAGCTATTTAATAGATAAGAGGTAAGGAGGAGATTCGGAAACACCAAAGAATTGTTGTAAAAAGAACATTTCAAAGTTAGGATGGTTATCTCTTTGATTTTTTTTTTTTTAAAGACTCTATTACTTGTTACTCACTTGCTAATGAAGTCATTGAATTCTGCTGACCATATCTCAGGCTGCATCAGTTTTGGGGGTGGATTCCTAGAAAATAAGAATCAAAGTTGGAGTGGGGACCTTGGTTAGTCAGTGCAAAATTAGGGCAGAGCTAGATGGACTAATCCATTGCTGCTTTCACAGGTCCTGCTAGTATAATCGAGCATTACTCTTATTCTTCAATTCAAAGGCATACAATGAGTTATTAATTACCCGTTATATAAAATGTAGGTTCCTTGTTTCTCTGAAAGCACTTACTAGATGACCCAATTTTTCTAATTGATAGTTTTTTTTCTTTTAAAGTATCTCCTTGCTTTTATCTGACAGTTGCAGGGGAAAGCATCAATACTTAGTAGAACAGAAACAATGAATACCAGGAAAAGATTTTTTGCTTTGAGTCCTGCAGAAGTCTCTGAGGAATATCCAGGGTGCACAGAGGTGATCTGGAAGGATCAAAAGAGAGAGGCAGAGGAGAGAGAGAGACAGCGGAGTGAGAGAGGCAGAGGAGAATGCCTTCATGAGATGTTCTGTTGTTACTGAATACATGGCCGGAAATAGGTTATGAAAGTAAGGAACTGGAAAATATGATTAGCTATAACTCTCTGAATGCCATTTAAAAGTGTTTGTTATAAATGCCTTTCATTTTAAGTTGGACAAATCTTTTCTTTTGGAATGTGTTCATGAACACAAAGGAACCTTGCTTGAAAATGAGGCTGAGCTAACTCTAATCAAACCACACTGATCAACCATGATAGTTGAATTTGTTGAAGTACCGCTTTCTGTTCATTCTAACAGCTCTTTTTTTTTTTTCATTAGCGGAATGGAAACACTTTGTCTTCAGTTCTGCATTACTCCTTAAATAGCTTATAATGAAATTAATGTACAGTTTGTACAGGCTCATTAAAGAAAAGTGCCGCTACTCATCTATCCTAGATGACACAGACAGCTCGTTTTATAGTCTTTAAAACTATTTGAAGATTGCTGATTCGCACACTGAAAGAAGTAATTCTTTTCGCCACCAGTCTTGCTTTATTTCTTGTTCTCCTGAAAATGTCCTAAGAGATTTATTGGCTCGCTTTAGGGGAACAACATTTTGATGGTTTTAGAGTAAGTACTCAGAACTGGGTCGCTTTTCACATCCCTTTTTCCTGACCGTTTCTACAGTCGGGAGGAATTCTCAGAATTTCATTCTCGAAATACACTGCTGGTAAAAGTAGTAAGGAATCACTAAGATGATGCAGTTTCCAGAAGTGCCTTGCTCACAGGTATGACACATATAGTAACAGTGTCATCACTCTTTCCATATGGCATCATCTCCAAGATTAACAACATTAGCCTAACTACGGTCATTTAAACCATGATTACAATGGCTCAGAAAGCATGGTGCTTCATATCCCATGCTGACTGAATAGTAGTAAATGTTAGAAAAATATATATTTTTTTGTTTTCCTCAAATTTATTGAAATATCTTAGACACGGTATAGAGCCAGTTTTCTGTTCTTTTTTGTAACCTCATTTCCCTACTTACCAAATAAGCAGTATATTTTACAAACAGTAAGACCTGAAAGAGACATTGACATTATAATGTAAAGGATGACATAAATTTAAGATGTTATAATTCAGAATCTATAGATAGGACTGGAAATTCAAAGGTAAAATTACAAAGTCTAATGCTTCAGCCTTACACTAATTTATAATTACATGCCAACTATCCCAAATGGATCCCTCTAGAAATGAATATGAAATATTGATGTTATTTCTTTCGAACTTGAAAACTCCCTCCAAGACTTTCTACATGTAATTCTATGTCCTATAGGCACTGGGACCAGAAAACTTAATGGAGAACGTGGTAACAAACTGTGACGTGCCTCCTACCCCTCTGTCTTGGACCCCTGTCACCATAGGCCGTCTAGGTGAATTCTATTAGAATTACTGTATCAGGCAAAATTCATCAAAAAGTTTCAGAAGAAAACACATCTATAATCAAAATAGGCAGTCTTTTCATGTCAGTTTTCTGAAATATCTAGGAACTAACCAAAACATACATAAAATAGTGTTTAATTAGTAATAGAGAAAAGCTGGGGAAAGTTTGTTGACATACACGCTGAAGGGAAGGGGTCTGCGTAGATGTAGGGACATGCTGTCATGACTCCAAAGAGATTCTTCTTCTAATATATGTGAATATATTCAAAACGTTAACATATTTTAAATCATTATAATTTTATCAATAACGTCTATTTATCATTTTCTTGATAATATTATTGTAAAGTTCTAAACAAGGAGAAGTCTTAGCAAGTAGTGAAAATCACTAGATTAATACACCAAGGCAAAGCAAATCACTGTCGCCTGGATTGTGGACCAGGGTGCTTCATTGGTTAATTTGGGAGTCAAGACTGGGAGGAATTGTTGTTTTTTGAGATCTAATCCTTGCAAAAGAAAAAAAAGACACAATGAGTATCAAGAGAAACTTTCCTACTTAAACCAGGGAAATGAAACTACTGAACCAATACAATATCCTGGAAGAAGCAGAATAATATTCCAAGCCACTCTGCTTCCAACTTGCTGAAATATGTCTGAATATTTCCAAGAGGAGCATGGTGAGCATCCAGTGGCTGGAGGAAGAAAGCTGGGCTGCAGATGCTGGACCGAGTGGTAGAGTCCTCTCACCTGGGTATTTTGAAGAGTGCTCGCATGGGATGCAGGTCGGCTAGTGGAGGGTCTCCATCCCCTAGCTCGATGGCTGTGATGCCCAGGGACCACGTGTCACATCTGGCATCATAAGTGGTATCCAACTGCTGTTCACATGCAATCACCTAGTAGAAAATGAAAAAAAAGAAGTGAGATTGTGACTTTTAACAAGCATGTCACAAGATGTTTAGAACAATGTGTACGTGTTCAAACTGATGAAGTCTGTAGTTATGAGTAAAGGCAGTAACTTGAGAGAGTAAAAGCTCAAATTATTATTACCACTAGTATTTTTACTCTGAGAACAGAGAATACCTTAGCAGGTTTTCAAGTTTAAGGGAAGAAGCCTATGAAAAGGATATTTTTGAAAATGCTAAACAGAAAGGGGACAGAAACAGTATCTTAGATGAAAAGAGATGGGGTCAAATGCACAGATACTGTGCAAAAATAGTCACTCGATAAATATATGAGGAGTAAATAAAGACATTCATCTTGGCAAAGATAAAGAACATATCTATAATGACTTAAAAGTGAAGGAGGTACAGTTGAGAACAGTCTTGTTAAATGGCCTTGATGTTTTCTGGCAACTAGAAGGCCAGGGTACCTAAGAGAGGAATGAAACAAGTTTGAAGGACTGTGAAAAGGTTTATGCCAACAATAAAAAACAAATAAATAAAAGTAAACATTGATACAGACTTATTGACACTTATCTCGGAGCACACTAAACTGTAAAACTACAACTGGGGTTTTAAAATTTTCACTAATCAAAGAATGCAATTGAGAGGCAAGAAAAATTTTTTTTTGCAATATTATAAAATACGGTTACATCAAAGAATGATTCAATAATTAATTGACAATTTATTTCTTAAATATGTAGATATAAATACCAATGGAATCCAAATACTAATTGTAACATCAGTGAGCATAAAAAGAAAATTAAACTTGACATTTTAAAAACCATTTTTTACATTTTTAGAAATGTTGCATTCTGTGAATTCCAATGCACAAAACAAATAAAAAATGATTTGGGGATGATGGCAGATTAGATTTTTATCCTTTAACTACAGTATTATGAATGACACATAAAAGTAAAGAAATCTAAGGCACTGTCTAAAATAATATTTCATCTTTCTGACTCCATTTAACATCAGCTTAGTACAGTAAAATCCCTCTGTGTTGGCACACTGCAGTTTAGTTGGTAACATTTACACATGTCATCTAGGTAGGGTGACTCCTTCATAAATATACCTTTATTCATACCTGATGCTAACAGCAATGACAGAAAATAGTTTGTAAACACACGAGTATGATTGAAAAATAAAAGGAAGGCAATGATAAACACATCATATAGGACAAGAATTACTCCAGGGAAGAGGCAAGAAGATGGAATAGAGAAAGAACATAGAAACAAATGTATGCTTTTGGTAACGTTCTGGTTCTGGTTGGGTGGTGGGTTCGTGGGCAAATAAACAAAGTCATAAAATGATCCAAATCTAAGTGTCTGAAGGCCAATAATAAATATGCAAATAAGTAAGTTATATGTATGTGTGTGTGTGTGTATATATATATATATATATATATATATACATATATGTAGGTATATATATATGTGTGTGTATTTGGAGGGAGTGAGAGAGACAGAAAGACAGACAGACAGAGAGGGGGCATCATCTTATACAGCAGTTCTCAACTTTTCCTGCCAAAGTGTTTTTAATATCATAGGAGAGTGAATTGCTAAAATCAGACAACATAGCTTAATTACCAGGAGCAAGCATAAGCTTCCCAAGTTTTATATTAAAAATTCATGTGACAAATATCCATAGATGTATTATTCATAATAGCCAAAAATAGAAACAACCCAAATGTGCATTAATTGGCAATGGAAAAACAAAATGTGATACATATATAAATACAATGGAATATTATTCAGCCATCAAAAGGAGTGAAGTATTGATACATGCTTCAACATGGATGAACACCAAGAGAAAGAAGCCAGATACAAAGGCCACATACTATGATTCCATTTAAATGAAATGTCCAGAATTGGCAAATCCATCGACAGAAAGCAGATAGATTAGTGGGTGCCTACTGTAGAAGACTTTGGGAGGAGATGTTAAGTGACTGTTAATGAATATGGGATCTCTTTTACGGGAGATAAAATTGTTCTGAGATTGTGATGATGGTTGCACAACCCTGCAAATATACACTTAAAATCATTAAATTGTACAAGTTAAATGAGTTATGTAGTATGTAAATTACACCTCAACCGAGTTGTTAAAAATAAAAATACATTCATATGAAATTTTTATAATGTTGTATAATATATCTTTGCCTTAGCATAAAACTGTCTTTAGCCTCCCCAGTATTTTTTTTTTCCTAGTTAAAATTGTTACTTCAGGATAATTCATTATTTTATGGTTTCACACATGTGGTCCAGGAATACCTCCCCACAGGCTTGGGTGAATTTATGCCCTAATTTGCCAGAGACATTCCTGGTTTATGGTAGCTTTCCTAGAGTCATTATGAACACTGTTCCCTTTCACCCTCCAAAACGTCCTGGCTTGTACAATACATTATATAGTTATCCACTACAGTCTCATTTCTCTTGTCCCCTGCATGCCGACATACATGTACTCCAGTTTGGGAAGAAAGGCCCTATATAACCAAGAAATGCTACACCTTTGATCTAGAATTTTATTTTAAAATACCAAATCAAGAATTTCACTTTTCAACTGATAATAGATTTAAACAAGCTTTCTGACTGTCAAGTAATTGTATATTAAGAAATATAAATTTCAATTATTAACTCATTTAATACTTTAGTAATTAAATTTTATTTTTATTTTTATATTTTTAGAGGAGGCAACTCTTGGTTGACCTCACAGATTGCAAGGACCTTCTCAGTTTACAATCCCTTATTTTTTTTTTTAAGTTTTTACATCTACAGCACCTGGTCTTCCTAGGTAGTCTCCCATCCAAGTACTAACCAGGCCCGATCATAATATTTCCTTTTACTCAGAGTGGTTCTGAGATCCATTAATAAAAATTGTTTTCACTAAATGACAAACTTAAACATATAATAATGGCTTTGTTATTTAAAATTAAATTAAAAATATAAAGCTAGACTATCAATTATTTAATATTAATGATATGATAATTATATATTATAGTATTTAATGTTAATTATATGATAATTATATATTATTATATATTAATTATTAAGATATGTGAATAAGATTCAATGTTTGGTATTATTGTTATATCTTTTTAATTTCTCACTTTAAAAATTTTTTAAAAAGCTTTAAATCTAGCAACATATCAAAACAAACTCTGAAAAAACTCACGTTTAAAATTTTCTTGTTCAATTTTGTTTTTGCTTATATGACTATGTTTTCTAATTTTATTCTAAACTCTCTGTTAAAAAGTTTTTGAATCCACTGGGGTTTTTAAAAGTTTTAAAAGATAATTTATCTTTTCTCCATATTTTATATCATGTTTACACTTTAACACTTTTTGCAACTAATAATTGAATTAGTATTAAAATAGAAACAGTACACCATGATTTAATCCTCAAACAAATTCAACTCTAAGATTTTGCAATATCAATGTAGTATTTGAATTACTTCTTCTCCCTTCAGACCCTAGAAAATGGTAGATAAATAACAAAGCTTTTCCTAAAGGTTGCAGAGAGAGTTTTCAAACATAAGTATTCTCTTTTGATAAACATGATTAAAAAGACTAAAATCATTCACAGTGATGGTGATTAACTATTTTGGAAGTTTATCTACAACTCCCAAAGGTAATAATGGAAAGAAAGCTGAACATAGCCCCCCAGCAGAGGGACTCAATGTGGATACCTGTTACATAGGTTAATAGACGTAAATCTGATCTTAAGCAAAGGCTAGGGGTTTCCATAATATTTCCATTTTAACTTAAAAAACAGAATCAAAATATCATTCATATCAACACATGCTAACTAATTAAAAGTAAATTTAATGAAAAATTAAGGATGCAAGTAGTTTCTCTTTACCTCCTCTGATCGACACATTCATTCAATCCATTTACTCATATAATCACTCACAGCCCATTTATTGGGTACCTCTCATGTTCCTCCTCACATGTGCAAAAATCCAAATGAAAACAACACATATGGAGATACAGTACTCATAAAAAGGAAAATTTGAAAGGATCAAATATTACATTTGTCCCCCTCAAAACTCTGACCTCAGGAGCCATCCAAAACGGTGTTCCTACAGACGTATTCCGACGGTGCCAGGTGCTGGTGAGCTGGGCAGACACACCTGGAAGGAAGAGACAACACTTACTTCTTGCATGAATTCCAATTGCAATAAATTTGCTTACAAACTAATACTAAAATTCTGTTCCCTTAAAGTTGCCACTGGACTTGAACTTCGCATCAGGTATCCTAAGCCAGGATTTCTGCATAGCCAAAATACAGAATGGTCCTCGTAGTTCCTATTTCTCATAATCAAATCTGTCTGTCCTTAAAGCCCTGCTTCGAGTTTTAGGTTCCCCATACTTACTTTTAATCCACTCCTGATCATACTAACCTCTATTTCTTTTGACCTTCCACGTTTTTAACTACTTGTCTGTATTACATATTTTGACATGATTGTTATTCGAATAGTATGCTTCCTCCTCTCTCTCCCCTGTGCCCACTACCAAATCTCTGGTGAATCTGAGAATGTTTTATACGGTGGTATGTACATAGTAGGTGACTTGTGAATGTGAATAAAATCATTTTCCATCTCCCAACTTTGATCAAATCACACCTGACTGGAAGTTCCAAATCAACTACACATATTCAAACCAACGCCATTAATAGAATCTGTTCTTTTTCCTTTAAAGAGATTACAGACCAAAGGACTACTCTGCAGAGGTTTAACGAAATATTTCAATTATGTCATCCCATTAATTCTACCTGATTAGACAGAATCATAACTGAACTTATCGAAAACCAGGGAGAAAGAAAGTCTCTCTCCTTGGTTGCTGGTACTCTGGCTTCTCATACAGGGGTTTGGTTATCTCTGACTGTCCAGTGCTGCTTCCCTTGACCTGCTCCAAACTTGATGGGTTACACCCAAATCATAAGCTTCCACTCTCTGATTACCCTGTTTTGTAAAGTACCTCCCAGGTGTCACATTCATTTTAGGCTCTGGCTGTTTCTCTTATAAGCCAAGTAGAACAAAGACACAAACAAAAATTTAAAATTAAATATATTTAATTCGTCTAAGATGGCATTTGACATTTGTCATAAAATTCAGCCAAATGGGGATTTCACTGGTGGCAATATACCTGGACAGAGAGGTAGGCAGAATGTTTTGGTTCCATAGTAAGTAACTGCATCCCTTAATGACCTACTCTGCCTACATATATATCCAGTTCTAGATGGAATTGTTATCAATGGCCTTTAAATTTTGTCTTTAAAAAAGTTCATTTGACAGAATAAACATCCTCACTAAATAATTTTTCAAAGATTTTCCAGCCAATGATACATCCAATAAGGGGTTAATGTCCAAAATTTATGAAGAACTCATACAACACTAAAAACCTAACAATCCAATTTAAAAAATGGGCAGAGGCTCTGAATAGGCATTTCTCCAAAGAGGAAATACAGATGGCCAAAAGGCGTAAGAAAAGATGCTCAACCTCACTAATCATCAGAGAGATGCAAATTAAAACTACAATGGGATATCACCTCACACTTTTCAGAATTTCAGTCATCAATAAATCAACAAACAACAAGTGCTGGTGAGGATGTGGAGAAAAGGGAACTCTCCCGCACTGTTGGTGGGATTGCAAATTGGTGCAGTCACTATGGAAAACAGTATGGAGGTTCCTAAAAAATTAAAAAGAGAACTACCTTATAACCCAGTAATTCCACCTCTGAGTATTTACCAAAGAAATAAAAAAACCTCTAGTTTTGAAAAGATATATGCATTGCTATGTTCATTGCAGTGCTATTTACAATAGCCATTGTGGAAGCAACCTAAGTGCCCATAAATAGATGACCGGATAAAGAAGACGTGTTGCATGTATATAATGGAACATTACTCGGCCATAAAAAAAAAAATGAAGTCTTATCATTTGCAACAACATGGATGGACCTGAAAGGGATTATGCTAAGTGAAGTAAGTCAGACAGAGAAAGACAAATACCATATGATCTGCTTATGTGTGGAATCTAAAGAACAAAATAAGCAAACAAACCAGAAACAGACTCAAAGATGCAGGGAACATACTGATGGTTGCAAGATGGGAGGGGGTTCAGGGGCTGGGTGAAATAGAGGAAGGGATTAAGAAGTACAGATCAGTAGTTACAAAATAAAGTATAGTCTATGGCCATGCCACCCTGAAAGTGCCCGATCTCATTTGATCTTGGAAGCTAAGCAGGGTTGGGCCTGATTAGTACTTGGATGGGAGACCACCTAGAAAGACCAGGTGCTGGAGGTGTAATAAATAAATAAATAAATAAATAAATAAATAAATACAGCATAGGGAATATAATCAATAATATTGTAATAACTATGTATGGCGCCAGGTGGGTAGTATAGTAGTTGGGGGCTCACTATGCAAATTATATCAATGTCTAACTGCTATTTTGTACACCTGAAACTAATACAAAATAATACTGAATGTCAACTGTTAATTGAAAAATGTTTGAAAAAAAAAGATTTTCTAATCTCTGCTTTAAGGTTCTTCCTTAAATATTTTCTAACAGACTATCTGAAGAAAGGAAATCAACGCTTAACATCACATTTCTCTAAAATACATCCTCTACCTCTGCTCCAGGTATGCTATCTTTCAGAAAAATTAAATTTAAATTTAAACATTGTACTTTGCCCTTTTCTATGAATTAAAGGCAGAAATAATTAAACTTGAATTTTTCTGTAGTATCAGCATAATCAGTAATTTATTTATATAAGTGAGAAAAGTAAATGGATTTCAAAAGCAATTTAACTTAAAATTGATTCTAAATTTACTAAAATTTATTCTAAGGGATTCTATTTATTAAAACATTTTAAGTTATATTTGTACCTAGGTGGACATTTTTGTTTCAATTTCATGAAGATTGTTTAAGAATTCAAATGTCATTTAACTGAAATGTAAAGGGCAAGGAAAAAGAACAGAACCAAGTGAGAAATCTAAAGTTTTGCTCTTGGCAGGAAAATGACATTTGAGACTAATCATGTGATATTTTTTTCCCTCTTTCTGGATATGAAGAAAAGATTATGTCACTAGAATTGGCATTTTTTTTCCAGCAAGTCGTCCAGTTTAAACATATAGCCATAGATGGCGAGAAAGGATCTTGCCTGCATCTTCCACAGGAAATATACATGGAAAATACTAAAATAGGTTTTTTTTTAGGGGTGTGGCATGTGACCCAAGACAGACCACTCAGATTCTTTTCTTGGAAATGTGACTCCTGAGTGGGGACACTCAAAGGAGGTCACTAGAGCTGAGTCAACCAATGGCAGGGCTCTAAGGAGTAGTCCAGGCAATGCCACTTCTGAGATCCAGAGCTGTCACAGAACAGTTCTTAGGAGGCTGGGAATCAACCTTGCTTTTGTAATCCAGCCAGGCTGTTTCCAGTTCTTGCCTAAATTGGTCAGAGTTAATATCTCTGTTGCTTATAACCAAGGAACTCTGACTAAAACAAGAACTAACAATTTTACATATAAAGGAGAAAATTAACAAGGGTGATAGTGAATGATGAGTTTATAAAGCCTAAGTTATTAGGTTTTATAGTACTATGAGGTTATATTACGTTTTTATATTTATACTAACATGAGATGAGATTAAGAATTTCCTAAGACAAAGCTTTGGCCTCCAGACACTTTAATCACACATCTCAAGCAATAAGAAATACTTACTCTCAAAATACTTACTAGTGTATTAATATATACATTAGGAAACATAAATGAAGATGATTTTAAAGGATGAGATTAAAATAATAACTACAATAGAGGTATGAATATTTCTTTTGGTACTTAGATGATGTTTTACAAACACCCTTATATTGATTCACACCCCCTTCCAAGACCGCTGGTCTAAGGTGTGCTGGGTAATGGATCACAACACTCGTGAAGTCTCATATATCTTTTAGTGTCTGTTGGGATCCTGCAGAAAGAATGTTTTATACCTGGTTCCTGTAAACTGTATAGAAACAGGAAAATTCAGCTCATAATGTGAAGAAGGGAAAACAAAGTATCCAAATAAGTGAAAAAGGAAAAATGCAACTAGGTAGTATAAAAAACCCACGAGTCTGAGAATACTAAATGATTAATAATTAAAAACAGGACACACACTCAACTATGAAAGTGAGAGAGAAAGCCATTTACCGAATCTCACGTCTGTTGACTGTTTCTGCAATGACAGTTAAACCTGAAGATCATTTTACCAACACAACCAAATAGTTTCAGAGCTAGAAGGCAACTTAAGCATCACAAAGTCTAATGTGTTCATTTTCAGGTTAGCAAACTTCAGCTGGAGAGAAAAATGAGTTTCCTGAGGACAAATGGCATTTTTACTTAGTATAAATTCTCACAAGAAGCTAAGGAGGTAGATAAATACAAAATTCTATTAGAAATGATTGACAAAAATGACTTTAAAAGGCAGCAGGAATCTAAATTATGAGTTCAGGAGCCCTAGGAAGTAAAGATTAGGAAAATCATCTTGTCCAGAGAGGAACTAATGGAATAAGTCACCAAAATAAACAGTTACATAAGCATCTCAAGGGAGAAGATGCCCAAGGGTGGAAAATTCCAGGCAGAAATTTGGGATAGTGAGAGGACACTGAGAAAACCAAGAGGCCAAAAAGAGATCAGGTCTAGACAGAACGCAGGCTAGAAGAGAGGGCAATAATCCATTGAAGGTCAAAGCCACTGGAAGATTAAGGAGGTTTATGTTGATGATTCTTCAGCCCCCTGCTCTGATTACACTGATGGGGAATTTTTACGCTATTTTAGAGCCCTGAAACAAGGCTTCCTGGGGCTGTTGATATCTGTACAGAAACGCTGTTCCCTGTTGCATAAAGTCCTGTTTCTAGAGGGGGAAAAATTGTGCAGGCTTTATACCTCCGGTCAAGAGATCTCTTAGAGTCTTAGAGAGTTAGAAAAACATCATATATGTGGTTTCCAATGTGGCTCAAACAGACCAGACCATTTCAGAGAACTTGATTCGCTATCATCATACATGTAACTCTCCTCTGGGCAGTGCACATCCATAAGAAACAAAATTATCTAGAATATTTAGAAAATATCTTTGTCTCTCCCTTTCCATAACCCTCTTTTAAAACAAAAAAAAATCTATCTTCATTCACAGGTACTTGAAGAATAGAAAGGTCCAGGCAGGCTTGCTTGTACCATATCAAGCCATTCCCCAGTCTTGGCTGATTGGATTAAAAGGGCCATCTGAGCCAGCTGGTCCACCTGAGTTCCTTCTCCCACTCCCAAGTCCTTTTAACTTAGGATGCTAAAAGTTCAGGTCAGTTAGTCTTTGGCACTGAACCCATAAGGTTATACAGACTGGGAAGGCTGAGGCTGCTGTTTTTGAGGAGACTCAACGGGCAACATGAGAACTCCAGAGGTTGGTCTGCAGACACTCAGAGAGAAGCAGAGGAGAGGTCTGATTCCTCCAGAGAGAGCAAGAGGCAGTAAACAGTCATGGTTCTTGCCTTCCATTTTTTTGGCTCACTTTCAGCACCTTCAGTCCTGTTCTCATCTATGATGTTGTTGGGAACCATTCTTGCCGAATGCCCTATAGCTGAATGCCCTACAGCTGGAGGCCCTACAGACCGGGTTAAAGTTGCCTGCAAACTAGAAATTTGCAGAGCAGGCGGGCTCCTCGAAGATGGAGGAAGTTTGGCTTAATGGAAAACAGGTGAGAGCAGTTATGTAAATATCAAGCAATTGTTTACAGGTGTGTGGGCTTTGTTTTTCATGCATTGTCAAGGGTATAAATATGCAGTGTTCACAGTATTCACTGTGAGCCCTCCCAACTCTATCTTTTGTCTCTCTCTTTTTCTCTCTTTTCTCAATCCTCACTCCCCGTCTCGGGAACTGTTCCATCTTAGCCAGCGGGCTCCAGCAAGATGTTGACTTCTGTATCTTACTCTTTTTTTGGAGCTAGTTTGAGTTTCTTGTCCTTACAACTAAAAGACCCTTGACTAAGACATACAACATTATGTATAATGTTGCACAACTTAACTTACTATTCAGTTCAAGGAACATTTGAGCCCATAGCTGGAACCACAAAACTCTAAAGAGTCCATTTATTCATGGTTTTGCTTTATACAACAAAAAAATTACAAATGTCTTTACTTTCAGATAAGGTAAAGGTCATCTCCCAAAGCAGAAAAACAAATTCTGAGTAAAGTATTAATTTTGTGTATAAGTATAAAAATGCTAAAGCTCTGCTATATTTTAAAAATTGTTCTTCCCTTTAGTTTTTTTTCAATATATTATCTCATTCTATAAAGCACTAACCCTCAAATTTTCAAAATTCATAATATTCAACTACCAAATATATATTTGTGATATATGTAATCTTTAGATATATATCTTACCATCTTTAGTTTTCTGTGCTAAGTCCCCAACTCTATTCCATAGTGCAAAAGAAATAATATAATTTCAACCTTAGAAAAAATTGACAAGTACAAATAATTTTTTGCCCAAACTATTTGGGAATAAGGGGGCTGCACGATGCCCCTTCACCCTCAAATGCTTTAGTGTGTAATTGCTACAAACAAGGAAATTCCCCTAAATACCCACAATACAACTAACAATTCAGAAAATTTAACATGGATACATTTCTACCATTTAATTTATAGACCCCATTTAAATTTCATTAATTGTCTCAAATATGTCCTTACAACAAAAGGATCCAATCTAAGACCATGTGTTGCATTTACCTGTCATGTCTCTTAATCTCTTTCAATCTGAAGGAGTTCCTTAATCTCTCCTTGAATTTGATGACCTTGACATTTTTTAAGATTTAAGACCAGCTATTTCGTAGGATGGTCCCAAATTTAGATTAGTCAGATATTCTCTCATGATTTTATTTTTGGCAGGAATATCATGGCAGTGATTCTAAGGTCTTCTCATTATATTCTATCGGGTCCTCTGTGATTTTTCATTTGTCTCTTTACTAGTTGTGTTCATTTTAATCACTTGATTAAGTTTGTGTCTGCCAGGCTTCTGCCCTATAAAGTTTCTTTTCTTCTTTTATAATTAAGTATTTTGTGGAGAGCTATTTTGAGACTATCTAAACACCCAATGTCTAACAAAAGCTTACCCCACTAGTTTAGCATCCGTTGAAGTTCTTGGATGAGTTATTACTATGATGGTTGCCAAATAAAAAATTTTAACTTTATTATTTCTTCTATATTTATTAGTTGGCATTCTTCTGTATAGAAAAGCTTTCACTTCTTTCAATTCATTTACATCCAATTACGAATGTAAGTATTCAAGTGTGGATTAATGAATTCCTATTTTATTCAATGGGTTACCGCCATTACCATCATTATCATCATTGTTTTGAAGCTCAAATTGTTCCAGATTTGGTCAGTGAGAATAGCTTCCATTTGGCTTCTGTATCCTTTGAATATGTCTCCATCATTCTTTGAGGATTTCTTTACTTTTTGGCACATTAATGTGTAGGCTTATCTTATATACTCCTAAAAATCAGCCTTTCTCCAAGAATCTTTGTTTCCTCTTAGGTGAGATTTGTATTTAAAAAACAAGAGTTAGGTGCTTGATGTGTTTGCTGTTGGGCATCAATGCCTGTAAACCCTCTTAGTAGAAATAGCTAAGATCTAAGTAACATGTATACAGACAAACATATACGAGACATTATATTTATTTTTACATCTGTGTGTGTGTGTGTGTGTGTGTGTAACCTCCAATTCCAGTCCAACAACATTGGGTTCAATTTTCTCCCTTTCCTTATGTCATTCTTTTCTTTAACAGTAAGAAATTTGTTTCCATCGTCCTCATTATTTTTCCTGATTGTATTAAGTCTCCTTTATGTAACCAATCAATCTCATCTCCATCTTGACCCCTATGCAGATGCCCTTCTTACCTAGCTCAGGTCCTGACAACCTGACTGGGGTCACCATCACAACCCTAGATGAATGCTTTCTTTGTCCCAGGTGGGGACTCAACACCCCACGCCAAGCCCTCATCACTACCGTCCTCCCAGCACGAACGTCTTCCTGATTCATTTCAGGCCCGAACCGCAGTGCTGTACTCCACGCTCCCATGCTTGTTCGGCCCCACCTAAAGGCTTTTGTTCTGAATTATTTGTGAAGAAAAGAAGGAATAAAAGGAAGGTCACAGTTTTTAAGTTCATGTGTAACTGCCTCCCTTGCTGCTAAAAAGTAGGTCTTAACAAATAAATCACAATTTTTCTTTGACCTACATTACTCATTGGAGATTTGGTCTAAAACTGGGCATGTGGATGATAAGAGATTTAAAGCCATAAAATATTCTGTCATAAGAATGGTGTCTAAATAAATCACAAGTAGTACATTCTGTATTTTTGTATTGAGATGTTAACTATCCTTTTAGAAATAAAGTTCCCCAGAGAGAAATCCAGAGAAATGAGAACTGAGAACTGCCCTTCAAATTTAGTCTCTTTCACTTCTCTGTTCTAGGACTGTGTTTTAGACATTAATTGACTTGCCTAAGGGGTTTTTCTCTGGGGAGGTCATATTATTTATTGATTGATCACACACACCAGTGACTGCTAATGTATTTCATTAATAATGTTTATAAGCTCACCTGTCGTTTTACTCTCTGAGGTGTCTGGTGGTTTTCTGTAAAAGAATATTCCACATAGCAAAAAAACAAAAATATTTTTAAAAGATTTTATTAACTAATATTACCAAACTGAATCTTACTTTTAATGCAATTAAGTAGCTTGATATTTAAAGTAATACTAAATTTACTTTAGCAAAGTTCTTTTTTTTTAAATAGAAAGAGGCACGAATATTTTAGGAACTCAGATTTTCATCATTTAGCAACTAATAAAGTATTTATTTATATTGAGTACCTACTATGTGTACAGCACTGAGCTAGAGAACATATGAGAATATAATTCCTGATAACAGTAATAGCTCAGGTTTTTTAAAATTATAAAATGTCGATAATTTTACTAAGTAGTTAACCTGTCTCATCCTGTTTACTCTTCATGGCAATCAACTGTATGAGGAAGAGACTATTCTTTTTTTATATTTGTAGATGAGCAGATTGATGTCCTTGGAGATTTTAAATGACTTTCTCAAGGTCACAAAATGTATGGAAAATGCCTCTCATTCATTTATTCTAATTCACTCATTTAAGAGTATTTATTGAAAGCACTTTCAATGTGCTATTACCATGCAAAGTGAAAAACTAGAAAGAGACCCTGTCATCATGAAGCTTATAGCTCAGCACAAGGTGTCCAATTAAACATGATTACAGTCAAATGTGACAACTGGTTGGCTAAACCAAGTATAGGGTGTTGGGGAGGCACTCAGTCAGGGAAAAAGAAGTCAGACGGGTGCATGGGTGAGAGGAGGTTTCTATACAGGGAAAGCATCATGTTTGTAACTGGTCACAAGATTTAATGACACTGTAGTTAGGTATACAGAGAAATTATAATTTCTTCATGTCACCTATGACTTTTATGGTCTATTGTTGTGTTCCTTCTGCCTGGCCGGAAGGGGGGCGTAAAGCTTAGTCAGATGCATTAAATCTATAAGTCCTCTTAGATGGAGTTCAGTCTCTCTTGGATAAAAGTGCTTGCACTATCTTTTAGGTGGTGTCTTCCTCCTTCTTCTCTCCTGAAGATGGTACTGTTTTTACAGGACAAGGGATGGTTTATAAGACCTTGTGGCCGAAAAAAGAGAGTGTTGGGTCTCTGGTCTCTGGGGCCATGCACCTTCATCTGCCTGGCTGTCAGGGGCCCTGCTGGCTTCCTGTGCTAGCATCTGCATCCCATGGGCTTGGGGTCCGTCCTCCTCGTGTGGTTGTCCTGGTAGATGAAGGCTCAGGTTGGCTTCATCTGGAGCTGAGAACACTGAGGTCTGGCTGTGACTCCTACTAAGACCTGGCCCAGGTAATCTGTTCTGTGTCTCACTTCCTCTCCTGAACGACACCCTCTTGAAGCTCCCCACCCAGATCCTTGGGTACTTTGGGGTTTCTGGAAACTAGGGGCAAAGGTTTGGGGAAGCTCAGCGTGAGTCCTTCTTCTACCTAACCACTTACATTTCAGGTGACAATGATATGGCCCAACCTGGCCTGGACTGCAGCAGACTGTACAGTGGCCTCCCCTGGAACACTGCGTGACAGTGCTGGGAAGTGTGAAGGTAAAAGCTTCTTTCTGCCCTTGCTGTTATCTTTACTTTTTATAAGCTCATTTCAGTTCTCCTGCCTCTTTCTCTGTATCATCTTTCCACAATTACCCTAGAGTTGGAAAGTGTTTCCCTCTTGTTTCTGTTCTCTCTTATTTGAAACTCTTCAGTGTGTTCCTGGAAATTCTCTCTCCACATGCTAAAGAAGAGACAGAGCAATTTAGACCTTCTCAAGTGATAGCCCGGGTCTTGCTACAAATTCCTATTTTTGAATGTTAAAAACCAGATATTACCTTAGTCATTTTCCTTCATCCCTTCTAGAACAAATCTTAATCTCCCTCCAGACAGAGAGATGTCTCTGGTCGACTGGGGTGAAGATCATGTTCTTGGATAGGCAAAAGAGGAAAGCGTGTTAATAAATTTTGAAGTACTCTCAAAAGTACGTTGATGTACTCAGTTTTTCAAGGCTATTGTAGAACGCAATTACGTGGCCAGAGCTCTGATTGAGAAAGAGTGTGGTACATTTAAGGAACTGAAAGAAGTTGATCTGTTCTTAGAAAACAGGAGAGAGGGAACCCGATGAGCACCAAGGAGTATAAACAGGGTATCAATCACTAAGTGCTTACTCTGTGCCAGCACGGTGGAAAGCCCTTCCCAAGGGCTAGACAAAGCCATTGAACAGATTATTGAGCAAGAGAATGAGTGGAAGGACCAGAAGTGATTTCTAAAAGGGTCTGGCAGCCATGTGGAGAATAAACTGGTAAAAAGGGAATGGGATTGGACGTAGGGAGTTCAGGGAAGTGTAACTACAGGATCCTGGGTCTTAGGTGATGGTTAAGATTGGAGAGGAGTAATAAAGATGGGGTCTGAGGAAATTTTATAGAAAGATAAAGCTTTGTGACTGACTATAGATGTGAGAAGTGAAGACAAAGGAAGACTCGAGGACAAACCTAAGATTTCTGGCTTGAGCAACAAAGTAGATACCTGTAAATTTTTCTAAGACAAGAAACTCTTGATAGGAAGCAGATTACTTGGGATGGATAAGGTAGTGGAGTTCCGTTTTGGACATTTTTGAGAACCGGCAGGCATCTCAATATAGATCTTCAGTATTCGATAATGAGCTTACCGTCTATTTTAGGAAGTGAGAAATTCAAATAACATGCATTCTAAAACCTTTACTCCCAGCTGTAGCCTTCTCTGAATACCTGATTTAAGCATAAAATGAAGACATTGATTTTCAGTTTGATTCTGCAATTTGTGGCTTACCACATCTTATTCCTTCTGCTCTTTAGAAGATTCACTATGCATGCACCCCCATCCTCAGGTTTCAATTCATATAAAAACGTACAGATCATTTTAGACGAACTGAATCCATGTCCTCCTACCATGAGGAATGGAAATATAAGCATTATCTTATATGCAAAAAGTATTATTTTAGTATCAGATACTAGAAACACATTTAATAGGCAGCTGGACCTCTTTTCTAACTGATGCTGAAAGTTAAGTCTTTAAGTCAATTAATCTAAAACCAAAGCTCTTATTTTGTCAGCTTTTTAACTTATGACTACTTTATAAAGATACATAAAAGGCTATCTTCTTTATTATCTAGGTATATTTTTTAATCTAGATAATTTCAGAGGGTATCCCAGAAAGATCCATTTCTCAAAGCTGCTGGTTTATCAAGTTTGTCTTTCATGACTGAGAAGATGTTTACTTACACTTGTTTCAACAATTTTTACCTGGCCATTTGTTAGAGAAAGAGAATGAAAAGATCTCCAGTTAAATATTAAGTTCTCCAATTGGGTCTGTTAGAACAGAGACAAAATTATTTTCTAAAGAGAGTCAGGGCCCTGCCTATAGAACAGCAAAAAGCATTTATTGTTTTTTTTTTTTTAATTTAAGGCACAAGTTCTTATTAGTATTAGGATTGTTTAAACACACAGCTTTGAACTCAACTGGCAACGTAGACTGCCTGTTTCCCAGTTTTTAATCAGGAATTCACTGTCACACTCAAAGCTGCTTCATAGTTTTCAAAAGCTCAGCTGAGAAAAAAATGGCCATACATGGCTGTTTGAAAGATATGCTATTCATCTATTTCTCTGCAGATACTCCAAAATTCATCCCTGAATTAAGCCAGATCTCTAGAGAGCTACCTCCTTGGATATTAAAACAATTAATTTCTAAAGTTAACCAATGAACTTCTCTAAGCGTCTGTTTCCAAAATGTAAAATGAAGGAAGATTCATTCATGCAACCAGCACTTATTGAACTACCAATAGCCATAGCATTAAGTCAACAAAATTTAATAAGCCATAGTTCCACCACTCGAAGACCCCGTCTCTCTCTTTCTAAATATCTTATTCTATCTATAAAGATCAGAAAGATAATTATAATTCTATGTGATAAACACAAAAATGAAGAACTATACTGAATACAGACACCGGAGTATAGGGAAAGGGAAGAGGAAGAATGACTAAACGATACTGAGATGTCCTAGAATAAAGTTGCCCGCTCTTACAGGATTAGGGTTTTAGTAGAGATCAAAAGAGACGAGGTGTGAGAGAGCACTGTAAAATCCGGTAAATAACTACCCAGATGAAGAATAAAGGTATCACCAGCTAGGGTGCCCTTGGCTTGACACAGAAACTCTAAATTGGCTTATTAGTAAATATGGAAAATTATTATTTCATATGACAAAAAGTCCAGAGATAGGGCAGGTTCCAAAGTTGGTGGATCCAGTGGCTCAATTATGTCATCAAGGACTCTTGCTCTCTCTGTCCTCAGCTCTGCCTTTCTCAGGATTGGCTTTCCACTTGGGATAAAACATCTCAGGACAGAACGAGGTGGCAGCGGCAGGTTCAGGCATCGCAATAAGACATAGAGTGTCCCCAGAAAGAAAGACACCATCTTTCCCTGAGATTCCTTCTTAAGAGGAAAGAAATTTCCCAGAGACCTTTGAAGATTTGTCCTCAAATCTCAAATCCTGGGTTTGGCACATGTCGATTCGTAAAGCAAGCACAAGTAAGGGCTGTTGGATTTTAGGCTGAGGGTAGTCTTTCTCATTAGAGAATCACCACACATGTTACTAGAGTGGTGTTACAGGCACAACTTAAAAGAAGCCACTCTTTCTTCTGGGAATTTCTCATTTGCCTATTTAAAAAAAAAATCTCTGCACTTTTTAACCTCAAGGAGATATTGTTTTTTCCCTCCCCTTTCAACGCCTTGAAAGAAATCCTGATGGAAATAATCAAGTCATATCATACTACTCATTTTGCAGCCCAAACTCAAGCATTTCAAGGAAAAACTTACCAAAATCTACGAGTTTAACTCCGCCTTCTGTGGTCAACAAAATGTTATTTCCTTTTATATCACGATGGATAGTTTTGTTGTTATGCAAATGCTGCAGTCCCTAGAAGGTGGGAAATATATAATGATTTTAAAGAAAGCATCGAGCAAAAAAAATAACATTTTTCAGATGGATGCATTTGTGCAAAATCAATAGAGAACACGTGTTAACATTCAGACATTCTTAATGTTTTATATTGAATAGTCAAATCAAAGTATATCATTTCCACTTTGACCTATATAAAAATTCCTAAAACCAGAGCATACACTTAGCTCTTATTAAATATTGTATTAAAATGGGTTGATCTCAATAGAAAAAAAACATTCCATATTCTTATTTTAAATAATGGAAAGTAAAAAAAAAATATTAGTAAAAAATACATATTATCTACCTTCATCATAATCACAATTTCAGAAATATATTTATGAGATCAGAACTCAGGGTTCTGTTGATAAAAGGAAGGCAGATTTCCAATGGAAAAAAGGAATTAGCTATGCTAAACGTTTTGAATTTTGCATATACTCTTGCATTAATAAATACTAATGCAGTGATATTTTTCTAAAAATAAGATCTACATTTTTAAACTAGAACTGCCTCATAATTAATGCACAATTTAAATTGCCTTACCATTAGTGCTTCACGTAAAATATAGGCAATTATGAGCTCATTCATTCTTTTGCCCCTTTTCAGAAATCCTTTCACAAGATCTGTCACTGATCCTCCATTGCATAGCTATAAAAGAGTATTTCAAGATTGATATTAAAATAGACATGACGTTTTAAGTACCTGCTATAAAAGGTTTCCCCAAAACAGTTTTTAAAATTGTTCAATTTTTTTTTGTTTCACATGATTATTCCCATCCTCCTTCTGGTTTCACAAATAAATTGAACATATAAGCTTGTACTACTACACAATTACTTATTGGAACAAAGCTTTCACATGAATTAAGTTTTAAAAGAGAATTTGGAGAAGCACTACACTTGATTTTTAAATTCAAGAATAAGAATCATGATTCTACAAACTAGTCCCAGATTTTAGGATCTAGGGCTTAAAAGCATTATTGGCTTCTGACAGTTTTATTAATAGTGCAATAGATTCTATGATTTAAATATGTGGCTATACACTATTTTATATATGTATTAATTTTAAAACATGCCTCCTTCCTGGCAAAATTTCAGAGCACATTAAAGTAGTATTAAAAACATCACATTAAAAAACATTAAATATCACATTTTATAGGCTCTTGGGCTTTTTCTCTCCCCACCTCCAAACATAGGAATGTAAACAGAAAAGCCAGAAGGAGGGGAACTGATAGGAGAATTCTTCACATCGGGTTCTCCAATGTTAGGTAACATGAAATCCCACAGAAACTCTCAAAGGAGCTGCAAATTTTCAGAACATAGACACAACTGACACTAGCAGTTGGAGATAACTAGGCAAATGGCCTTAGATGCAAAGAAAACTTTGACCCCATGGACACTGGATCCCTTAACCTGATCTATTGGTCTTTATCTTCAACCCACCACTCTTCTGGGGGTTCTTGTCCATACATTCTTCACCATGACCTATACACACCAGTCCCTGGGAACTCAGAGTCTCAATTCCCTAACTCTACTAATCTAAACGGAAGCAGAGAAAGGAGGTGAGAAGAAGTATATTCCTAGCATCTAAGTCTGAAATACTAAACACATTTTTTCACAAACTTTTTTCTATCATGGTAATTAGGTTTCATTGGACACTTGAACACTTCCCACACATTATGAATTAGATAGTCATAGTTAAGGTGTGCTGAGCATATACTTTGTGCCAGGTACATTTCCAATCTATTTATATGTATTATCTCTATATCTCACCATGCTCTGAAGTAGAGATTATTATCAACTCTGTATTAAAGACTGAAAAACTGGGGCACAAAATGGTAGATTAACTTCTCCCAAATCACACAGTAGTGACAGAGCTAGGCTATGAACTCAGTCTGATTCTAACGTCCAGCTTCATGCTTAACTATGATACTTCATGGAACCCCAATACAATGACACTGTATGATCACACTTAACCGTGATATGTCATATCCCACAATAGGTTTTCGGGCTAGCTGGTCCATCTATCCCTAACTATCATGTAAGATATTCTTCTTATAACAGAGTATTTAAAAATCTAAACATGAACTTACAAATGAACATTTAGATACAACCCCATTCATAACTGATGTGCCTTCTACATGCAAATAAATTTTCTCTCAGCTTACACAGGAGCATGTGGAGCCCTAACATTCCAAAACCTGCATTTTCTTCTGTATCAAGAAAGTGGAAACCCTTTAACTGTATAAACAGAAGAGTGTTCTGGCAGCAGAAAACAGCGTCACACTGCTTTTACTGTGGCTCAGCATAATTAGTTCATAAGATTCCTCGAAAAGATCCTTTAATTTGCAAGGCATTTATTTAAAATAAACAAATTCTAGGACCAGCTTTAAAATTTCTAAAAATCATTGCAAGGAGACTAAATGTCTCCTCTTAGTTCTTCAAAGTGTGCCCCATCCGTGGCTGCATCTTCTGTGGTTGACTATGACATTAGTGGAAGAGTAAACAGCTACAATGTCATAGGGGGAATAAAGAAACCCTAAAAAATGTGCAGTAAATTAAATTAAGAAGTGAACTATAAGGACTAATGCAATCATACAATTTGAACTGAGCAGTTCCAATTTTACTTTCTAGTATCAATTTTTACTTAAAAGGGTTATTTTTCTCATCTAGAAAAATGTAGAGTATAGAATTCTTTATAATATACACTTCACTTTTTAAAAGTATATACACACTTTACTTTTTTAAAGTAAGGTATATTGAAGTGTATTTTACCTTCAACAAAATTCACTCAATTTAGCATAGAATTCTTGAGTTTTGACAGATGTTTTAGTCATGTAACCACTACCACAATCAAGATACAAAACAAATCCATCACATAAAAATCTTGTCTCATGTCTGTTTACAGTGAAGCCCCAACCCTAGCCCCTGTCAACCACTATTTAAATCTTTGTCCTTACAGATTTTGTCAAAGAAATTGGTGTGTAGACCATTAGGTCTGACTTCTCTGACTTAGCACAATGAACCTGAGGTTCAGCTATGTTGTTGCATATTCTTTTAATACCATTTTAATTCTGTGCATGCCTTTCAATGCTGAGTATTCCATTCAATAAATTAACCAATGTTTGTTTATTCATTCACTAATTGATAGACATTTGAGTTATTTCTAGTTTGGGGCAATTATGAGTAAAACCACTAAACATTCATAGGTTTTTATGAGAATATAATTTTCATTTTTCTTGGTTAAATACCTAAGAGAGGGAATTGCTGAGTCCAATGGGTCATATGTTTGACCTTCTAAGCAACTGCCATTTCAAAGAAATATTTGCCTAATCCAAGGTCACAAAATTTTTCTTCTTGCTGAGTCCAATGGGTCATATGTTTGACCTTCTAAGCAACTGCCATTTCAAAGAAATATTTGCCTAATCCAAGGTCACAAAATTTTTCTTCTATATGTACTTAGGGGAGGTTTACAGTTTTGGTTTTACATATAGGGAGGTCTATAATCCATTTTGAGTTAATTTTTGTACATGCTGTGAGGTATGGATTGCATGTAAATGTCCAAAACTGTTACAGTATACTTTCGTATTAGTCAAAAGTGTCCAAGAAACTCTGGATTGAGTTTAAAATCTCAATGCTACGAATAGGGGACCCTTAAGTATATATTATTAAGTGAAAGAAGGCAACCTGAAAAAACTACATACTGTATGATTCCAACTCTATGACATTCTAGAAAAAACTATGGAGATAGTAAAAGATCAATCATTAATAGGGGTCCAGAGAGAAGGAAAAGAGGGATGACTAGATAGAACACAGAGGAGTTTTAAGGCAGTGAAACATGTCTTTGATACTTTAATAGTGAATACAAATCATTATATACTTGTTAAAATCTATAAAATGTAGAACACCATGAGTATACCCTAATGTTAACCATGGACTTTGGGTGATAATGATGTATTGTTATTGGTCATCAACTGTAACAAATGTACCACACTAATGCAAGATGTTAGTAAGGGAAAACTGGGGAGGGAGAGAGAATCCAATGGCAATGCTCTGTACTTTCTGTTCAATTTTTCTGAAAACCTAAAACTGTTTAAAATAAACTCTATTATTTTTTTTAAAATATAGCTTTCAAAATCAAGAATGTGTACAAAGATCTTAAAATAATAATAAATAAGCATATAAAATTAATTCAAGTTATGACAGACCCATCCTGGAATATCTTCTTGGTAACCATCTGAATTATTCTACTTATGGTTGCATTTTATATGCAGTATACTTTAACACAGTGAGGTACTAACACAGAAAATATTCTTGATATACATAAATTTTCATTGTAATAGTATTTTCGGTTAAGAAAATATTTTTGGAAGAATCATTATTTATTTATTCTTTTACATTGGACAAATATTTACTGAATTGTTACTAAGGATAAAGCACTTGGATAGGTACTAAAATGGATCACAGATGGCTAGGACAGATTCTGTTCTCAAAAGGCTTTAAAATACAGTCAATAAAGTCACAACAATAGTTTTCAAACAAGGATGATTTTGCCCAAGGGGACACTTGGCAATGTTTGGAGATATTTTTGATTGTCGGACTAGGGAGCTGCTGCTGACAGAGGTCATGGGTGTTGCTAAATATCCACATGTCACTGGACAATCCTCCACCCCCCAACAAAGAATCATGCAGGCCAATAGGTCAACAATGCCAAGGCTGAGAAAACCCTGAAGTAGAGATTAAAAACAATTATCTAGGTTGTATACTGTCTCAAATTGTAATTAGTGGATAAAATAATTATGAGCAATAATTACTGTAGAATTTCACAGACAGACAGATAACGTCAAGTTGGAAGGGGAAAAAAAAGATTTTAAAGGCAGAATAGAATCTGCCCTCATATATTAACAGTTTTCTCTAGGTTGTCCTGATATATTCACTTTGGTTCTATTATCTTGTATGATAAAACAGTACACCTTTGCAGGGCAGAAAAAATAAATTCAAATTTATCAACTTTTTCCTTAATGTTCATTTTATTTTTCTTTTTTGGTCATACTCAGAAAAAATGTTTTCTCTAAGTTAATAAAAATGTTTTCATATTTTTAAGATTTTCTCATTTTTGATATATTTTGATCTTTAATTCATTTAAAGTTTTTTTGACCTGCATAATATTTATTTTATTGCAAATAGGTAATCTGCTATCATATGAGATGTCACCATTGCTATTTACTAAATTCCAGTGAATACTGGGGCCTTACAATTATTCAATTTCTCCAGTCTGTCTGTTCTTGTCAGGTGTCAAATTATTCTAAATCCTGTAGCTTTAGAGTTGGTTTATCAGGTAAAGGAAGTTATTTTTCATTATCTTCCCCAAATGTCTAGGCTCTTCTTGCACATTTACTTTCCTAGATAAGAAGTGAGGAAAGGTATGATAACAATGTCTCGTCAAATAGAGAATATCGATAAAAAGATAGGACTCATAAAAAAGAACCAAATGACAATTCTGGAGTTGAAAAGTAGAATAATGTAAATGAAAAATTCACTAAAAGTGGATTTGGAGAAGAACTGCATAGTAGATTTGAACTGGCAGAAGAGAGTCCACAAACTTGAAGCTAATAGATATTATGAAAAAAGAAAGAATACCTTCATTATATGAAGAGTCTAAGAGAGATGTATGCATACCAACACATATGTAATAGGAGTATCAGAATAGATGAAAGAGAATACGGAGCAGAAATAAACTTTTGAAGAAATAATAGCTGAAACTTCCAAAATTTAATGAAAATATAAATCTATATATCCGAGCAGCTCAATTAACTCAAGTAGGACAAACACGAAGAGATTCACAGCTAGTCACATAAATTAAAATATCGAAAATCTGAGATAAAAAGAAAATATTGAAAGTAGCAGAAGAAAAATAAATTGTCATATACAAGAGAACCTTAATAAGATTGACAGCTGACTTCTCATCAGAAGCAATAGAGGCCAAAAAGAAGGATGACACATTCAAATTGCTAAAGAAAAAAAACTCGCCATAAGAATCTTATATACAGCAGAACTATCTTTCAAAAATGAAGAGGAAATACATTTTTAGGTAAACAAAACTAAGAGAATTTATTGCTACCAGACCCACCTTATAAGAAATAATAAAGAAAGTATTTCAGGGTGAAAGCAAGTGATCACAGAATGTGCTTTGAATCCAAGTGAGAAAATAAAGAGTACCAGTAAAAGTAATTATTTGATTATAAAAGATGGCATCAGTGCATATTTTTATTAACTGATTTAAAAAAGAATTGTATAAAACAATATGTACATAACTGTTTGTTGGGCCTCCAGTATACAGAAATGCAAAATATTTGAAAATAACAGCATAAAAGAAATAAATTGGAGGTAGGCTATATTGAAATAATGATATCCAATGGTAACTCAAATTCATAAGAATAAATGAAAAGAACTAGAAATGTTAAATAAGAAAGTTATTATAGAAACTCAATAATTATATGCTTGTTCTCAGCTTTTTCTAAGTATATAAAATTATATACAGCAATTATAAATATGTATTGTATCATTTATTCATGAAATATGAATAACAACAAAGCACATAAAGGAGAAAAATGGAATAGATTTATACAGGAATAATATTTCTAGATGTCTCTGAAATTAAGTTAGTATAAATATTTGATAGAATTCACTGGTGAAGCCACTGGGCCTGGTATTTTGTGGAAAAGGTTTTAATTATAAATTAAGTTTCTTTTATTAATATAAAGCTATTTATGTTTTTTTATTTCTTCTCATATCAGTTTTGTTTCTTTCAAGAAAGACATAAGACACTAAAATGCTAACTTTATCAATATAAATTTGTTCATGTATTTCATTCTATCATTAATAGTTGTAGACTCAACTGTGATTTTCCCTATTTGATGCATAATATTAGTAATTTTTATTTTATCATATTTTCTATATCTGTTTAGAGATTATAAAATTTATTATTAAATTTTTCAAAGAACCAACTTTTGCTTTCATTTTCTCTATTGTTTTTGTTCATTTTCTATTTACTTTTTATCTTTATTATTTTTTTTCAATTCACATTTGGTTTAATTTGCTTTGACTTTATTGGCATCTTAAGGCAAAAAATTATAGTGATTTGACATTTTTATACCTGACATTAATTCTAATAATCATCTGTCACTGTGCAAATTTATCATGATATTGATTATATTCCCCTTCACCTTTTCACACACTCCCCTCTGGCAACCATCCCTTTGGTCTTGGTATCTATGAGTCTATTATTATTTTGTTCTGTTTGTTCATTTGTGGTTTTTTGTTTGTTTTTTAGATTCTACATATGAATGAAACCAAATGGTGTTTGTCTTTGTCTGACTTATCTCACTTAGCATAGTACTCTCTAGGTCTATCCATGTTGTCGCAAATAGCAAGATTTCATTCTTTTTATTGCTGTGTAATAGTTCATTGTGTGTGTGTGTGTGTGTATACATGTACATATATACACACATCTTTTTTATCCATTCATCTATTAATGGGAACCTAGGTTGCTTCCATATCTTGGCTATTGCAAATAATGCTGCAATGAATATGGGATGCATATATCTTTTTATTTTCTTAGGATAAATACCCAAAGTGGAATTGCTGAGTCATGTGGTAAATCTATTTTTAGTTTTTTGAGGAATCTCCATACTGTTTTCTACAAACAGTATTGGCTGCACTAATTTGCAGTCCTACCAGCCGTGCACAAGAGCTCCCTTTTCTCCACATCCTCACCAGCACATGTTTATTTAGTTTCAAAGTGTTTTTCTCCACCACTAGACTGTAAGCTACATGATGAGAGAACTGGTCTTATTCTCTACTGAATGCCTAAGACCTATCAAGATGCCTGGGCCAAGTAAGAGGTAATATCTATAGAATAAATATATGACTAGATGGATGAACTCAAGTTCTGTACACTTATGTATGTATACACACAAACACCCAAAATGACAGAAGGCCATCTTTTTACATGATATGCAAGGTACTTCTTCAAAGTACGACTTGCTTGACTTCATTCAAGAAAATTTATTAATGTACCAAATTCTAAATTCCAATAAAATACTGGTAAGATATTAATTAAAACTGGCACCATCATCCAATAGATGTTTGCTAATATGTAGTTGCCAAATAGGTAAAATTTTCACTATACTTTTCTATTATATAAACTAGAAGCAGTATTTTTAAGGTATTATTGACATATAATATAATTGGCCCATTTAAGTATGCAATTTGATGTAGTTTTGTAATTCTATACAATCATGTTACCAGTAAATCACAACATAAAACAGTTCCCTTACCCTAAAATGCTTCATAATTCTTGGGAAAACACCATTAAACATTAGTAATGTAGTAATAAGGAATCTATGACAAAATCTATGACAAAAATCTAATCTATGATTTAAAAAAGAAAATAACAGAAGAAATACTTTAATATGTATGTTAAGAATATATCGATTTACCAAATGGAAAACACCTCAAGTCATCTCATATTTTTCCCCTGAAGTAATACCATAAACTTGCACTTATTCAGAAAGCAAATGTTTTTGCAAACACTGAATTACAACTAGGGAAGAAAGACATACAAGCCTTATGTACATTATTTATATACTTCCTGGATTAGGAAATACATTTAGACTGTTTTTCCATCTATCCCTTTAAACAAAAAATAAAATGAAATGACTCTAGGTAATTGGCTGTTCTACTGCAAGTACACCAAATAACAGCCTTTTATATGAGAGCTGGGAGTGGTTGTTCCAACCCTAAGAACATGAAAGCAGTCATCCTGTCAGTCTGCCTCTCCACAGCAATTGTGCACAGCTAAAGGCAGGAAGGAACAATGCGTGCTATTAGAGCAACTCAGAAACCCAGCTTCCCACTCCTGCCCTGCTTCCCCTGACCCCTCTCGCATACACAAGCCTTCTGTGTACATGTTATCTTCTGTGTACATGTTATCTCCAGGGCAGTAACATGAAAGGGTTAATAGCTCAACAAATAGAAACCGCTGGTTCATTTTCTATCATCCTGTTTCCTTTCCTTATGACAGGAGCACTGGATGTGAGTAGAAAAAACAAAATAACCATGAATGCATGACATATAAAAGTAGTACTTGTCTACGTAAACCACAATTACCTAAAATGTGTACTTGAGAGGCTTTATGACTATTTACTGAATTTTCGTGCTTCCGAATACCACCTGTAATTTCCAGTCTTTCATCTCTTGAAAGGGATATAATTTCAAAGAGAAAATTTGCTATAATTGGAAAAGCAATGAGAGAAAGGCATGTCATTATTAAGAATGAACAAATCAGGACCAATTCAGATAAATGACAGAATGCTATCTGTAGTATCACCATGAAAGGAGCAATTATACCTCAGACTGGGTTATGAGGGAAAGGATCTTTTAACAGAAAGATGTCCTAACTGAATTTTGGCTCCAATATGGCTGAGTGCACTATGCAAATAGCCCCTGAGAGAGAAGACTGGATTCCTTAAGACTTAAAATATAGCTGTTCATCCAGTCAAGAAGGGGAAAAGTGCAGTTAAATCTAGTTTTTCCCTTTGTGTTCATGAGTAGCAAATGCTTAATAACAGATATTTAACTCAATTTTGACTGTTTTTAGTCTCCTGGTTCAGCGATAAGCGTATGCTTATCTAACCAACTCCCACCTTCCCATATTCCCCTCCATCCTTGCCTTAGGAGTTAAAGAGAGCACAAACCAAAAGAGGTCCACGTCCCCCTTAACAGCAATTTCACTTTCCATGGTTTCAATTATCCGTAGTCAGCCACGGTCTGAAGATATTAAATAGAAAATTCCAGAAAGAAACAATTCCTAAATTTTAAATTGCACACTATTCTGAGTAGTGTGATGAAGTCTCCTGCTGTCCACTTGTCTAGCTAGAACATGGAGCATTCCTCTGTCCAGCTTATCCACACTTTACGTACAGTACAATAAGATATTTTGAGAGAGAAGGAGAGACCACATTCACATAACTTTTATTATAGCATATTGTTATAGTTCTATTTTATTATTATTTTTTGTTACTATCTTACTATGCCTAATTTATAAATCAAACTTTATCATATGTATGTATGTGTAGGAAAAACATAGTATATATAGGGTTCATTACTAGCCACGGTTTTAGGCTGCGGGTCTTGGAACATCTACCTCATGAATAAGAGTGGGACTACTAAGCAGGTCAGTCAAGAGATGTGGTAGCAAAAGGCAGAAATTAATATAAGTATGGTATTTTAAAATGAGAAAGAAGCAAAAAATTTTATTTCTCCCTTTATGCCGCCATCATTAGGAAAATCTAAAATGTTAAGTGACAATAAAAATCTCCACAGACCTACCATAAAAAAAAAAAAAACTAGATCCCACAGCAGAAAACATTCTATTTTTTTTTATTATTAGGTAATTTTCTTATAAGTGCATTCCTGGAACTTCAGAGAACTAACAATTAGCTCTCTTTTACTAAATCTGGATAACATTTGTATTCGGAAAATAAATAGAGAAGTTAGAAGAAAAAGAATCCCAAACAGAGCCTGGGATATTATTTATGCTCAGAAATTTATAGTATAACAAAATGAAGATAAAATATAAGAAATTTAAAAATTTTATCAAAGTGAATGAAATAATTCAAAAATCACAACTAAATAATAGAGAAAACAGAATGCCATGCAAGATTTGAGTAACCATTATTCTTAGGATTTCCATCTAAACTGAAATATAAACAAAATAATTTTTCACGCTGAAAAGTCACTGGGGCAGGAGTTTGTCTAAGTAGGTATAGTGCTCCCTACATGCCAGGCTGATACTGAAGGGCATCACTGATCACTCAGCCCCTCCAGACACACCTTCTTTGCATAGATTTACATTAGAAGCCAAGTGTTAGTATGACTGGGTAACACAACAGCTTCCCTTTGGTCACTCTCTTGGTATCCTCATGAAAGATAATTCATTTGGGCTTTATTATGATAAAAGGTATAATTAGCAGTCATTTTGTAGAATAAAGTATTGATTCCACCAGCCCATTTTCTAAAAATGCTTCTAAAGCAGCTCCTGCACAATTTATGTTTATAAATCAGGTAATGGTACATCTAGCCACTTATGTGTATATGTAATTATTCTGATTTACATATGCAAATCAATTATATTATAAACAGTTGGCCAACTTCTTGCTTTCTTTACATGTTTTTCCCTACTCTGTAAGTTCAGATAGATCAGTTTTCTGAAATAGCATTTTAATAAACTACCATTTCTTATTTTTTCTCAAGCCATTTAGGGATATTTCCAATACCTCTGCCTGTTAATAAAATATAAGAACAAAGCTCAAAGAAGCTGTTAAGTTTCTATTGGTTCATTATATTAGGAAGCTGCTTCACTTGTACTGGATGTTCCAAAATCATTTAAATCAATTTTTTCTCTCAAAGGAACATTTAATTATGGTTAGGAGTCTCTGACTCTCACCTAATTCCAAGTGATAATACTGAGAAGTGACAACATAATTAGAACAGAGATTTGTCATTAAAAACAATGATTGATCTCAGTTAGTATTTTTAAACTCTGAGCAGAGATTTACACCTGTGTCCTTGTCCATTTAGGCCTACATTAGGCAGAATACCCAAATCTTTCAAATAAGAATCTGCCAATGACTCTACATGGAAAAAAGTAAAGATGCAATTATTGAAAGTGTTTTAAAAGATAAAAATAAGAAATTTTATTCAAGATGACATTAAGAATTTGCACAGCATTACATCTCAAATATACAAACATGAAGTAAATTTAAAATTATCCATCAATTTAAGTTGAAAGGCTTAAATTCATAGTTTATATATTCTTACTTTATATTCTATTACTAATATTCTATTACTTCTATTACCTAGTTTATGTGAGAAAATATTTTGCTTGTTTTAATGTGATTTAACTAAAAATATAAAGCTATGTAAAACTTAATTGAAAAACAAAATAATTCTGAAATCATAATTTGCCTATTTCTAAACAACTGGCTATTTAAAATTTTTTGCACTTTTATAAAATAATATCCAGTTTCAGATTTTGATAAGGTTCTTGAAAATACTATTTTATAATTCTGAAAGGCTCTATGGTTTGATAAATGGTGGCAGATTAAAATTTTATTTATTAAAACTTTATTTCTCTCCCTCATGAATCTCCATTAAAATGCTAGTAAAGGAATAAAAAATACAAATCACAAGAAAGAAGAGAACAGAAAAAGGAAGAGCAGTAGACAAGAGATTTTGACAAAATTTTTCAATATGGAAAGCAGATGATAGAGTGGTAACTGATTTAGCAATGCAGAGGAAGTTGCAAACTAAAGTGTTAGGTGAGCAGACTGTCTCAGATAGGGCTGGGTAATAGTAAAAATGGAGTAGTTGGGAGGGTAGGGACAGAGAAAAAAATCCTTTGGAAATCTCTAACCAAAAGGCTTGACACTTTGGACACCCCAATTACCCTATATTCTAATTCTCAGCTCCCATAAGCCTGCCTAAGCACTGCTCATGACTGAAGGGACTCAAGATGGGATGACATCAGTGCGGTGGATAATGAAGAGTAAGGCACATACCACTCAGTATGTGATGTATAAAACATAAGTGAACTTGGAAAGAGGAGGACAAAGGATCAAGGAAATAGTGGATTCTACCCAGGTGAACAGCAGAGAAATATTAGAGGTCAGGTACATGGCAGACCTCCAGAATGGAGGAGGAGGGCACGGGGTTCCAGAAATAATAACTTCATCAGAATTCACAGTATGAATTACTAAATGAAAGGGAAGAGATGCTCAGGCACACATTTCCAGGTATGGCAATCAACATGTCGAAAGCAGGAGAAGCAGTCACCACTAAACTGGGTTTTCATTGCTCTACATTACAGGCTTACATGGTTACATGGTTACACATACTTTTTTTTTCTTTTTTAACCAAGTGAAGGTATTTTTTTTGAAAAAGATAAAAATGATTAAGTCTATCTGACATTATATTAAGTTAAAAACAGGATGATTTCATATATAATACTGTCAATCATTTTAAACACACACACAAAATTGATACATGTTAAATGTTAAGAATGTTTCTTTTTATAGTTTGACGTATTTTCTACAGTGGTCAACCATTATCTCTAGACTCATTTAAAACCATAATAAAAAAAATATGGTGCTAAGTAAGGAAACAATATCCTTTACAAACAATGTGCCACTGCAGGAAAACCCACAGAATATTCCTAAAGAACTAAAATAATCTCATGCTAATAAAATCACAACAAACACAAGAAATAAGTGTAGATACAGTGGTCTAATAAAGGTTTTACTAACCCTGATAACAACAACTTTTAAAAATTCCTAAAAATTTTATTAGAATTAATGATTACCTCCCTTGAATAATAATATGCAAAGAAAATGAGAAAAACCACATTCTTCTAAGACTGGCAGTCATGTTGGTGGGGCACCTTCCAGTGTTCCTGCATTAGAGAGAATTGTCTAAACCTCCTCTCAGGGCTTGAAAAAACAGAACCTACAGCTTCCCTTTGGCAATTTATTAAGTGTTCAACACCATTTCTAGTGAGGTTTTTTCCCCCCCATAAATTTAAATACCTGGTTCTGTAATTTATGTGATTAGTATTCAATGAGGACAGAAAAAAAATAAAACACAGTTCACCATTTTTGTCTAATGAAGCCTCATTTACATGAATTTTCTCTTCTAGCCCAGCACCTGGCACAGAGCCTCTGTCACGTGTTGAACAAAATATGCATGAATAAATAAACGTTATAATGAAGTCCCTTTTAAGCTTGTTCTTCTGGAAGGAAAATAATCCTGGTTTCTTTAGTCTTCAATTGTGGAGATGTTTCCCTTCAATCTTTAATAACCTTTGTGTCTTTTCATTAATTTCCAAAGTGTCTTAAGATAAGGAGGCCAGAACTGGGCATAACATTCTACTGAGAACATGACCAGTCAGGAATGCAGCAGAACCGCTTTATGGGATCGATGTCACATAGATTTTGTCATTCCAGGTCCATATTGCAAATTTCTACCCATAGAATAATGTTGAAACACTTACCTCAAGAACCAACCAAAGCTTATCTCCATTTTTTTTATCCTTCTTGAAGTACATCCCATAGAATCTGACCACATTAGGGTGATCAGAAAGTGTTTTTAAGATATTATACTCCGCTTCAATCTCTTCATCAATATCCTAGTTTCAAAAAGTCAGAGGAAGAGAACTGTGAGAAACACATGAATAATGTCAGAAACATAATACAGACTACCAATAGAGAATTTAATTTTGTTGAAGCAAGGTCATATGGTTTTTTTTGGGCTCAGTACTATGTACTAAAATTTCTCATTACACTGTTTAAAAGGAGAGATTGGGATTTTCTTGCTATTCAAATACATCTCCAATTATGTTAATTATATAGAATTAGAAAGAGATAAATAAAAGGCTATTTTTGTATGTTATTAGAAAGAAACATATTTGGAGAACTACTGTAGATGATTTTCTTTTTTTTTTTTTGTAGTGTTAACTTTGTTTCGATAACAAAACCACTGACTTGAAATAAAAACTTTTAGCTGGTTCATTTTGTTTCTCTGAAATACAGGACATTTAGCAGCTATCAAAAACTAGTAAATTCCTACCTTTCAAAAAAGTTAAATTCAGTTAAATGATATAAGATAACATATAACCCTTAGCTAAGGGGCTGTTCACCAGAAGAACTGGTTGCTGTCCTGTCAATAAAAATCCAAGATAGTCATTTAGTCATGTTTCTAGAAAACCACATATACATGACACAACTCAAAAGTAATAAATAAGAGAAAGACTTCTAATATTGTTTTTACAGTAACATTTAATATCCCCATTGTTTTAAGGCTGAATCATGGAATCACAGAGCTGGAAAGAATTTCAGACCAGAGATCTAATTTGAGAATAAGAAACTAAAGCCCGGAGAAGTTAGAGTCACAGAACTGGTGATCTAATTGGTAAGATCCCAGACTAGACTGCAAGTCCTCTACCTACTTACCTTCTAATCCTGCTTATTTCATCTCTTTCTTGGAGAGAAAATTACTAGTTTAAAGTCCGTAATAGTAAGATCGTTAAAAAAAAAAAAAAAGCCATCCTGTATAATCCTTAAATGCATTTAAATTTATTTTATTTAGATTATAATCTCTTGGTTATAAATCTTTTTTATTTGACTTGTGACATGATGAATGAAGAGTAAATAATTCTTAGAAAACCATGTATGTACTATGACAAGAATAAAAGCAGCAAAAGAACAAATTTCACACTGTAGCTGTGAAATCAATATGCTCCATTAAAGCAATACAACAAAGCATGATTGAAAAGTTAACAGTATACCAAATTTGAGTATATTATGAACGAATAGTGGCTACATGTGTTCATAATCCATTTATTCTTCTCCACTAAGAAGTAGGGAATGGAAGAGAGACATTGATTATGGAATCATACATTGGGATCAGTTTGGAATACTTTCTCTTGCCACCATGAACCCCAAACCCTAATTTGCAAAGAATGGAGAAGAGAGGTACAGTCACTCTGGTACAGTTTCCTTGTGTCTTTCTTTCCTCAATTTAAATGTTTAGAACTTTCCAATAAGGGAATACGAAGACATTCAGCATCAGTTAAGATTGAGCATACAGCTTCTTATTATTTTTCATCATGATCTAATTTATTTCACCTTTACTCAAAATAGTATGAAACACTGTAATTATCACGGGTTTAGTAGAAATAAATTCTCAAAAAAGAAAGAGCGACCCTAAGATGAACAAGCAGAAGCCCAGAGACCTTTCGCAGTGTCCTCCAGTTTGTTGGTGAAAGAGCTGTGACGAGGATAAGGACCCTGATGTCCTCCCCACAAAATCACGTTGCATTGTGCTAAGCTCCCATCACATGTGCAAAAGTGGAGTAATGAGAGCAGTTGCTCTCAATAGGAGTTTGGGGATTATGTGATCACTAAACTCATCCTGGCTCATCCACATGCTGTGGGAGGGCTACATTATCTCCCAGTGGCTGAAAACACTCCAAAATGACCAGCTCTCATTCCTAGAAATCAGAATCTCATCAATCTCCTCATGCTCTTCAAGGCAAACAAAAGGCTAAGCAGTTTCCGTTATCACAATTGCTATTCCAAAAACAGCAAAAGGGAATCCCAGTGGAGCATGCTTAAACAGAGGCCATGAGGACGTAACGTGAAATTCAGTTCTTCACAAGGAACCTCACCCCAATTATCAATGAACACCATTTCTGCTTTGAAAGCGTTTGAGCAAACCTGAAAATCCATTTGCCTTCTCTGACCAAAATTTAATTAAAAAAAGACATTTCTGATTGGGCTTAAGAGAAATTCTGCCTGAAGCCTAAATAAATGCAACAAGAAAAGGAGATCTGATCCAGATGACATTTTACAATTACTTCTAGAGCCATGAATCTGTCTTGCAATTTTTTGAAATCTAAAATAATATGAAATCAACTGTTGAGTTGTTGTGAGCTGTATTTACTCATGTATTTACTTGTATTATATATTTATTCATTTATCAAGTATTTATTGGCTCTACTATGTTAAGTATATAAACAAAGAAAATGTAATAAGCAGACTTTTCCTCACATTTCCTTCACAGTATAACTGACATAATGACATATAAATCAAGATAGGTACTTACAGACTTTTTGACTTTTTAATACAGATAAAAACAAAGTTAATTACATGATAAAAACAATGTGACTTACGTGAATTGGATCCAGAATTTTGACTGCTGCTTTTTGGCCATTTTTCTTATTCAAAACTTTAAATACTTTCCCATAAGTTCCCTTGCCAATTGTTTCGGTGATTTCCCATGTATCAGAAGGATCAGGGAAGTTATCAAAGATGATTGTTTTTCCAATTAATGGAAGCATCTCAAAAGTTTAAATCACTGCAAAGAAAAAGTACAGAGTTTCATCTGTATTTGATTGGGGATATTAAATAGCACACAAACTCATGGGAAATTAATATTTTCACTGATACGATGCAAAATATACATCAGTAGCTAAATGTACTCAGTCATAGAAAATTTTAATTCTTTTTGCAAACAGATTAATATGAGTTTAATAATGCTTTGTAAACAGGGCTTTATTTCTATGTTTAACATAGTCCCATATTAATTACTATTAATTCTTTTCAGATTAAAATAAGAGATACATATTTAAATTACTTTGATTTACTGCTTTATACGCAGGTATAAAAGAATTTTAGAATGAACCTTATAGATGATAAAATTCAACTTCTTCATCAAAGCAAATCCCACACTTTAAAGTGATCATGTCTCATATAGTTTCTCTACTGGAACTCCAATTGCTTTTAGGATGAATCCCCTTAACATACCTACCATGTACTTAAAATATGGCTGTTGCTTAATTTCCCAGCTTTGCATCTCCACACTTCTCTCATACACTAAAACCTAGCCACTTGGGACCTTCAGGTCTTTTTTTTTTTTTTCTTGATTAGGGATCTTGCTACTCACTATTCCCTCCCACCTCCACCCATGCTTCCTCTGCTAAATTCTAACTCCTGCTTATCTGTCAGATCTTAGCTTGGATGTCACTTCCTTGAAATGTGACCATGCTCCATCCTATTTGGGTTGCATGACCCACCTCTGTACCCCAATGGCATCCTGTGCCTACCTTTATCTGATAATACTATATGCCCAGCACCTGGCACAGGGCTGAAATAATTAGGAATATGGCCAATTAGGTCAAGTGACTTTTAAAAGGAGATCTTATATATAACTTGAGATAAGAGCACAGGTTTCTGACTCCTGAGTAGTGCTCTTAACCTTCCACATTATTTTCTCTATATTACATATGATATTCAACCATTCGCATGAAATTACAAATAATAAAAAAAAGAGTGGAAAGAACTCCCAGCACTTTAATCTAGCCCATGAAATTCACTTGTCTGACCACATCTTTCAACCTCATCCACACACCGACCCACGATTATTCACTTTCTTAATCAACCTTCTGCATTCTTCATTCCCTCTTCATTTTCTTCTTTCCCAGCCTAAATTCTACAGCTTGAATTACTGTGACTTTCTTGCAAACACCATCAACACCTGGTCCTCTCTTTCTTTACTATAATCTCCTGTGGCTAGGGGGAACTAATTCTGGTTAAACAATAATCTTCTCAACTGTGTCTATATCTGGAGAAAACTACACAACTAAGTTGACTAGTTTCATTTTAAATTCAGGATAAAAAACCTAAATTAGACTCTCAAAAAATTGGTGGGTCACTTCCTTGGTTTGTATATTTCCTTCTCTCGTGGTGACTATTTTACGCTGATCTCTCTCCTCAATGTTTTCTCTCCTCAAATTGTTCCCTCTTTGTTGTTCACTCCCTCCCACAAAATTTCCCAACTGAAACCCTCACTTAATAATTAATTGAAAAAAAAATGGAAGCAATTATACATTTCTTAATCTTCTCATCTCGAAAACTACAAACTAACATGCATCAAACATAATGAGTTCATTCCTATCATCAGGAGTTGCTGTCTGGCCTCAGTTATTCTTTTTCTTCAGTTCCTTCTCAGCTTTCAGATCTCAGCTCAAACACCACTTTCTTAAAACAGGCTTTTCCTGACCATCTTATGGAAAGTTAACCCTTCTCAAGTGCTGCTGTTCCTCCATTAGAATATAAGCTACAAAAAATATTGTATCCACAATTCCTAGAACAATGCCTAGCATATGATAGGCAATCAGTAAATCCTGGCTAAATGGGCAAATATTTATTTATTAATTCTGACAGCAGAGACTATGACAGCAGACAAGATTTATCTTGTTTACTTCTAAATCTAATAATGCCCAACTCTCTACCTGGCTCATAGTAGATGTTAAATATATAGCTGCTGAATAAATAAATCATTATGGTTCTTCCAAAAAGTGTTTATTTTATTTTATTTTATTATTTTTTACAGTAGAAAAGTTTTATTAGATAGGAAGGTACACTTCCAGAAGTAGAAGCGGGCCTGAGCAAGAGAAGCGTGGCTCAAAAGGTCCCCAAAAGTTTTTTTTTAAAGATAGAGAAATGAATATTAGAAAGAGCTGAAAGGAATTTGAAAATGGAAACAAAATCAGGATCATATTCTGATTTATTATTTGTAAGGGCACATCATCTAGTAAATGGCTATGAATGCCTGCTAAAAATGACATCATTACATAAAAACAAACTTGTGAATAGTTCTTAGAACACTTAATCTTTATGAAATTTGTGCCTTTGATCTAAAGTGCAAAGGAACAAGTAGGTGGTAATCAGTAATAATCACTTTAGTGATCTCATAATCAGTGATAACTACTCCTTACAGCTATCTGAGTCATGGAAATAGATATTTATGCCACCCATATAATACAAAAGTTAGATCAAAAGACCAACTTAAATCTTGTTAAATGCCTCAAATAGGAGTTTCCAACCACGAGAAACATTCATTATATGGAATACAGCCTTTCAAGCAGTAATATTATTGAACACGGTTTTTAATTTTTGCTATATTAACTATCAGGAAATAACTATTGATATTTAAATATACAGACATAAAAATTCAATTGAAAAATAACTGAACACCAATAGTGTGCAAAGTATTTTAGAATTTTGAGGACACAAAGACAGACAACTCATGGAGAGAGACATAAATATGAAACTATAACATAGTAAGAAAAGTGATAGATGATACAAATATACATAAAGTGTGATAGTAGCCGAGGTGAAGAAGCAATTAGTTCTGAAGTGATCATGAAAAGATAAAGAAAATAAGCAGAATCAAAGATGGATATTAAACATGAGGAGTTTGTCTAAAATACAGGTCTCAATCACACAAATATTGATAGGAGTACTTTGCAATTACATTATAAAACATTATAAAATAATAATCACAGAATGGCAAAAGCATGGGCAATTTGGAAATAGAATACACCTGGTCAAACAAAACTCCCAACGACTTGGTAAAATAAAGCATAAAATGACTTCCTCAAAATCAAACATGAAAGAATTTCAAGAATTAAAACAGGAGCAAGTCTTCCAAATCCTAAATTATACTTTTCCCACCACAGAGTTGTTTATTCTTTAAGAATAAAATAAACTGTCATGGTTAGTAAACAACTAATTATTTAATGATTACAGTAAATTACATTCTGCATAGCAATAAATACTCGTATTTTTTATAGTCCTTTAGAACTCGTAGAATAAAATATAGGTCTCTAACTCATAAAACTAAAACATGTAATTAAGTTCTTAATTATATAATCATGTCAGCTAAAGAATTATTTTTGACATTATTTTTACTGCACTCTGATATATGTATTTACCATAATTCTAAAGAAGTATTTACTAAGCTACATTTAAAAAATGAAGAATCAAAAAGGAACCCTCATACACTGCTGGTGGGACTTCAAATTGGTATAGCCAGTATGGTAAACAGTATGGAAGTTCCTCAAAAAACTAAGAATTGATCTACCATATGATCCAGCAATCCCTCTACTGGGTATTTACCCTAAAGACTTGAAAACCCATATCCAAAAAGATATTTGCACACTGATATTCATAGCAGCATTATTCACAGTGGGCAGGATATGGAAACAGCCGAAGAGTCCTATGATAGATGATTGGATAAAGAAGCTGTGGTACATATATACTATGGACTATTACTCAGCCATATGAAGAGATGAAATACTGCCATTTGCAACAACATAAATGGTCCTTGAGATAATGATGCATAGCAAAATAAGCCAGACATAAAAAGTTGAAAACCACATGATATAACTTATACATGGGATATAAATCTAAAAGCAACAATTAAACAGGACAGAGACCCATGGACATGAACTATAGACTAGTGGTTCTCAGAGGGTAGGAGGTAGGGGAAGGGAAAGGTAGACAGGGTAATGGGGTCAAATATGTGGTGACAGAAAGAAATTTAAATACAGGAGGTGAACACACAGTGTAAATGTATATATGCCTAACTATTACAGTATATGTCTGAAACTTATTGGATTTTAATAACAAATGTCACCACAAAATAAATTAATTAAAATGTGTGAAAAAATGAAGAATTGGCTTTTTAATTGATTTATTATATATTCAACTTTTTTTTTTTACAGTAGAAAAAAGACGATAAAAAAGTATCTTTTTTATTTCAGGATCTTCATATCCATTTCAATAATTATCCTGACTTCTTTTGTAAACCTGCATTTAATTCTTCTTTAATAAAATAACCAAACTGCCTTAATGTTCATTCTAAAACATAGCAGAGATGATCTCCCATTGGGCTGTCTCTTTCCTCTGCCTAGAATGCCCTTTCTCCAGATATTTACATAATCTACTTCCTCACTTCTTTCAAGTCTTATATTAGCCATCATTTTCTCAATTAAGTCCTATCCTGACCATCCTATTTAAAATCTCACTGCTGCCCTCCTCCACCTCACCCTGCCTCCCAACTCTGCTCTATTTTCATAACACTTATTACCTCCTAACACACCACATCACATCCTACTTAATATGTTTCATTTATTGTTCTTCTACACTATCAGAATATATGTTCCATGAGAATTGTAATTTTTATCCAGGTTGTTCACTGATATATCCTAAAGACTGGCACAGTTCTCTATAAGTATTTGTTGAATATTGAATATAAATAAATAGAACAGTTAGTAAATTTTTTTCAGATGGTTTTACCAATGAATTCTATCAAATATTTAAGAAATAATGCCATTTTATCCAATTTTTTTTCCCCAGAGAATAGAGATAGAGGAGAAACTGAGAGTATCCACAAAGAAACAGAAATAATAAAGAACCAAACAGAAACTCTGGATATAAAAAATTAAATAAATGAATTGAGTGGTTCCTAGAGGGGTTCAATAGCAGACATGAATAGGAAGAAGAAAATCAGCAAACTTTAAGATAAGTCACTTGAAATTATCCAGACTGAGGTGCAAAAAGAAGAAAAAATTTAAAAAAATGGAGACCAAGAGAATTTGGGGATACTGTCAAGAGAATGAATAGAAGCATTGCAAAAGAAAGCTGTAAAAAGACAAAGACAAAGAAAGAATGTTGAAAATAACAAGAAAAAAGTGACTTCATTTATAAGAGATCCTCAATAAGATTTCTCGGCAGAAATCTTGTAAGCCAGGAGGCAGTGTAATAATACTTAATGTGCTGGGGGAAAAATTGTCACCTGAATTTTATATCAGCCTTCATTAAAAAAATAGTCCTTCAGGAGGAAAAAAAATGGCATAGATGATAGAGGCTCTGGTCATTCCTCTGGCGACCAAATCAAAGTTGTCATAGAAACAAGGAGCAAACAGCAAGGAAAATCACCTGGGCTCTAGATGAAAAAAGCCATAAAACTAGGGAGAAGTCTAAGAAATCACCCTGCAATGGGCAGAAGGTAGGACAGGGTGAGGACACAGGACTGCCAGGTCTTAAGCGGCAGTGGCAGACGCCTCTTAAAGGGGCCACTTCCACAAGCGGATTTTCATGGTGACAGACCTGCTTGCTCTGAGCACCAGTGCCAATTTGGCTGCGTGCAGGGGGCACCAGGGACGTACAGGGAGACACTGTCTGAGAGAGAGCCTAGGCGAGACTCCCTCGGTACAGAAGTGCTGGTGGTATTCATTGTTCCCTGTTGAGCCCTCTCCCTCCCAGTGTGTGAACACAGCACCTCCATAGCTGACATGTCATCAAATTGGATAACAGAGGTCGCTCCGCCCAGAGGATTCCCTGAAACCCTGCCTCCCCCAACTCACAGCCCCACCCAAGCCACATTCAGGTATATCCTCAGCAAATCAGGTGCTCCTTGCTGAGCAGCACCTAGACTCACGCTGGAGGCAGCTGGCCTCAGTTTCTGGTGTGGCCTTTTGAGGCAACTATAAGCACAGCATCTGTAGATTGCTTGCTGAATCTCAACAGGTGGCCCCAGAGGGGCAGAGGCTTGGGCTAAATTTGGCCTGCAGCTGAAGCCTCTCAGAACTGTGCCACCAGACACCTACTACACAAATCCTACTACCCTAGTAAGACCGGGAGACTTAGGAGCTTTGCTTAGTACACAGAAACAGATGCAGAAAGGCAGCCAAAATGGGAAAGTAAAGAAGCAGAAACCATATGAAAGAACAGATCAGAGATCCAGAAATAATGGAGTCAAGAAATCTAACAGATGCAGAGTTCAAAACACTGGTTATAAAGATGTAAAATGAACTTTTGGGAAGTCTAGATAAATTCAGTGAGACTTCAATAAAGAGATAAAAAACATAAAAATGAGATGAGAAGTGTATTAAATGAAATAAACAAAGTGAATAAAGAGGACTGAATGACCTATCTAGAAGACAGGAAAGCTAAGGACACTCAACCAGAATGGCAAGAAAAAAGATGCTAATACTATGAAAATACTTTAAGGAGCATATGGGACACAATTAACAGTCAAAATATCTATCTGATTAGCACACGTGAAGGAAAACAAGATGTTGAACAGCTATTTGAAGAAATAATGATGGGAAACTTCTCTAAACTGGTGAAGGAAATGTATATACAAGCCCAGAAAGCTCAGAGAACCTCAAAAACCAGGATCCAAAGAGTCCCACACCAAGCCACATTATAATTAAAATGCCAAATGTTAGATACAAAGAAAGAATCTTAAAAGCAGCAAGAGAAAAGTTGTAGGTATCTAGTTACCTACAAGGGAATACTCATAAGATTGGCAGCTGATTTCTCAAAAGAAACTATGCAGGATAGAAGGGCTTGGCACAAAATATTTGATGTGATGAAAACCCAGGATCTACAACCAAAAATAATTTATCCAGCAAAGCTATCATTTAGAGTGGAAGGACAGATAAAGAGCTTCCCAGACAAAAGTAAGCTAAAGTAATTCATCACCACCAAGCCAGTATTACAAGAGATGTTGGAGAGACTTCTTTAAGAAGAAAAAACATGTATCAAAAACAGGAATAAAGAATGGTAACAACTAAGTTCTTATCAGTAAGTACCTCAAATGAAAATGAATTTAGTGCTCTAACTAAAAGACAGAGTGAAGGAACAGATAAGAAAATAAGACCCCTACATGCCGCCTACAAGAGACTCACTTCAGATTAAAAGGCACACACAAACTAAAAGAAAGGAGATGGAAAAAGAAATAGCTTTGACAGACCTAGAAAGTATTTAAGTCAGACAGAGAAAGAGAAACACTATATGATTTCACTTATATGTGAGATCTAAAGAATAAAAAGAACAAACTAATCAAAAACATACTCACAAATATAGTGGACAATTTGGTGATGGACAAAGGGGAGGGTGGTTGGGGAGCTGAGAGAATGGGGAGAAGGGTTAAAGAAGTACAAATTAGTAGTTGATGGATGGTCACAGGAATAGTGAACATGGCATAGGGAATGCAGTTAGCATTAATATGTTAGCTAGGTGGAGGGTAAGGGGAGAGAGGGAGCAATTGCGGGGGGGTCACTTGGTGAACTATATAGATGTCTAACCAATGCACTGTATACTTGAAACTAATTAAAATAAATAATTTTTTTTAAAGTGAGAATCTGAAAAAAATGTCCTGCAGAAAATGAGGGAAAATTAACACATTCCCAAATAAACAAAAGTTGAGAGAGTTCATTACCAGTAGATTTGCGTTACATGAAACGATAAAGAGAGTCCTTTAGGTTGAAATAAAAGGATACTAGACATTATATAATGATAACAGATCAATTCACCAAATATATGCATAATATGTAACAAATATATGCACAGTACATCAGAGTTCCAAAACACATGAAGCCCACATTGACAGAATTAAAGGGAGGAATAGACTGTTCTGTAACAGTAGTAGGAGACTTTGATACCCGCCCTCTAATAATGGACAGAACAATGAGACAGATCAATAAGGAAATAGAGGACTTGAATAACACTGTTGAGTAATTTGATCTAAAAAATATTTACAGAACATTCCACCCAACAGGAGCAGAACACACATTTTTCTCAAGTATACACAATACATTCTCCATGATAGACCATATATTAGGGCATAAAACAAGTCTTAATACATTTTTAAAAAAGACTGGAAACTTACAAAGTATCATTTCCAACAAAAGTGGAATGAAACTAGAGATAAAAAACCCAAAGAAAAATTGAGAATCCATAAATATGTGAAAATTAAACAATGCATTGTTAAACAACCAATGAGTCACATAAGAAATTATAAGGAAAATTAGAAAATATTTTAAAACAAATGAGAATGAAGGTACAATATAGCAACACTAATGGGATGTAGCAAAAGCAGTGCTTAGAGGCAAAGTGATAGCTATAAAAGTGTATGTTAAAAAGAAAGAAAAATCTCAAACCAACAACTTAACCTTACACCTTAACTAGAATTAAAATAACAGGAAAAATTAAATCAAAAGGTAGTAAAAGAAAGGATATAGTTAGATATGATTAGAGCAGAGATAAATAAAATAGAGATTAGAAAAACAATAGAGAAAATCAACAAAACCAAAAATTGGTTCTTCAAAGAGATAAACAAAACTGACAAACCTTTAGGTAGAGTGAGTAAAAAAGAAGGGAGAAGGGAGAAGGCAGAAATTACTAAAACCAGAAATTAAAGAGGTGAAATTATTACTGACTTAACAGAAATAAAAGAGAATTTTAATTTTAATTTCAATACTATGAACAATTACATGCTAACATATAAACTAGATGAAATGGACAAATTCCTAGAAACATACAATCTATCAAGACTGAAACATAAAGAAATAAAAAAATCTGAATAAATCTGTAACTAGTAAGGACATTGAATTAGAAATCAAAAACCTCTTAACAACAATACAAGAAGCCCAGGACCAGATAGCTTCACCAGTGAAGCTACCTAACATTTAAAGAAGAATTAACACCAGTGCTTCTCAAACTCTTCTGAAATATTTAAGAAGAGGAAACACTTCTTAATTCATTCTATGAGGTCAGCATTACCCTGATCCCAAGGCCAGACAAAGATACTATAAAAAAACTGCAGACAAATATCTTTATAAACATTTATATAAAAATCCTCAAAAAACATGTACTAGCACACTGAATGCAACAGCATATTAAAAAGATCATATACAATGACCAAGCAAGATTTATTCCTGGACTGCAATAATAGTTCAATATACGAAAATTAATCAATCAATGTAATGCACTACATTAACAACATAAAAGGAAAAAACACATAATAATTTAAACTGATGCAGAAATATCCTTTCAAGAATAAAAGAAACAAAAAGAACAGCCAAACTCTCAAACTAAGAATAAAAGGAAACTACCTAAAAATAATAGAGCCATATAATAAAACACCACAGATAACATCATACTCAGTGGTGAAAGACTGAATGCCTACTTTCACCACTTCTATTCAACCTACTACTGGAAGTCTTAGCTAGAGCAAGCAGTCAGGAAAAAGAAATAAAAGGCATTTAAATTGGACACAAAGAATAAAATGATCTCTATTCACAGATGACTTAATCTTCTATGTGGAAACCCCTACAAAATCTACAAAAAAAAGACTGTGAGAACTAATAAATAAATTTGGGGAAGCTGCAGGATACAAAATTAACATGCAAAAATCAGCTGGATTTCTATATACTAACAATGAATTTGAAAAGATAATTATGAAGACATTTCTACTTACAATAGCACCAAAAAGAATAAAATACTTAGGAATAAATTTAGACAAGGAGGTGAGAGACTTGTGCAGTGAAAACTACAAAATATTTTTGAAAGAAATTTAAAAAGACACAAATAAATAAAAAGATATTTCATGTTTATGTATTAGAAGACTTGATATTGTTAAGATGTCAATACTACCCAAAGTCATCTATAGATTCAATGTAATCCCTATCAAAATCTCAATGAGATATTTTTTCAGAAATAGAAAAAGATCCATCTTAGAATGCACATGGAATTGCAAAGGACCTCCAATAACCCAAACAGTATGGAGAAAGAAGAATAAAACTGGAGGTCTCACATTTCCTGATTTCAAAACTTATTACAAAGCTACAATAAGCGTGGTACTGCAATAAACACAGACCTATATCCCAATAAAATAAAATAGCCTAGAAACACAACTTCTCATATATGGTCAAATGATTTTCAACAAGTTTGCCAAGACCATTCAATGTGGAAAGATCATTCTTTTCTATAAATGGTGTTGAAAAAACTGAATACCCACATGCAAGAGAATGTAGTTGAATCCTTATGTTACACTGTATATAAAACTTAGCCCCAAATGGGTCAAAGTCTTAAACATAAGAATTAAATCTATAAAACTTAGAAGAAAACATTGGGGGAAAGCTTCATGATATTGGATTTGGCAATGATTTCTCATATGTGGCACCAAAGCACAAGCAACAGGAATAAATCAATTGGTCTTCATAAAACACTACCAAAAGAAAACCCATAGAATAGGAGAAATATTTGCAAGGCATATATCTGACAATGGGTTAATATCTGGAATATATAAAAAACTCCTACAACACAAATACAAAATAAACCATTTATTAAAATGGACAAAGGACTTGAACAGACATTTGTCCAAAGAAGATATATAAATAGCCAATAAGCAGATGAAATAAAGCTTAACATCACTAAATATTAGGCAAATGCAAATCAAAATCATAATGAGAGACTACATCACACCATGAGATGGCTATTGCCCCTCCCCCCCAAAAAAGAAAAAAAACAAGTGTTGTTGAGCGTGTAGATAATTAAAACCCTTATCATTGCTGATGAAAATGTAAAATAGTATGGCTGCTGTGAAAAACGGGATGGCAGGTGCTAAAAAAAAACATGGAATTACCATATGATTCAGCCATTCCACTTGTGAGTTTATACCCAAGAGAACTGAACGCAGGGTCTCAAAAAGGTATTTGTACATCCATGTTCATATCAGTATCATTCACAATAGCTAAATGGTGGAAGCAACTCGTATGTCCATCAATGGATGAATGGATAAAAAAATGTTATATAAACATACAATGGAATATTACTCAGCCTTAAAAGGGAAGGAAATTCTGACACATACTACAACATGGCTGAGCTTAAAAGACAGTATGCTAAGTGAAATAAGCCAGTCTCAAAAGGGCAAACATTGTATAATCTCACTTTATATATAGTACCTAGAATAGTCAAATTCAGAGTCAGAACATAGAATTGTGGTTGCAAGAGGAATGGGAATTATCGTTTAGTGGGTAAAGTTTCAGTTTGGGAAGATAAAAAAAAGTTCTGGATATGAATAGTGGTATTCATTTTAGAAGGTGAATGTACTTAATGCCACTAAACTTCACATTTAAAAATAGTTAAAAAGATAAATTGTACATAATGTACATTTTACCACAATAAAAATTTTACTCAGAATGCAGTACAGTACAGGAAAACAAAGTAATGAAAAATCTGAAAGCCAAGTCGAAGATATGGAAAAGAGAATGGAATGGCCTGCTCACTCTCAGACCCATGCATGACCGTCCACATCCTGAATCTTGGGAGCTGACATTCCAAAATGGTACCCTCCACATGCCTTGTCAACGGGCTTCCTGCCCTGCTAGATTCTGTCTAGGAGAGTCTCAGGCAGGAGACTGGATTATAGGAGGAAAGGAGAGACAGGATACTTCTCCTCTGCTTCCTTTGGGTTTTGTGGTGCTTTAGTCAGTAGCTATGAATTCCCCCATGGTCCCTGTTCCTGTAAGGCAGAGCCTGCCTTGGTTCCAGATGGCTTCAGCTTCTGGGTTCTGTTTAGACTATCTCCTTACTGTATTCCTATAGCCCAAGAAGGAATAACAGTTTCTTGGGTATTTCTAACTATTAGATTGCCTCACTATTCCAATTTCAGCCTTCATATATCCTAAAACATTTGTAACTAATTCCCCATAGGTCTTAATATGTTTGGGCTGCTATAACAAAAATACTATAAACTGAGTGGCTTATAAACAAACATTTATTTCTCATGGTTCTAGAGGCTGAGAAATCCAAGATCATGGTGCTGGCAGATACGGTATCTGGTGAGGGCCGACTTTCTAGGTGACAATCTTTTTGCTGTAACCTCACATGATGGAGGGGATGAACCATCTCTCTGAGGTCTCTTTCATAATGGTACTAATCCTAATCCTTATAATCTAATTATTTAAGGGTAGAGCCTCATGAACTAATCACTTCCTAAAGGCCTTACCTTCCAACACTAATACATTGAAGGGTAGGATTTTAACATACTAATTTGTAAGGGAAACACGACCCTTCGGGCTGTAACACCATTTGAAATTCCCTCTGTTGATTTATCTGGCATTAATTATGTTTTTCCGGCTGATTCAGAGTTAAAAAAGGAGAGAATAGAGAAAAGGCAACTGATAATCACTACAAGTTTTCCCCAAAAGATGAAAGGTGTGAACACTCAAATTTAGAAAGCTCAAGTCAGGTAAATAAAAAGATATCCGCACTTTGATATTCCACAATGAAACTACAGAACACCAAGGACAATGAGAAGCTCTTAATATCAACCAGACAGAAAAGATATATTACATCAGAGGCAAACAATTAGAATGATCTCTGATATTTCAATTGAAACAGCAGTAAAATATATTCAAAATATTGAAAGAAAATAACTATTAACCTATTTTTTTAGGCGAGGCAACCCTTGATTGACTTCACAGATTGCAAGGATCTTGTCAGCTTACAATCCCTTATTTATTTATCTATCTATCTATCTATTTATTTATTTATTTATTTATTTATTTATTTATTTATTTTTATGCCTACAGTACCTGGTCTTCTTAGGTGGTTCCCCACCCAAGTACTAACCAGGCCTGATCCTGCTTAGCTTCCGAGATTAGATGGGATAGGGCTTGTTCAGGGTGGCATGGCTATAGACTGAAAATAATTATTAATCTAGAATTGACAAAAGTACCCACAAGATACTTGAAAGAATCTTCCAAGATCAAAGGCAAAATAAAGATAGTATTCACTCCCAAAATGTGAGTTTTTGTTAAACAATGACCCCTGGGATAGAGCACTCCTAAAAGTTATCTTTCAAAAATAATAGTGATCCTACAAGGTAGGTCTAAATTGTCAAAAACAGCAAAGAAATTGTTAAGCATGGGGTGTAAATCTGAGCTGACACTGACTGTAAAAAAAATAATTGGCAATATGAACAATAATAATCAGAAGTAGAGTAACAGGATTTAAATGTTCTTAAATTCCTCATATAGTCAAAGAGGCAAATATATGTATAAATATATATGTCAAAATTTATATTAAATCTGAGAACCTCAAAATATAGCTTCCTAAATACTAGAGAAGAAAAACTGATATTAATAAACTCATTTAATCAAAAAACCTAGGAAAGTAGAAAAAGAGAAGCATAGAAAAGTGGAGAAAATAGAAAGCATAAATAACCCTGTGGAGATGATTATAAATATACCAGTAATCATAAAACTTGCAAGTGTACAAAACTGACCAGTGTAAAGACAGAAAGCGGTAGCTTCACATGAACTATAGATAGAAGTACATGGAAAGTAAAATAATGGTACCATATAAACACTCAACAAATAAAAGTAATGTGGCTAGATTAATGTCAGGCAAAATATACTTTAAGGCAACAATATTTATTAGAGATAAAGAAGGTGACTATGTAATAATTAAAGACTTAATTCATTAAGAAAATAAAGCCCCAGAATCCCAAAGTACATAAAATAAGAACTAAAAAACATACAAGAAAAAATTGAGACATTTACAATTTTAGTGCAAGATTTTAAAACACATACTCAGTGATTGGAGGATCATGCGGACAAGAGTACTTAAGATAAATAAAATTAAATAACACAATTAACAAGAAAAATTTAATAAATGTACTGAAACACACATGAAACCCTGTATCCAAAAATGAATAGATACCCTTGCTGAAGATCTACAACATAGTTAAGTAAGAAATCATAATTACAACATAGTTAAGTAAGAAATCAACAACTAAAAAATAGGTTTTTAAAAAACCTACTCAATGGATACTTTAAAAAGCACTACTAAACAATTCAAGAGTCAAAGAGAAATCATAATGTAATTTTATAGTAAACTTAAAACAATAATAATTTCAACATCCACAAATCAACCAGTGTGACATACCATACTAATAAATGAAAGATAAGAAATACAGAAAAACATTTGATAAAATTTAACATAATTTACGATAAAAACTCTCAATAAAATGGGTATAGAGAAAACATACCTCAACATAATAAAGGTCATATATGACAAGCCCACAGCTAACATAATACTCAACAGTGAAAAACTTTAAACTTTTCCTCAAAAATCAGGAACAAGACAAGGATGCCTACTCTCACCACCTTTTATCAACATAGTACTAGCAATTAGGTAAGAAAGAGAAATAAAATGCAGCCAAATTGAAAAGAAAGAAGTAAAACTGTCACTATTTGCAGATGACATATTATATGCATAAAGCCCTGTCCACCACAAAACTATTAGAACTAATAAATGAATTGAGTAAAGTTATAGGATACAAAATAAATACAGAAATGCTGTTGTATTTCTATTCATTAACAACAAACTACTCCCCCCTCAAAAAAAAAAATCCTATTTACAATCACATCAAAACATACCTAAGGTGAAAGATCTATACATTGAAAGCTATAAACACTGATGAAAGAAACCTAAGACACATATAAATGGAAAGATACTCATTCTATGCTCATAGACTGGAAGACTCAATATTGTTAAAATGTTCATACTACCAAAAGTAATCTATATATTCAATGCAATCCCAATCAAAATTCCAGTGGCAATTTTCACAGAAATAGAACAATCAATCCTAAAATGTGTATGGAACCACAAAAGATCCCAAATAAGCCAAAACAATCTTGAGAAAGAAGAACAAAGTTTGAGGCATCATGCTCCCTTATTTCAAATTATATTACCAAGCTATAATAATCAAACAGTATGGTATGGCATAAAAATAGGAACCGAGATCAATGAAATAAACAGAGAGCCCAGAAATAAAACCACACACATATGGTCAATTAAATTACAACAAAGTAGCCATTGAACCAAGAATATACAAGAAGGAAAGGACAGGCTCTTCAATAAATAGTGTTGAGAAAACTGAACAGTCACATGTAACTGGACCACTATCTTCCACTATACACAAAAATTAACTCAAAATATATTAAAGACTTGAATATGAGACCTGAAGTCATAAAACTCCTAGAAGAAAACATAGGCAATAAACTCTTGGCAGTGATTTTTTTGGTTATGACACCAAAAGTACAGGCAACGAAAGCAAAAGTAAATAAGTGGGAGTACAGCAAATTAAAAATCTTCTGCATAGCGAAGGATACCAACAATAAAATGAAAAGGCAACCTACTGAATGGGAGAGAATACTTGCAAATCACATATATGATAAAAGGTTAATAGCCAAAATATATTAAGAACTCACACAACTCAATAGCAAAAGAACAAAAAAACAAAAACAAAATAAATAAACAAAAACCAATCAATCTGATTTAAAAATGGGCAAGAGATCTGAACAGACGTTTTTTCAAAGAAGTCATACAGATGGCCAATCACAAATCATTGGGGAAATGGAAATCAAAACCATAATGAATGATCACCTCACACCTATTAGAATAGCTATTAAAAAGACAAAAAAACCCCACAAGTGTTAGAGAGGATATGGAGAAATGGGAACCTTTGTGCACTATTGGTGGGAAAGTAAATTGGTGTAGCCAATACAAAAAACAATATTGAAGTTTCCCAAATCATTAAAAACTTAACTATCACATGATCCAACAATTCCATTTCTGAGTATTTATCCAAAGGAAACAAAAACTAACTCAAGTAGATATATGTATCCACATGTTCATTGTAGCATTATTTACAATAGCCAAGATATGGAAAAAACCTAAGTGTTCATCAAAAGATGAATAGATAAAGAAAATGTAAGATAAATATATAGATAGCTATATGTTTATCTATATCTATATAAAATGGAAAATTATTCAGCCATAAAAAAGTGAAGTCTGGTCATTTGTGACAACATGGATGGACCTTGGGGGCATTATGCTAAGTGAAATAAGTCATACAAAGAAAGGCAAATACCACATGATCTCACTTATATGTGGAATCTAAAACAAAACAACAACAAAACAAGCTCATAGATACAGAGAACAGTTTAGAGGCAGGAGGGAAGAAGCAAAAATGGGTGAAAGGAGTCAAAAGATACAAACTTCCAGTTATCAAATAAATAAGACATGGGGATGTAATGTACAGCACGGCAACTATAATTAATAATAGTTAGCAATTTGAAATTTGCTAAGAGAGTATATCTTAAAAGTTCTCATCCCAAGGAAAAAAATTTCTGTAACTATATATACTAGTAGATGTTAATTAGACTTATTGTAGTGATCATTTCACAATATATACAAATATCAAATCATTATGTTGTATACCTGAAACTAATATAATGTATGTCAATTATACCTCAGTTAAAAATTAATAATAATGAAATTATTACTCATCAAAATTTGTGGGATGCAGCTAAAGCAGTACATAGAGGAAACATATAGCCTCAAATTTTATATTAGAAAGGAAGAAAAGCTAAAAGTTAAATAATTAAAGGATAAAACCAAAGAGTGTAGAAAAATGAAAGATGAGTAGAAATTAAAGAAAGACATTATAAAGTATAAAACATTAAAAGATTGATAAATATACTTATTCTTCAAAGAAAATTTTTTAAAAATAGACAAATTCCTGTCAAGACTGATCAAGAAAAAAGCAAAGAAGAAAGTACAGATGAGCAGCATTAAGCATGAAAGGACCAAAAAATTACAACAGAAACTAAAATGATCATTAAAGGATATAATTTTATATCAATAAACTTAAAAACTGAGTTAAATAAACAACTTCCTAGAAATAATACTACAGAAAAAAATTTTTAAGTGATTTTTCTTGGAATGTTTGCTTTAATGGTTTTTCATACCTCTAACACTTAATTCTTAACTCACATAATTTCTAAAGAGAGTATGCATAATTAATACCAGCAAATCACTCTCTCCAGTATCACATAATATTTTAAATTTGATGAGCAAATTTATTAGTAGAAGGAGCCAGAAACCCAATTTAGGGATAACTACTTCAAAAATGAACACAAGCACATTTTCTTTTCTAATATAACTCAAAAATTAATTGGCTAATTGTTAACTTTTCCAAAATACATTCAGAGAATACCGCATCAATGAAATTCAATTTGCCTATGATATAGAACATACTATGAAAGTAGCAGATGGGTTTACTCAAAAATAAGCAATTTTTGAACATGGTGATTCTCACTTGTAAAAACATTCATCACATATTTTCTGTAGAACATTGTTCAAAGAACAATGTACCCTGACGCACCCACTTCCATCGAGCTGTTTAAACTACATCACATAAGGTTTACGTTAGATTCCAATAAAGGCCCTGCCTATGATGGAAGAGACATACTGAAATGTCAGACGGTCAGCTATAGAACTTCTCTCTCTCCAGAGAGCAATCAGAAGAATCTCAATGCAGAAATTAGATCACATTTTTTTTCCTGATAAAAATCCTTCAAAATCCCCATTTGTCCCATGTCCTCCAGACTCAGAAAGACCTGGGCCTTTCTGACACCCCTAAACTCACCAAATGTGTTTTATCACTCTCAGTGACTTCAGCCTCAATTACCTTTGATTGGCCTGAAAACACTATAAACTCTTTTCTTCTGCTAGTTGGTTTCTCCCAATGCTCAGCTTGGCTGGTTTGAACTTCTCTCATATATAGTCACATACTGTCAAGATCACACTCAGTTACTACGGCCACAATAAACTGCCCCTAATTATAATTTATTATATAGATTATTCTTCTGGTATGATTACGAAAGTAATACAATAAAGCCTTCCTGTTTAAATGGAACCTACAAAAAGTGAGTTTGCCACGTAAAACAATCTTGCAGAGACATGGGCTAAATCACCAAACAAGTTTCAAACATCCCCACAGAAATTTAAAACACAGACTCATAGAAATCTCTGGTCTAGTTTAACAACAGACTGGATGAACTGCATACATGTCCTTTCCAGCTTTGTAATAACACAGACAATAGCATATGGTTTAAAACAAACCTTGTCCAGTTATATGTATGGTCTGTTCTGAGTAAACCACAACCAATGTTCTGTTCTCTTCAATTTACTTAAAAATGTTTGGTAAAGAGGGAAATCTCTACTTATGTACTTCTACACATGTATTCTTTCTACCACTAATTTTCTCATTTTGAAATTACAGGGACAAAAGTATCTGCTTAAAATAAATGCTGGAATCAAAAGAAAGGCTATCATTTGCTAGAAAATTTCTCCATATTTGAAAAGTGGCATTAGTGAGAATCCAAAAAGCTTTAAGTCTTCAAAACATTATAAGTTTCAATGTCTACAGCTATAAAATGAAATAATAATGAATGTCTAAACTAATTCTCAGAGTTGATACAAGTATCAAATGAGTTTTAGGAGGAATTGCTTTGTAAACTGTAATACAGGAGTACTCTCCTCCTTTTTTAAGGATGAAAGTGGGTTCTACTTTTGGCCACACAATTACCTGTATTCCTTACTAATTTGGCCTCATAAATTAGTAAAGGATATTTCTGAGATAGAAATTACAAACTAAAATGCCTGCAAAGGCAAGAGAAGTAAAATACATGAATGAAGCAGGTCTGGATGAAATAAAGGCAGGGAGTGGAGACATTGTGACAAAGTAGAGAGTGTACGTCCCACTCAGAGCGGCAAACCACATGCTGGCTTCAGTGCTGGCAGTTGCAAGTCCCCTCTTGCCTGTTTTTCAGAAGTTAGGACTTTGTGAATTTATGTAAAATTTACTAATTTTAAAACACTGGCAAATAATGTTAAAGTATTCAATTAAAGTACTGAGCTGACCCAAATAAACATATATGATGGCCAAATTTAGCCTTTATGCTATCTGTCTATGACTTCTATGTGAGGTTTTGTGTTCTTTGTCAAGAAATGGCCAATAAGCTAACTTACGAAGGTGATACTTCATAAGTTATATAAATGTCTAATCAATATGCTGCACACCTAAAAACTAATATAATATTGTATGTCAGCTGTAACTGAAAAATTATTTTAATTAAAGAACAACAAAACCTAAGTCTAACCACATAGTGTAATGACCTCAGATATCAGGAAAAATAGGTAACAGTGACTAGCATTTTTCTGGCTGTTTGCTATATGCCAGGAACCTACTGTGCTTATATATTACACGCATTGTCATTTAATAGTCATAAGAAAACTTTCAAAACTGCATTTATCCCATTTTCAGAAAAAAAAACAACTGAGGATTAGAGAAAGTTTTTAAGGTCATAATGTCGGTAAACAGAGTTAAGAAACAAACCAGGTCAAACTCCATGATAGAAATTTGGTGTTCAGTGATCAGTGATTTCAGTTAAATCACTTTGAGGTTCCTGACTACCTATGTGTCCCCAAAGTGGGAAGGGGGTCTTCCGTGAATTAGGTTAAAAGCCTAATGGAAATCTATTTACCCTCTAATGGTTAACTGAGTTTGTTTCCTATCACCAAGGAAGTTTTTTCTTAGATACAATCTGTCAAATTATCACACGGGGAGGGGAGGACTCGTTTAAAAATAAGGAGATCCTGGGTTTTTTTTTTTTTTTAAGTTGGAAATGACTAAATTTGAGCACTGACATTGCAGATATTAAAATGATTAAACATTTTATATTAAAACTTTTTATAACTTACACTTATATATCTAAAGTATATTTGCGCTTTCAAATATTTATCAGACTCTTAGGAGTAAATAATGGGCCTTCAATTACTTTGAATGACAGATAAGTTATTTTCAAAGAATATTTGCACAAAAAAATTAGGCTCATAAAGATACAGTTCAGACAGGAAATGCAAGATAATGCTATCCCGTTATGTGATGTGGCCCAAATCTCTGCTATTAGATATACTAAGCTGATCACCAAATTGAATTTTTTCCTTTGCACTTTTTTGTTCCCAATAATAACAAAAAAGGACTAAGATGAATGATAGTAATTTTTCATACGCTAGACACCACATCAATACTTTCATAAAGAGCAAGTTATCATTGAAAGCTAATAAATCTCAATTTTCCCATTTAAAAACAATTATCTTTGATAATGTAATAAAAATCAATATGGCATGAATAACATGCACCCTCACTTATCTGTCAAAACTTGGTAGTAAGGCTCTGGCAAATCCAGAAAACTTGTCAGCTTTATCACCTACCTTTTTAGCAAAGCTTGAAAATAAAGCATCATAATGCCGATTTTAAGACAGTAAGTGTCCAAGCTGCAGCTGTGATCCTGGGCCTTTAACCACACCACAAAAGAAGTCATGGGGTTACAGTAGGGATAGCCATTCAGGATGTGGAGAAGGTAATTAGAAGTTGAACTTAGAAACATTTAGGCAGTATGGCAAGACTATAATCTATTCCTCAGTTTTCACATTTTTATTCAACAGGGAACAAAAGCACCTCATTTCCTGTGCCTGCATAAAACAACCCTAAGGATGTTATACTGTGTTAGTGTGAATAATTCAAAAATATTTAAGAGGCTTTAAAAGCGCCCATGCAAATCACCAGGAAAAGTGGAGGGTACAACAAAATGCGAGAAAATTTGGGGGGTTTTCTCACGTTTTCAAAATGTTTTTCTTCTTTTAATTTTGGTGTCATTACAACGTTTATTTCAAGACGTAAGTCCAATTTCCATCCTAATAATAATAATAATAATAATAAAATTTTAATTTATTATTTAAATTAAAAAAGTTTCTCGTAGGAAAATTTTAGCAAGGTGCAAACAAACTACTGGACAACAGAACAGGGCTGCTGGTGAGCAAGCCAAAGTGACAGCCTTTCTAGCAGGATTTCTCCCTCAGGAACGATCACAATGATCTCGCCTGCTCTTTCCCTCTCCTTACAAAAGAAAACTTTCCAGATGCCTTTGGAGTTGCACGGACCCCAGCTCCACCAACCTGCTCCTACAGAAATCATCCCTCAACAGTTGTTCCCAGGGGTGGGCTCGGCGCGGCGCGGGCCACAGGTTCTTCCCGACACGGCCGGGACGAGGTGGGTGGTGCCCTCGAGCTCTTCGCGTCCCCCAGTCTGTTCCCCCTGGAGATCAAACTCGCGTCCCGCCTCCGGCCGTGCCGGCGCTGGCGCGGTGGCCCGGCGCTCTCGGGGGCGCGCCTGTGGCCGGGGAGGCGAGGGGCTCCCTCCCGCCGCTGTGCGCCCCGCGCGGCGCGGCCCCGATCGCCACCTACCCCGCTCCCGGGGCGCGGGAGGCGGGCGCGGCGCGGCGGGGCGGGGCGCCCCGGGGCGCAGGCCGGTCTGGGGGCGGCCAGAAGGCCGGCGGGAGGCGCTGGCGCGCGACCCGTCCGGGCTCCGGGGACCGTTCCGCCTCCCGCCCGGGGGCGCTGCCAGCCCCGGGACTGCCGAGAGGGGGCCGCGCCCTCCGCGCGGGTCGCCAGGGGCTTCCCGCGACTCAGGCCGCGCCTCCCCGCCCTGGGGCGCGCCCGGATGCCTGGAACCTTCTCCGACAGGCTCAATGTCCTAGAGGAAATTCACCTCCTTTTAAGGGACCGTGTCTTCCCTCCGAGAACTTGCCGAGCTACGTGGGGCTCGTGCCACGGGGATGTCATCTCAGGGCGAGCGGGCCCCAAGGCTGAAAATGGGCCAGGGTTTTAGACCCGAGAGAGAAGGCGACTAATGAGATAGCCCCCAGTACCGATTCACTGGGCGGTTTAAGGAAGTTGGGGCTCAAGCTGAAGTCAAGGCAGGAAGTTGTGCCTTTTAGGAGGACGCCTGTTAATTATTAACCCACTAGCTGGTCCCCCGCGGATGGTGCCAGCCCTGTCCTCTTGTCTGCTGACAAACAGGGCACACTGGATGGGTCCTCGCTGGCCAGATCCCCGTGAGTAGCTTCAAGGGACATTTTGGGCATAGTTCTACTTCCCTCCCCTTCAAAAGGTGACAGCCACAATCAAAATGTTCTTGGATTCTGATAAAAATCTAAATGGGTCTGTCATGATGTCTAAATAAGGAAAATTCTAGAAGAGACCAAACAGGTAGGTCATCATCTAGTCCTAATCAATCAATTCTTAAGAAAACAAACGTTTGAATAGATGCCAAAAAGGCATTCAGCATATCCAAGATCCTTCCTCATAAAATACAATTGAAATCTAGAAAATGAACAGGGGATTCTTCTCAAAATATTGTATATATCGTCTGACATACAGTATCTCAGAGTATTGAAAATATGTCAAGTTTTATGAACATTCAAAATTTCAAGTTATTTTTTTTAAAAAAAGATCAAAACCCAATATATCAAAGATGTTATTTAACAGAAGTATTAATAAAGAGTAATCAAGTGGCTGAACAAAATAAAATACACCAATAATAGCCAATTAAAATGCAATGGAAAAAATGCATTTCATTCACAATAGCAACAAAGAACATGGAATAACTAGGAATCATAAAAACGATAAATGTCTGGAAAACTGAAAAAGAAAAATGCATAACTACTGAGAAAGTATTTATAAGATATTTTATTAATTGGAGACATAGGATAGATATCCTTAAGTGAGAAAACAAGATTTTAAATACGTATTTACTAATACCCAAATGAAGAGACATGTTCTAGGATTCACCTGAGAAACTATACGAGCTAGAATAGCTTAGAGAGTAGTTCTCACACTGTGGTCTGGGGACATCTGGGTCCCAGAAACACTTTCAAGGGGTTCACAGGGGCAAATTGCTTTCACAATAATATTGACTTTTTTTTGCTCCCATTCTTTCACAAGAATACAATGAAGCTTTCTATTGCCTACATAATACATGATATCACAATGGAATGAATGCACAAGCAGATATGTCTTTTGTTTTGCCAGACACTTGGGATATTTGCAAAAATGTAAAACAATGCCATTTTCTTCCTAAACTTCTTTTGTTTCAAAATCTATAGGTATTTTTCAAGTAAAAATGTTCTTTGTGTTAACATGTAATGAATGTCGTAGTGTTTTAAAGATAATTTTAAAATAAATATATTTTTAATTTTTGTTTTAATTTCTAATATGGCAAATACCAATAGATATAACTAAAAGCTCTTTGATGTCTTCAAATATTTTCGAAAGTATAAAAAAATGGAAAAAAATAAAAGTAAAAGTGTAAAATATGGGCCTGATGACCAAAACATTTGAGAACTTTTTGATAACAATGAAGAAAAATCATTAAACTGTAACAATTAAGAGTATGGCTCTAAAACATGACTAGAACAGTAGTTCTAGTCAGCCTAAGACCATCAAAAACAAAACCGTTAGTCCCACAGTCTGGTTTACTGACTCATTCCAACAGTGGAGACTGCCCACTGTAGGAACTATGAGGTTGAGTTTTGATAGGCTCAAAGCAGAGCAGGGCTGAGAATAAAGGGAATCAACCTGAGGCTTGTACTGCGAAATGAACCCAGAGTTTCCTTGGGTATATATGGAATGTCGTATTCGGAAATGCCTTATCTGATGCTCTACACTTGAGCTGTAAATCAAGGCTACTTCTCTATCTCAAAGTGAGTTAGAACCTCTGTGAAGAATGAGATGTTTCATTATTACTGACATAATTTCAAAAATCAAACTTGTGATAGTCTATGATATTCAAGAACAAGATTTTCCAATGAGTAAGAAGCAGTATTCACTCAAAGAAGATGGCTGTTGGATGGCTACAGAGTACCACTGGAAGCTGGCTCTACCCACCTGATAAATAGCCAGGTGGATTTTGCTTTCTCTGTCTGAGATATTTTTTCTTTCTCAAAAGAAACTAAATAAATAGTCCCAAAGTACTTGATAACAGATGTAATACAAAGCCATGAAAAGCAACATAGGAGAAAAATTTTGTTTGATAAATGATTTTAGGATTATTGATTAGCTTTTAGGAAATATATAATTAGATCCTTGTGGCACGTCATGCATAAAATAAATACCATAAGGATTAAAAAGTTAAATTTAGAAAATCAAAAAGCTAGACCAAATTAAAATTAGTATCTAACAAACATCTAGATAGGAAAATATTTTATGTTTAAAAGTAATTATATAGAAAAATAATTGATAAATTTAACTCAAAATTTTTGTATATTCGTTAAAAACATCAATCAAACAAAACAACAAATACAGAAAGGGAAACGATACTGTGGAGGACACAGGTACAAGTCAATTAGGGTTCATAGCTTTAATCCATAAAAAAGTGCGTTGAAATGGATAAGCAAAACATCAGGAATTTAATAGATAAAAAACACCATATAGAGATAAGTGCTACAAAAGAGGGCTGAGCAGTTGGCTGTGGGTACAGAAAAGAGAAAGTAAATGATTCTATGTGGGTCTGAATTGAGGGATTGAACAAGGGCAAGAAGTAGTAGTCAGGGAGGGCTTCTCAGAGGAGATGTTTGATTTGAAGCATAATGATGCATAGGGGCTTACTTGGTAGATAGGGAAAGAAGGTCTTATCAGACAGACAGAGTAGTGTGTACAGAAATAGATATTTGAATATGGCTGGAGAGGCATGGGAGATAAAGCTGCAAGAAGGGTGAGCTTGATCAAAAAGCCCCACATGCCAAACGAAAGAGTATAGATGTATTTGATCATGGGAGGTTATTACAGAATATTTGATAGTAAACATCACAGTCTGACAGTGGAAGCAAAGACGAAGAGTCAACTTTGAAAGCTACTAAAGATTTTTGATGACAAGATTTGGTAATTGAATTTGGAAGAGCGACAAAAGAATTGAGAATGCCTGAGATTTTTGTCTAGGGTGTAATAACAGAAAAGAACCTTATTTTTGTTAATGGTAGACTCTTTCTTCATCCTGCCTCCTCAAGAGATTTATTTTGATAAGCATTCTTGGACACACGCTATCATCACTACCATCACCATGACCACTCCAAGGAGCATGCTTGAGTGATCACGTGATTGCAGAATTGTTTTCTAGGAAAAGTTGGATTTGGCCAATTGAGGGCTTTTTTTGCTGAGTAGTACTGAAGGTTCAGGGAAAGACTCTGGGTGGTAAGAACTGACAGGCCCAGAAGCCATCTGATCATGTTTTGCAAGAGAATGAAGGATGGAGCCATCCTCCCTGTTACTCCCTAAAACCATCATTAGCCTCTACTGGAGGGATGGTGTGGGATGGAGATAAGATGAAGTGCTAAGTCTGGACTCAAGATGACTCAAATAGATTCAATTCTGTTCTGGTTACATGAACAATTTAGAGAACTGTGGTCTCGGAAACCAAATAGAAATACAGTAGGAGATGTGGGTTTGGGATGGAAACGATGAATTCTAAATTTTACATATTGAATTTGAAGTGTAAATAATTATACATGAGATACAACGTTTTTAGGATGTTCAGAGTCTCCTTCAGAATAAGTTCATATCTACTTATAGATCCAGAAAGGACAGAGTTTGCTTTTCCTTTGTCTTCTATATCACTATGTTCTGCTCATTGGCTATTTCTATTGGTTTAGTGCTCTGCTTTCTCCCAATATGTTTTGTCTACTGTTATTTTTTTCCTATATTTCTCCCATCTTATCAGGAAAGGCTCATTCTCTCTGTCAGAGGTTTAGAGGAGTTAGCGCCTCTTCTCCTACCCCATCCCACATCTTACATCTCCTTTTAACAATTGGAAATGAGACACAAGAAGCTGAGGGAAGAAAATATACTAAATAATGAAATAGAGTAAATACACTTCTTCAAGTTCATTATCTCATTTTATATATACAACATTCTTCTCTAATGAAAATACCTGTAAGGTGGATGTCTCTATTTACTAATAAGATAACTAAAACAACAGACTCAATAATGACTTCTCAAAGACCACAATCTTGTTAATCACTTCTTTAAGATAATAAATTTCAAAAGCTACTACCTCTGTTAATGCTCAAATTAGAGTTTGAGCCTCACAGAGGTGTTAAGTTTGAAATCATACTTCTTCAAATGCTTGGAACACCATTTACTAGCTTCCCAATTATGGGCCAGGAGTAGTCTAAGTTAGACCTCGGCTTGATGAGGCTTTCTTGGGACATCTCTCATGCTCTTCTATCCAAACTGGAAAGCCGCTCCATATGTATTGAGTGATTAAAATCTCGATTGTGACACACTTGGTTGTTCCTTTTTTCTGGAAGAGCATTTACTGGAATCAGTATGATGGTTACAGGAGGCATTTTTTAAGAATACCATTCCCCCACGCTTTCTTCATCACTCAATAAATATTTACTGAGTGCTTTTACATACTAGAAATAAAATGAGCATGGAATTCGAAACTCATCTCTGTCATATATGCCTGCAAAAGGTTTGAAGACTAGCCTTCTATATGAACTGACACTCCATAACTAAGTGGAAGATTACTAGTATAAGATTACTAACGTAAATGATACTCAGATAATTGAGATGAACACATTCTTTCATCACTAATCTTATTTGAATCATCTAAATCATTGTTTGGATTCTTGACTTATTAGAAAAGGTGGCCCAGGTGTTTTTCTCGATCACTGTTTTGGGCACTTTTGACTGGTTGCTCCCTTCACTGTCCGTTTCCCAGCTCTGAGGACTCGTAAACACATGCACTGATATGCGACTAGTTCAAGTACATCAAAGCTATCATTTTAATTACATCTATTCAGGCAAAAGGAGTCCGATGTTTGACTTACATAGTTCATAAAATATTATACATTTTAAGGTCTCATTGGTGTTACCTACTTCATTTTTCTCTATTAATTTTGAATTTCCTCCGTTGCTTTCCATTATGGCATATAGGAGTAGGAGGGAGGAGCCATATATATATATATATATATATATATATATATATATATATATATATATATATATATATATATCACTATGCAAAAAGAATAGCTATAAATCTTTACAATCTCTACTGTTAAGCTTATACTTATGGACTCCAAACTCAGTGTCCACAGGAAATGGAATTAGATATATTTCTTCCAATATTATTAGATCCTACTTGTAAAGGATTAGTACACAGAAAAAGAATTAAGATGATAAGTTACTTCTTATTTCATTCATTCAGAAATGTTGATCAAGAGCTTCCTATATGCCAGGTGTATCCTAAGTGTGGAGTATATGACAACTCAAAAAATAGCCCCAAATCACTGCCCTTACAGAGGTTGTATTCTACTGTGGAGACTAAATAAATTAATAAATAAAATATATTTCATTTCAGATAGTGATAAACATGAAAAGAAATCAAGCGGGGAAGGCATGGGTGGGATGGAGACTCCAATTTTAAGTAGTGTGGTGGAGGGGTTGGGGTGGGGAGGGAGTGGAGGCAGGGCCAGCTGAGAAGGTGGTACTTGGGCCCTGTGAGTGGGGCTCTGAGACTTCAGGTGGTGGCTGGAGCACATGGAACACTGAAGTTCTTTTGATACCATTGAAGGTGTGTCCTGTGGAGAAGGGCTGACTTCTCTGAAGTAGCCTGATTTCCAGGGGTTCCGTCTTTATTTCCTCTTCACTCCTGTCCGTGGGGGTGTGACCATTGTGAGTTTACCTTCTGTCTAAGACTGTCTCAAGCATTTAGTAATTTAAAATGTTGTGAGCACTTGTAATAAGTGGGAGAAGCACCAGAAGAAAGCGCTAAGAGCTGGAAGTCCACTTACGGTGATGCTGAGATGATACAAAACAATTAACACCAGTATTTAATTGCTCCCTTTGATGTTCTCCTTTCAATACACCCATCTGTGACTCTCTCCAGCAATTTGACATTCACTCTGAGAACTACTTCTATCCTGAAGCTGTGATTCCTAGTGTTTGTTTCTTGAGTTGCACAGATCGTCTCTTTTAATGTTTGTTTTAACCAGTTTTCATTCATATACACATGGACACAAAGTTGGTAGAGCAGAGATGTAAAACACAGCATAGCTTCCTCTGTTGGTCAACTGGAATGACCTCCTCTAGGGTGAAAATTTTAAGGAATAATTTGGAAATTAGCCACGTGGCTGAAATTTTTTTATTTTTTCTTTCCTGGAGTTGGTTGGGAAAGAAGAGAGAATGTTAACCAGACACTGGATTCTGCTCTGATACTACAGTAACTCTGTGTGTGTGCATGTGTGTATGTGTGTATGCACACACGTGTAAACTATGATCGTGTACACATATATAAATATACTATATGTAATATTTCATAAGTACTGAACTTTCAGAGATTTTGAATATTAGAGACAAGAGAGAGAAAAGAAAGAAAGAAGGAGGTATAGAAAAATGAACAAAAAAAATGTTTTTGCATTTCCCACTCCAAAGCAAGTCTCTTTCAACACAATGGGAAGGGGTGGAGAGACTGTATATTTGTCATTTAATGACTATGAAATAGAATTTTTAGATAAACATGGTTCAGGGTGAACTTCTGATTAGTGATATGATTAGGCTTCCACATGATTACTATAGTGAATTAATAGGCCAAGTATTCAGAACATATACATCTGCGGAAGAATTTTGTTCCCTTTGATTTAAGCAATACTAATAAAAATCCCAATATGCATTCCTTTTTGAGAGTTCATGAAACCGAAATGAAGGTATAGCCTTGTCTTCTGCTTTACAAACTAATTTCTGATTTCAAAACTGCAAAATTTCTTGTCATGTAATTAATTCAAGGTTGAGAAGCATCAAATGATGGGGTGATAGAGGTTGGCTTGGTGGTGTTAAATTATACATTTGCCTAAAGATGAGGTAAAGTAATCCCGGGGAGTTTGTTAAAATATTTACATTGCCAATTAGTGTAATGGGGGCAGTAGATTCTGTACAAGATAGCTTTAAAATGCAGGAGGATCAGCGAAGTAAATGTAAAACAAAAGACAATACAAAGAATGAAATTCACCCTCGAAAATAAATTTAAAAACATTTTCAGATCTACTAACACATTCTTCCCGGCAGTCTACCAAACGTGTGGGTTTTTCATCTTCAGTGTTCATTCTTTGATGCTTAAAAACATGTGCAGTGACACCTTTCAGGAGGAGCAAATAATTGCAGCCCCTTGCTGTGGATGCGTCTCCCCAATGTTGGCAAAAGCAGAGTGCACACTAGAAAAGGAGGTAGGTGGGAGGGGTGAGCACTGAGAACTATTGCTTCTTGTGGTGCCAAAAAGAAGTCGATGGCTCAAGATGCATCGTATGCTTCAAAGCCACAAAGTCCCCATTATCTTCATGAAAAAGAATGAAGTCATTGTACTCTCTTCCACATATATCTGTTCTTCTCATCTTTTTTGATTGTGATCCTCACTGTACAGTTAATTCTCATTTCCATGAGTTTATCTATAAAAGGAAACAAACATACTGACCACTGGCTGGGCCATATGCTCACTAGGCCCTTTGCATATAACCCCATTTAACCCTAGCCAGAACTTGACTAGAAAGAAATCAGCTTTTCTATTTTACATATTAGTAAACGAAGGCTGAGAGGGTAAGTAACTAACTTAAGATAATACTTTTTATAAGTAGTGGAGCCAGGTAGTAAGAAGCAATTTTATATGCAGCTGAGCTTCGTAGAGCATGGGAAGTATAGCAGACTTGCTTTATTTTAAAAGTTGCCTAAGATAATAAATGTGAGTGGCACTTCTTTGTTTTTTGGATACTTTGTTTACAGACAATTATACAGATAAGAAATGAAGGACTTTGATGTGCCAGATTGCTTGATTGCCTTTTTAAAAAGTTGTAGTAAAATACATATAACATAAAATTTGCCATCTTAACAATTTTTAAGTGTACAGTGGCATTAAGCATGTGCACCATCCACCCACAGAACTTTTCTCATACTGTAAAATTAAAACTCTGTACTCATCAAACTGTAACTTCCATTCTTCATTCCCTAGCTCCTAGCAAACACCATTCTATTTTCTATTAACATTGGTTAATAACATTATATTAACTACAGTTAATATAATTAACAGTATTATATGATACCATTAACTACAGTTAATATAAATGGTATCCTACAGTATTTGTTCTTTTGTGACTGGCTTATTTCACTTAGCATAATGTCCTCAAGGTTCATCTATTTGTAGCATGTGGCAATTTTTTCTTCCTTTGTAACACTGAATAGTATTCTATTGTATGTATATAACACATTTTGTTTACCCATTAATCCATCAGTGGAAACTTGGGTTGCTTTTATCTTTTGGCAATTGTGAATAAGGCTGCTATGAACATGGGTGTACAAACATCTCTTCAAGTTCTGCTTTCATTTCTTTGGGGTATATACCCAACAGTGGAATTGCTGGATCAAATGATAATTCTATTTATTTTTAGTTTTTTGAGGAACCACCATACTGTTTTCCCCAGAGGCTATATCATTGTGCATTTCCACCAACAATAAATACACAGGGTTTCAATTTTTCCACCTCCTCTAAACATTTGTTATGTTCTGTTATATATCTATATCTATGTATATCTTTACCTATCTATATCATATATAGATAGATAGATAGATAGATAGATAGATAGATAGATAGATAGATATGGTAGCCGTTCTCATGAATAGGAAATAACGTTGATTGCTGTTTAATGTGTAGGTTTGCTTCTGCACAGAAAAGTAGAAAACTTCATAGATATCTTCTTCATCTACTTATAACTGAATCTGGAATTATCCACAATGTGTGCCATTCAAGGCTCTCAATAGAATATACATTAGTTGTTAATAATAAATAGCATTTGTGTAATTCTTTTCACATATGTTTAATCCTCAAGCATTTCTGTGAGGTCAATTTTTTTATCCCATGTTACACACAAGGAAACTGAGGTCTGGATTATTCAAGAGGTAAGAGATTCAAACTCAGAAGCTTGAGAGAGTACAACATTACTGGAGGCTGGGGGCAGCTGGGAAGGGTGCTAAAAGAGGATGTTATCACTAATATAAAAATTATTGCATTCGCTAGCAGAGAGAGGCCCTAAGGAAACATGGAACATGGCACAGCTTAGTTTTGATGGTGGTTTGGGAGTAAAACAGGGTTGAAAACATGGATGCTTGCAATAAAACTAAATTCAAATAAAGGATCCTTGGATCTAGAAGTGGGGAAGCTTTCAAAAGAGGAGAATGTTAAAGTGGAAATTGAAGAAAACCGAATACAATAGCATTTTGCTGAGTGGACCTTCTTGGGGATTTGCTACTGACACACCTACACTGGCAAAATTGTTTCTCTTCCTTTCAATTTTATACCTAAAAAATAGGAGATCACTATCTTTTCAAGAAAAATCAAAGTATTTGAATCTATAACATTTCCTTAGCTTCTCAAAGAAAAATTCTTATTGTACTTTACTTACTTGATATAACAAAATAAAAAAGCTAATCAAACAATATTTTCTGTGTTCAACACAATACTTGAATATTTAAAATGAAATACTACTCATGAAAGTGATAAACTCCATTTCAGAAATTGTTATATTATAGTTCTAGTATTACTATGGACACCATTAACTTAAAAAAATAAACCTTTAATATTTTTTGAAATTCTAATAATACAATTTTAACATTAAATTCTTTAGGGTAACATTGGTTAATAACATTATGTAATCTTATAATGCAATTTAAAAAATTATGTTGTTAACAGGATGCTTTTAAGACCTGTGTTTTGAGATAAGCTACACAGTGAGAAACAAAAAGAACAGACACTATAATCCCATTTATTTGTTTATTATCTGATCTATTGATAATAAGAACTTTTAAATATGAACTACCATTAATCCACCAACATTATTGATTAAATAATTTGGAAGAATGGAACAGTAATGTGTTGAATTCAGAATAAGAAAACATTCGAAACTGAATAAACAGAAAAGATACAGGAAAGGATGTGGAAATAAGCTTTAGAATGATCAAATACAATCAGGTGTCTCTAATGAAAATTGTTTCCTAATATACCTTACCCATTTCAAACTATTAATTTACTTTGAAGTGTGCAAGTAGTGATTATAATTCACAGTCAATATGACTGCTAAATATGTAAGCTTAAAACTAAACACCCTAGCAGAGTCATGTTCTACCATCAGAAATACACATAACCAATGAGATTATACACATTGGTTCCAAAAAAGATTGTGAATTAGGCAATCTAAAATATCAAAAATGGTGCCTAACTCAAAATCCTTTAAATGAAAAGAAAGAGAGAGATACTATATCTTTTGGAGAGTGTGACATGAAAGGTTATTTCCAGGGATCATTATAGCCACCTGGACAAGCGCCTCAGCAAATGCTGCTCCACTCTCTGGCTAATGAAGGGAGATCCAATTCTAGCAAAGTTGTAGAAAATGAGATATAGACTTTGCTTATCCCCAAGGGGTTGACTGGTTAATGGCAACTCTGGAGAGTTTGATGTCTCTAAAGTTATCTTTGATCAGGAAGGTACTAAAAGGACCAGGTCAGGGAAATCCCTAGAAAACTGGAACAGGATGCTTTACCACTCTCCTCACCAAATATCTCCGGAATTATACACACATATATACAAATATAGGTAATCCGAGAGATTTTGGCTATAAAAGGAATTCCAATGTGTGTGTATGTGTACATATACATATATACTTGGATGATTCCTGTTTTACTCAAGGCCACAAGTATTTTTAGAATGAATGGGTAGTGAAGAAGAAAATTTAGCTAGGGGAGATTCTTAAGAAGTCTGATGATAAAGAAAATAAAGAGACAGAGCAATGTAGAAAATATGTGGTTTTTTTTTTTTTAGATTAGTGTAGATTGGAGCAAGAGAAAAGAGCCCATAGAAAAAGAATAACTGAAGATCTTGTGCCAATCTATCTTGGCAAAAAAAAAATATAGTGTTTATTAAGCGCCTATGCCATGCCCTTTCCATAAGTTTCCTCAGAACAACTCTGAATGTCTCCTGGAAGGCAGAGACCATCCATCATTCATTCACTTTCATGTCCCCGAGGCCTTTGCACAGGGTGGAAGTTCCGTTTGGAAATTGAGTAAGTGACTAGATGAAAAGACAGAGAGAAAAGGGAGCAATAGAGTGAAACGAGGAGAAAGCAAACAGGGCAGGCTCATGAACACACAAGCTCTGCCAGCCCTGGAAGGGTAATGTTCATCTTTATAGGTCAAAGAAGACCTAGAGGGTAAATATGTAAAGATTTTGAAATGCAGAGGTGAACGTCAGGTGAACGTGGGCCAGTACCACGCAGTGTGGTGCAGCGCAGTAAATGAGTGTGTAGTGAGTGGGCGTATGTGTGCACATGGGTGGGCAGGGGCCAGCTGTCTTGCAAAAGAGAAGAATTCCATAACAGGAAGCTACAAGGGAAGGATAAAGACATTGCTGGGTACGCATGAGGAAGTGTGAGGGGGAAGGAGCTGCAGTTAAAATCTTTTCTCCCACAATATCTGGCAGTTAAAGAATGTGAATTGCAAATGGGAAAGGTGCAAAAAGCACTTGTAGGGGAAGCATTAAAATTCAAATAAGACTTCTCAGTCCAATCTATTAGTCCTTGTGCTAGAGAATGTCAAGTGCCCACTGGCCTCATCGATTCTTCCGTGGAGACGGCGTTTCTGACCAGGAAGATCCAACATGAAGTCCTCACACATATTCATATTAAAAAACAGTGCATGTCTCTCAGAGTGACATGTTATTTCTTCCACTGTGCATATGAATGATCTTTTTGATTCTTAAACACTTGACACATTTACTGTCTGATCATCGGAGTCTTTCTGGAAGTAAATATAAGGAACAATTACACTTGACACTGTGATCCAGGATACCACAGCCCAGCTTTTCCAAATCACTTTGGTGCCAAAGCTGCCCGATCCCAAGATGCTTGATACAACGACTAGTTGTGAATGAGCATCTGAGGAAGGCAAAATGGATCTGATCAGAGGCCAGACATTTTCCATCAGCAGTCTACCCTGCACAGCTCCCAGCATCTCATCTCTTTTTCCCTCTTCTTTATTTGTTTTTCACATTTTTCTTTATAATGTTTTTGCATCTTACTAATATCACAATTATTCTCAATGAGCAAATATCTATCCCCTGTTAATATTTCTAACCATGTGCGTTTAGTACTGTGTTAAGTTCCCTGATGAACAGCAGAGAAGGAGACGAAATGGTTCCTGCCTTCGGGTTGTTAATATTTATCTGTCACATTGAACGGCATGATGGAAAAACTTAATAGCTGCCATTTAGGGTGATTTACAGTTAAGTGCTTTCCTCACACACAATCTCATTTCTTTCTTTCTAACCAATCTGTGGGAGCTCTTGATGGAACCAGAGCTGAAATGCAGTTATTTGGGTTCTAAAATCCCTTTAATCTTTTTAGTATACCACGAGTCTGTCTGTATGTGTGTATGTGTATGCATACAATATTTATATGTAAATATATTTTAATACAGATTTCTATTATATATGCATATGTATATATGTATAAATATATAAATTTATTTGTTTGTTTGTTTGCTTAAGTTGATGCAGTTTCAAGACCCAGGTCTATCCTGGTTTATCACTTCCTGGCTGCTGAACATGGACACAGAGATCCAGTTTCTTTATCTGTAAAATGAGAACAGCAAGCCGAGCTGTAACATTTTTTTTTTCCCTGCAGGAGCTTTGTGAAGCCCCAACAAAACAGCATTTATGAAACCATTCTTGAAATCACATTAAAATGTGAAACATTATTATATATACACCATGGCTTTTTTGCTTCATAAAGAGGAGAAACTGAAGATTTCTTTAGAATCAAGAAATTAAGTAGCGACTTGACAAATACTCTCTCTAGGACACCTCTGCACCATTTTCTTGGTCTTTGACCCTTGACTAACAGAGGACCAAATTTTCTCCTCTGAGACCTCCTACTTATACCAGAAATAGGAGCCTTGCTTGGTGACAAGTATGGTTGCTTCCTGTGAAAATGACACTGGCATAAAATATATTGCACAATATATACATACACATCCCAGACATAAGGGTCAAGGAATGTTTAGAAAGAAAGGTATATTTAAGTATTGCATTTTAATTACTGAGTTAAGAATAGACTTTTAGCTCAATTCTAAATTTTTTTGGGTGATAGATTTGTAAGTCACAAACTTAGCAGATTAAAAAAAGAGAGTTTTTAAAAGAATAGCAACAGGCCATTTTGAAGTGGCTGAAGGCTTAATTATCGTAAATTATTTCACTTTTAATTTTGGTTCAATAGGCTATTTTTTCTTAAAACATAATTACTCCTAAGTAACTTGTTTCTGTGAAGAGTTTATTTTTTAAACAAATATTTGGTTTCTCCTACAGTGTGGATAACTCAAATATTTCTAGCTGTGATCGTTATTCCATTTCATTTGTACTAACATGTGATTATCTTTTCTCACTTCATTTGTCAGTAAAAAAAACTTGCCAAATTAATAATATAAAATATCTCACTGTAATCTTAATATGCATGGAAGTCATATTTTTAAAGGAGATGTCCTAAGCCTCAGAGGATGGATTCTGCCACTGGTGTAACATTGTGAAGAAATAATATATAGCTAAACAAAATAAGAAGCACATAAAATGTTCTGAGGAATCATAAAACAAAAGAATATTAGTAATATGAGAAGCAAATGTCTATTCTAAGACCTATGTCCTTCTCAGAATATATACTATAAAGGCAAACCACCTCAGATTAAGTTTGATACATATAGTAGATACTAAAAAAATTTTGTTACTCTTCTCCCATGTAAATGAATTCATGGCAGTAGTAAATTTAAAAAAGCCATTTCAGACATTGAAATTTTTTCTAATTCACAGCTTAACAATACTTACGTAGCTGTTATTATTTTAGGTTTACTAGTACATTGGCTCAAAAGTCCATCTGGGTTATAGCTTTTAGATCTGTATTATTTCATAAGAAATTAGGAGTAAGTGAAGTGTATCAGTGGCAAGCAGGTGTCTAATTTTTACGGTTTAGAATAGAGCTGCTTATTTGGAGCTTATATTTCAAAAACTGTTGATTTATTCTTTCTTTCTTTTATTTTTCTATTCCTTTGAATAAAATGTATATAATACACACATGTGTGTGTGTGTGTGTGTGTGTGTGTGTGTGAGAGAGAGAGAGAGAGAGAGAGAGAGAGAGAGAGAGAGAGAGAGAGAGAGAGAGAAATGAACACTGATACTTCAGCAAGCTTCAAACATTGGAAATACCTTGAGACCTAACAGTATCCCAATTTTAGGAATTTGGGATTTATCAAGGTCTTATTAGCTTACTGGATTTGTACTAAGTCCACTTTTCCAAGTTTTTAAAGTGCTTTTTCACTTGGTAAAGAAATTATATAGAATGCATTTTAAGATTGTATTTCACAACGTTTTGTGAAAGTCACCTATATTAATGTTTGTAGTTGAAGTTTATCAGTTTTCACTATAATACGGTATTTTATTTTATCATTATCCCATATTGCAAATAATGCTCTACAAACATTCTTTTGTACATATCCGTGTGTGGACAGGCCTAAGAGTTGAATCTCTGGGTCTTTAATTATATGTTTCTTCAACGTTACAAGAAAATGCTAAGTTGTTTTCCAAAATGGTTTTGCCAATTTACTATCTCCCAGCAGGGTAAAAGAATTCTCTTCTCTCTCTTCTCTTCTCTTCTCTTCTCTCTCTCTCTCTCTCTCTCTCTCTCTCTCTCTCTCTCTCTCTCTCACTTTCTCATAAATACCTCAAATTATCAGATTAAAAAATTTGCCAAATTAATAATATAAAATATCTCACTGTCATCAGAATATGCATTGCAATGATTGCTATGATTGCTGGTAATGTTAAAAATATTTTAATGTTTTTCAAAAATTGTGATGCAATTCTGTCAAACATCTATTTTTTTGTGCCTTTTTCTATATGGTTGCTTATTATTTTCTTCTAGATTTTCAGCAATGCTTTATATGTTCTAGATATAATACACGTTGTGACACAATTCTGTCAAAAGAATGTTCATGTCCTTTATCATTTTTCTACATGTTTCTTTGTCACCTTGATTTATAACATGTCTTTCTATATTTTAGATATAAACCTTATGTTAGTTACATGTATTGAAATATCTTCTTCCAAATGGTGCACATTTTTCCTACTTCATTTATAAAGTTTTTAGGTAAATTAGAATTTAAATTTTGCCAATAATGGGTTATTATTTTTGTATGTTAAGAAGTCTTTCTTCATAGCCATAAAGATAATCTTCTACATGTTCTAAAAGTTTTAAACATTTATAGTTCACATTTGGAATTGATTATTATGTGCAATTTGGGAAGAGTTCAATTTCATTTTTTTTTTTCACATTGATAAAAATTTGCCCAGGTCAACTTTGTAAAATAGTCCATCCTTTTTCTACTGGTTTGAAATGTTATGAATAAAGTTTCTAAATATACAAATGGTTAATTACTCTGCTCCATTAGTTTAGCCTTCATCATGTGCTAATGCCAGTGAATAACTTTGAAGGAGCCAAATGGGTATAAATCCTGGCTCCCTTATTTACCAATTCTATGACCTTGACTACTTAACCTCAGTTGATGCTTTAAGTTTGTTAACCTATAAAATTGTATGTAATAACATCCCACTTCACCCGACGGTCATTGCCAAGTTGTTCTCCATTTCTGCCTTTACGATTTCAGGTCTTTCTTGTTCTTTGAACCAACTTGTGTGTTCCTCTTGGGTTCTGTTTCATTTTACTCCCTCTCCTGACACTGAGGCACAGGGGAATTCTGAGAAGTTGCCAAGTAGCCATTGCTATTCTGGGATCCCACTGCCTTCTCAATATCTATCCAGGATAGGGATAGAAGTCTGCTCGAGTCCTCAAATCTATGGGGAATTTCGTTATCCACCCTTATCTGATCAGGCCCCTCATTTTTTTCTCTTATGTCAATGAGCACTGAACTCCTTAGCTAATGCCTTCGTTAGAGAGATACCAATGGGTAAAAGATATTCTAGAAATAAATCCATTTTCAAATATAATTTCAAATACATTATGCTGCTAAATAATTAATAACAGGCATTCAAAAAGAACCTATTAAAATTTCAAAGTTATTCTATCACATCGGGCTACATTTACATATAAATAGCTAGGATGATTTAATTTCCAACATTCTGAAGAAACAGGAATCTCTGTACTTCTCAACTCGCCTATCCATCAAGTAAAATTCGTTTCCAAAATATACTAGGAAAGTCCTGTCTGCATATTAGCTTCTCAAACATTAACTTGAACTTTTAAATGAAGAGAACATTGCTATTATCAGCCAAAAATTTTCATCTGGTAAGACAAGTCCTGATTAATTATTCTGTCTACATTATTCATTGGTATAACTACTTAATGAGCTGGTATAACACTTAGATATTTTCTTAGGTAGACATTGTAACTTAATATTCACTAATTCCTGAGAAGTTCTTACCCATTAGGCTTATTAAATTGCGCATAACAAAGAAAATACCCTGAGAAGAGATGGGTCTGTGTCTTCCATAACTTCAAAAAAAAAATGTCTTTCTCTCCCGCTCTAGTTCCTTTGCCACCTTTTAGTTCTAAGGTATAATAGATCCTCATCTATATTCTTCTATTGAGAATTCTGTAAAATGGTTGATAGTTACTCTCAAGTTTATTTTACATAGCAGACCAGTCCTTTGCTAACTCTAAAGTAGTTGTGTAATAATTTTTAATACTTAAAAACTTAACAAATTATTTCTTTCTGAGGATCTCAGCTCTTTGAGAAGTACCCATCTACCCATCAACCAGTCTTAACTGTGGCCAGAACTTATCCCCTGTGGACAGTACATCTTTCTGGGTAGTTTGCATCCCTGTAATGTTGATGTTGACCACGACAATAATTTAGGTGTACATATTTGTGGGCACTGCTGTGGTTGGGTGGGACCATAAGTTCTGTGTCTCATCTTCTGGACGGTGGTTCTGATATCAGTTTGGTTTTCAGTTTGGCTTTGCTGGTTAGGCCTGCCTGGTCCATTGTCACTTGAAAGTCACTCCAGGATTTGGGCAGTGGTTTGTGTCACATCTGAGTTCTCAAAGCATTTGCTCTCCTTCTTTGGGTGTTTGGCATATGCTCAGCTCAAGAGTAAGTGTAGGACTTACTGAGCTCTCGTTATGAATAATAATAACTTTGTTTTCTCCAGTGTTACCTGCACACTCTCTGGCTCCTTGAGATCACTTTCCCCTTCTCCTCTGGACAGAGTGAGGTTTTCTCTCTTTTCTCTAGGTTGCCACAGCAAAGCATTTCCCCAGTTGGGACCTCAGGACAGGACTGTGAGGGAAGAGAGAGAAAAAGAAAACACTCGTGGGCATTCAGGGGCCCTTTTTCCCAGGCCTCTGGTTAGAAAGAGGGTTTCTCTCAGATTGCCCACCCATGGGTTGCAGCTGGGGTATAAAGGAGGGAAAAACAAAGAGGCAAACTCACTCCTGTAACAGAATATTATTATTCAGGTTTGACTTGCAGTCCCCGATAAGATGGTCTAGTCCATCTAGGCTGACACCGCAAGCTCAGCATCTTTAAGAATACACGTGGAGACTGACCAGCTGAAGTAGGGGGCCGAAGCAAAGCTTAGCTGTGTGCACCCAGCACAGCTGCTCTGGTTACAGGGCCCCTTCTAGCTGCTAATTACATCTAAATGGAAAAGCTGCATGAAGGGAAATAAGAAGTAATTGGAAGCAGAGCTGTGTGTAGTCTGTTTAGTTCCATCTTAGGAAAAGCTCTGAGGAGGAGTTTGGGACTGATTTGCGACATAGACAAAGGTTGAGGTTACAGGGGAAAGAATTTGAAGGAGCTTCTAGGAATTGCTCTAGTGTTGCCTGTTCCAGTGGCCTGTAGATGATGTCAATGTAAGGAACAAATCAGTCGCATGCATATTTCTATCCTACTCTATTTTCTGTGGTGCTGCTGGAAGGGACACTGGACTGGAAAAAGATGGATGTTCCCCTCTGCTGCCCTGGGTGAGCTTGTCTTGGATACAAGCTCCAAGCCGCGTGCTGCTTACACCTGCTTCCCACCTCCAGGATGGAGCCGTGCACAGAGGGGATGGGGACAGGAATTTGCTAGCAATTATAATCTAAGTTTGATTATAAAACATTTTATTTTTATATTTCAAGACAAAGCCTCCATTATAGTTTTCTTTGCTTATCGATTGATATCTTGTTTTTATCATTGACCATAAAGTTTTCATTCTAATTTGAAATGAATTCAATCTGAAAGTTTTTTTGAATATTGGTTATCTTCAATTATGTTCTTTCATAATTATCACATGCCAAGTCCCATCCTAGGTATTTTTCATGATTAATCTCCTTTGCATCTCAACACAATGTTTAAAGGCCAGAGAAGTTATGCAACTTGCAAACAGCTGAGCTGAAATTCAAACCTAGAACATCGTGCCAGGCCTCCTCTCAATGTCATGGGTAATAGACCTTTGTTCCGTTGTGTTTATATGTCTTCTACAACCTCTGGTGTTTAAACACATTTGCATCTTACTATAACTTTAGTTTTTGTCACACAAAAAAAATCGAGCAACCAGTTTTTGGAATGTCTGGAAATGGCCACATCGTCTGACTTAAATTCCTTTGGCACCCAGAAGTAGCTTTTACAAATTACCCACCGCCAATCCCTGTCATTTATCGAAGGGTCACAGTGACCTTTGACATCTAGTTAATAGCCTGACCGTCTAGCTCATAACCAGGCTGGATGTCTAGCTTTAGCTGTGCAGTCTTCTCAGGCAAAGAGAATGGGTCTCTTCTCTCACTGCGGCCAGCATCTCTGCTGGGAAAAGTCTCTTTGGTGTCACCATGGCAGTGACCTTCCTTCGGAACTACACAGCAACCACAGCACCCGCAGCTTAAATGCAGACATTGTGATTGTAATGATGTGATCTCCTCCATCTAAGACGGGAGGGAAGAGGATGTGGACAAGAATACAGGATGCATTAAATCTAGAAGAAGCAATAATTGACCTGGGCTACTGAGAATTCCAATGTTTTTGCACAGTTTACCTTTTGGGGAATCTGTGTAGATTGCACTTACACTCTCTCACAGCAATCTCTTTTCAAAGTGCCTCAGCAATGAGCCTTCTAAATGTGAAAAAGAGAACTAAAAGTGAGGGACATGAGCTTAGAAGAGTAACAGCAGAGTTCAGATGGAGACAACTCAGTTATATTATTGAGAATTTTTCCCGTTGATTTTATTGTCATCAGCCGTCAGTTTGCTACTAGTACTTAGCCACCAAGTGAGTGTTCTGCAGGATGCATAGTAAAAGAGCCTGCTCCCCCATTGTTTACTAGGATTGGCACTCGTCCATGTCCTCAGGCTCTGTCTCTGGCTCTGGCATTTAACTTTGAACCCATGCAGTCCTTTATACTCATGGGGATTTTTATACCCCAGAGCAAATAGCTCAAGGTAACCTAGATCAGCTCACACCTTGGGTAGCTGCCCCTGAGCAAGCCCCCTGAGCAATTCCTTGCACCAGGTCACGGGGACCTCTCAGTGGAATGAAGGTACACTGGACACGTGAAAGGCCATTGCTCTGATATCAATTAAAGAATTAACCTCTTCCTACCTATCTTCTTGCTTTGCCCTCTTCCTAAGTCTTTATGAAAGCTGAATCCACATCTTCTTTTCCATATAGAAAAAAAGAGCCAACAAACAATTAAAAATCCCACCGCACCTTAGCTTTAACCTCTTGTCTTAATAAGAGCAGCACTTCAGACGAACCAAGGGCTATGTGAAGGGCTTTGTGATGGCAAAGTTTTAACCCTATCCAAGGTAATGTCATCTTTCACATTGTATATTTATTCAATCAATTTACACTTCAAATCAGACATGAGGATTTTTAAACTAAAATATTCAGGAGTATTTACTTTTCATTTGGGCTTTGAGGAGGAGAGACAATTTATTATCACCAAAAAAACTCTCAAACTCCTCATGTGATCAAGGTGAAGGGATTCAGGAGTCAACCAGAACAGAACAAGGCTGAATGATTTTTCTTTTTTTCAAAGGAAACCTCGGCTGACAGGAAATCTACAGGCACAGACACTTAGGTGATGAAACTGGGAAGATCATGGCCATTCTCTCTAAACAAGAAGCAGTAGAGTCATCTGTAACGATAACAATGCGAAAGTCGGATGTCTTATCTCAGATCAGACAACAGACACTAGGGCAGTACAGAACATCCAGAGAGGATACAGCCAATGGTTCAGAGTAGAGGTGCTGGAGACAGGAAGCCGGTGGCGTGTCCTGAAGCTATCATTCTGCTCTCTCGGGCATGCTAAGAGAGCTGTGACAGCCTGTCAGTAGTCTCTGAGCACGTGGCAGTGAGGAGGAAACTAGGAGAGAGCTTCCCCTTAAGGGAGAAGGGAGTCGTGACGAGCTTGACCCAGAAACAAAGCCTTAGTCATCAGAGGGGAGCACAGAGCAGAAACTGTCACTCAGTTAGTTACACCCCCGGACCTTGACCGAATCCAAGGGCAAGGACGGAAGTTCTAAGTGAAGCAACTAACATCCGTTATACCAGAAGCTGAGAGTTTCTGTGTGAGCAGCACGGATTTGATGCCTTTTACGTATAATTCTTGCAAGGACACTGAGGTGCCCCTTCAGCCATAGACTGTGGCGGTCCAGGTGTGGAACAACAGAAGCATGACAGTGCCAGCGGGCTGTCATCTGAGATGATTTGATCATCAGAATCCTGGAGAGGTCTGGATAAAGGATCTAAAGCATCACAAGAAGGGCTCTCTGGGACAATGGAAATTGTCACAGACAATGACGTTTTCTTTTGGAATATATTTTTATTAATTTTTTTTCCTTAATGAAATATTTTTGATACATTACCGTCAAATACCTTACATCTAGGAGGAACTAGGCTCTCCACAGAACATTTCCTAAATTTCTAGGTGAGGATGAAATCAATGTGATTCACCCCCAGGCCCTCTTGGTAGAAGCCTGGCCAGGATAGCTTCCTGAGGCCTGAGGTTCGGGGTACAGGGTAAAGAATCAGCCAAACGACAGCATCAAAACAAAAGGAGGCGTATACAGGAATGCAAGCTTGGGGCTGGAGGAAACATTTTAAAACCACGTGGTTAATACGAGGTACCGATATCAAGCAGAAATAAATATAAGGAAATAAAAAAATAAGGCAGGACAAGACATGAAGAATGCACACAGCCTGGAGACATTCTGGAGCTCTCCTGGAGTGTCTGCTCTCTGGCTTTCTTAGGTATGTCCAGTGTATTTAAAGGACATGGGACAAAATCCACAGGGTTTTATAATTACATGTTGTATTAATTCACTAAGGCTACCATGATGAAGTGCCACACATGAGATATAAACAGAAATTAATTCTCTCACAATTCAGGACGTTAGAAATTTGAGAGCAAGGTGTCAAGAAGGTTTGTTTCTTCTGAGGCTCTCTCTGTGGCTTGCAGATGGCCGATTTCTTCCTGTGTATTCACATGGCCTTCCTGCTCTATGAACCTGTGTCCTAATAGCCTCTTCTTATATGGACACCCGTCATCTGGTTTAAGGCTTAACCCGAGTGACCTCATTTAACCTTAGTTGTTTGTTTCAAGGCCTCATCTCCAAATGGAGGCACATTATGAGGTACTGACAAGGTAGGACTTCAATACATGAATTTTAAAGGGACACAATTCAGCCCATAACACATGTTTTAAGAATAATCGTATCAGAGTACATACTCATGGTTAGTTTCTTAGTGCTTAATTGGTAAGAAAGTGATTTCTATTATGCTTTTTCTCTGCACTGAGAGGACACCATGGAGTAGAGAAAGGAGATAGATGGCGACTTAGGCTTGGGGATGGATCAACCGGAGACTTTATTGCCACGTTCAATCAGATGTTACCTATTGTTTGGAGAAAGCCAGACAGCAGACTCTACCTGCTCGCCTTTACTGGAGGGAGTTCTTTCCAGACAAGGGAAAAGGAGAATGGTGGGACAAGGGTGGCACTAGATCAGCTAGGTCAGTGTCTCAAGAAGGAGACACTATCTCTGTCTTGAGGTGCAGGAAGTTTGTTGGGGAAAGCTCTCAGGATCCATATCTGTGGAGAAGTGAAGGAAGTAGGACTGGGCAGAAGGAAAAACTGCAACAAAGGCCTCAGTTGGTCCTACAGAGCTTTGGAGCTGGGATGGCCCCTCTGAGTTGTCCTTTATTAGGCAAGAAGGCTGAAGCTCCTCCCCTCTCCCCCACACACGGGGCCAGTTATTAGATAAGGACCATCCCCTGGGATGGGATGTGACCTTACAAAAGGCAGTTCCTTCAACTATACTCCCAACAGCTAGAAGATGAAGGCCTCGGTCACAAAGCAGAGATCCAGGTGACATGCCACAGCTCCACTGCAGTCAACGTTATGTATGTTGGCCAAATTATTCAGAAAATAGTCAGCTGGAAGCTCAAATGACAAATCCTCACTTGAAACGAAATTAGTCTTCGGTTGTCCCTGACCAAAAGGGGTCAAATTCTATAAAACACATGCTTGTCATGTTGGTTTCAAATGAAGGTAAAATCGAAGAGAGATTTTAAAAAATGTATTCATGTGATCCACTGGCCCCGAAATGTCAATTAAGTAAGTGCAATGAGTGAAACTCTTGAATTTACATTTGCCTCTCTGACATGACCTTTTGCTAAGCAGTGGAGAATTCGAAAACATTCATTCTTTATATAATGAGATATTTCTAATCTTTTTAGGATACTTATAAACATATAAAAATGTGTTCACTCACCTTTTCTCCTCTCTGACATGTCAGTAAGAAAGGAAAATAATCTATCACATATCTAAGGTATTTTAACCATGGAAATTTATGAGATTGAATTACTCAATTCACGTTTTTTTTCAACAAATATTTACTGAACAGCTAAGTCAAGCACTGGGAGCTTGACGGCTAAGTCAAGCACTGAGAGCGCTTTAAAAATGAAAAAGACAGATATGACCCCAGCCTTTAAGTTATTTATAGTGTTTTGGAGATGCAGACAAGAAAAAAGTAAAAAATGAAATAATTATAAATTGTTTTATGGGCTATTAAGAAAACTGCATACAATCTAGGGAATAACTGAAGTGAAGAGGTTGGCTACTTTAGTTGGTGTATTGGGAAGGTCTCTCTGAGATGACCTTGAACCTCTTGATAAGGTCAGAAAGGGAGCAGACGTTTGTGCAAAAAAGAAAGTGTACCAGACAGAAAGACCAATATACACAAAGACTGTGGGGTAGGAAGGAGGAAGGAGCTTGGATTGTCAAGAGACTGAAGTGTCCACTGGGAGGGAGTGACAGGAGGTGGCATTAAGGGGATATTAGGACACAGATCATGTGGGGCCTTGGAGCTGCTTGGATTTTATTTGAAGCACAGTGGGAAGTCATTGAAGAGTTTCCAGCTGGGAAGAGAGATCTAATTTATATTCTAAGAAGATGGCTCTGGTGTACGTGGAGAATCAAGGTGAAGTGTTAGGAAACTGTTACGAAAAAGCAGGGAGATGACAAAGGGCTGGGATTGTGTGGAGGGAGGTGGGCAGACAGCAGGGGAGAGGGCACGGTAAGAGTGACTCCAAAATGCTTGGTTTGAGCAAATAGCTGGGTGACAATTCCAGTTACTGAGATGCAGAGGAAGAACAACAGAAAAAAGATGTGAATGTTAGGGTTTGAGGTGTGAATTAGCATTTGTTTTCTGATTCTTTCTCTTCCTTGTTTCTCTCACTTCTCCACCTGCATGCCTACACATACCTTAAAGCATGTAGATGTTGCTTATATGTAATACAACAAATGTATTAATATAAAAATAATAATGATGATAGTAACCTTTATTATGCTTTCCATATAGAACCAGGGACTATATTAAGTGCTATATATACATATCTTATTTAATCCTCACTATAATCCCAAGAGTCCCTTGTAGGAGCAAACCAAAGCTTATAAAGTTTAAGTCATTTATTCAAAGTCACATTATAATTCTATTTGACTATTATCTACCTGCTACAATTCAAGCCCAAGTAGCCTGACTCGAAAGCTGATATTGTTTTTCTAGACTGAATTTAAGCCTTCGGAGATGTTGATTTTTTATCACTGTTTTTATGACACATTCGTATATTTCTTTGCAAAGAAACTCATTTCCTTCATATTGTCATATGGTAGTTTCAGTTAATACTTTGTCACCATCTGTCACATGACCAGTTTAGAATCAGCAGTCTGCAAATATTTTGTATCAAAAGATACAAAATATGCTAAACGAGCCTAGAAGAGAGAGCATGATGAATTGTCAAATCCATAAGTCTGTTGTTTTTCTAGAGGATTTCTGCCTGTAGTTTCTATTAATGTTAAAGGTAGAGAGATGCATTAATTTTCTCTGATAGTGAACAGACCCCTTTGATCCGTTTGTTTTAAAAATAAGAATGAGTTCATGACTAACTGGAGACTAAATATTTAGAATTTGTAGATTACTGATATCTATTGCACCTTCTTTATTGCGAGCTAAGTCTTGCATCCACTCCTGCCCACCCCCCAACTCAGGGTGAGTAGGTCAAGGGGTCTTTTGTGTGCATGAGTGCAGGTGGTGGTGACCAGCTTCCAGTAGAGCTGCTCCATGTACCTGGGAAGACCCAGTTTTCTCTGCACCTAGAGAGGTGTGGCTTCAGCAAAGCTTGAGTCAGAAAGTGCTGTGACTGGGTGGGTGCCAGCCACTGTGCTGAGGATTTCACGTACAGTGTCTCTGACCTTCACACCAAACTAAGGAGGAGAAAACTCAGGCCAAGAGCCTGTCTTGTCCTGACCGCCACCATCATCCCTCTCGTGTTCACCGTTAGGTCACCCAAGGATTAAAGCTATATTTTAGCAAAAACACAGAGATCAGTTGCAGAAACACAACTGAAGGGCTCTTCTTTGGGCAAAACGGTTGGTCTCTGGTCTTACTCTAATTCCTTCTTTACCACTAGAGTTTCCATGATATACCCAGCAGGGCTTTATATCCTCAGAGACTTCCTCCTTAATCAATAACCCTTGTTCTCCACATCACTTTATATTAATTTCTATTATACTTTCAACTTTGTATTATTAAAAATGAAGGATCATTGTAGGAAATTGAAACAGTATATTAAAATAAAAATAAATCGCCCCTATTCATGCTACCCAGATATAAGCATGGTTGCAATATCTTAATTCTTTGAAGTCATAAATGTATACACAGGATCAGATTAATTTTGTATGTACTACTTTAATTTTATTTTAACACAATGTAACACCATGAGAATTTTCCCATGTTGTTACCTCCTTGTCAAAACAAAAGCATTTAAAAATATTTATGCTGTTCTAGGATATACTATATCCTAATAATTCCCCTGATATTTGACATTTAAATTTGCACAAGGGAAAATTAAATTGATACACCAAAAATGTGTAATGACACTAGCACTATATTTAGATGTACCCAACAGGCAGAAGGCAAAAGAGAATTTGGAAGAGGTACACTTGGTTTTTCATTGTTGTTAATATTGTTGTTATTTTTAAGCCATCTCAATTATAAAAATATTGCAAGAACTTTTTTATTCATTTGAGACTCAGTTGCTTACATGACGCCTCATTGCCCCTATATGCTTTAGCGTGTATTTCCTACAAGCAAGGATACTCTGCTACATAATTATAATACTACCATCAAATTCAGGAAGCGAACATTGGTACATGACTACCATCTAATCTTCAGAACCCATTTCAGTTTCAACAATTGTCCCAAAATATATAAAAGGGTCTATCCAGAATCGCATTGCATTTAGTCGCCGTGTCACGGTAGTCCTTTACATTCTAGAAAAAGTCCTCGGTATTTCCTTGATACTCACAATTTTGGCAGTTTTGAAAATGCATGGCAGTTGTTTGTAAAATGTTCCTCATGAATTTGGAGGTTCTTTGTGATTACACAGGTTTGTTGGGAATCTTTCAGAGGTGATGCTGTGTTCTTATTACGTTCTGTCAAGTAAACACTACTTGGATTTTTCCTGTTATTGGTAAAGTTCACCTCAAACGTTTAATGAAGATATTTTCTGTATATCCTTCACTGTAACATTATCCCTTTCTCTTGTCATTCATATGTATTTTAAGGGGAAGAATTTTTTGACTCAAAATTTTAATTGATTGTTATTTTAAATCACTCTAGATTTGTAAATGCCTATTTTATTCAATGGGGTATAATTAGTTACTGTGATTTATTTTGATGCTCACATCACCCCAGATTTGACCGATGGGAGTTTCTGGGTCCTTTTGGCTTATCTCCAATATTCTTTGAGTGCTTTCTTATTATCTGGCATAAGGAGATGCTCTAGATTTATCTTGTACTTCACTACCCTAGAATCAGCCATTTCTCCAAAAAGTCCTAATTTCTTTTAGTGCAGATTGGTATTTTGAAACAGGTCTAGAGAGCAGGTGTGCTCATTGCTTTTGTAGTATAATTTCTTCCAGGGCCTCACAGTAAACAGAACTTGGGGAAGGAGGCTCTATACACATACACACTCAAACCAATATTTAGTTCTATAATGTTTATATTGAAAGCATCCGAGTTTTTATATATTTACATAATCTATCATTGTTTTAAAATTTGTAGTGTCTTCCATTATTTATATTCATGAAGTCCTTGTCCATCAAACTAATTATGCATTGACATTTTCTTCTACTTTTTCAATGAGTTTCTTTATTATGCTTAGTTCCTCATGTGAAATTTATTTGAATGTGTTGAGTTGAAATTCCTTTCTTAAATTAAAAAAAATTTATTTATTAAAATTATTGGGGTGACATTGGTTAATAAAATCAAACAAGTTTCAAGTGTACAATTTGTTTATACATCATATGTATATCACATTGTGTGTTCACCCCCCAAAGTTAAATTTCCTTCCACCACCAAATATTTGACCCCTCTCTTTAACCCTGTCTTACTCTCCCAATTTCCTCTTTGAAATTCTTGCCTATTTATTGTTTTGAGTAATTAGTCAATCTCTAAGATAATTTATGAAATAATACATCCCTTTCTTGTTTAGAATATTTTATTTCTAAATATATTCGCATATACTATATATTAGGGTTTCAGGGATGTCCATTCTGTCTGTTGGTTTATTTGCCTCAAACATTCAATTTTCATTATTATAGCATTATATTTTAATGTCTGTTAGGGTAATTCCCCTACACCAGAAATCTTGCACACCAGTGGACTAATATTTTGCTGCTCCCAGAACGTTTGAAGTTTGAGGAATTTGTGCCATTTCCCACATTTTGTTGCACATGTAGCTCTTTCCTTTGCTTGCCCTAGATTCTTGAGAGGGGAGAACAGGTGTCATCTATAATATACTGGCATATAGGTGGCTCTTTCTTAACCCCACGGTTCACCAGAGCATCTGCAGAGATATGAAAAACTAACAGGAAACGTAGATTTTGATCCTTCCACACAAAAAGAAAAAAACTAAGTTCAATCTTGTAATATTATTCAAGAACATTCTATTCCCCTCTTTCCTAATTATTAGGTATCATTTGAGCAAAACAATGTGTACTTCAAAGCAAACCTAAGGAACAACTACAGGTAGCATGGAAGTTAAAATCTAAATCCGCCTAAGAATTGCAACAAAAGTATAAAACCCAAGCATTAAAAACAGTTCTTCATTTTTGTATTATAAAATGCAGAAAATTTATTTAATCATTTCCTAATCTGGTTATTACTGTGCCTCATCTATTCCCCCTTGTGATTAAGATCATTATGCTTTTTGGGGGGAGCCGTGTTTCAGTTGGAGGTTCAGTAGGCAGAAGCAGAAAGGCAGCGTGGCGACCCTATACCTTTATTGTTATTGGTATTCCACAGGCAGGGCTGCCGGTATGTCCTTAATTTCTTGCTCCACTGATTTACAAATGGTAACTGTATAGCTGGGAATCAACACAGCGGTAGACGAAGGGGGAAAAGCTCCCAATCTCTTAAATGGCCAGCAGGCAAGTGTCCAGAAAGCATCGTTATCGGAAACAGCAGACGACAATGGAAACATTGATGCTGAAAGATAACAAGTCCAAAGCTGGATGAGAATACTGGGTCGTGGGTGCTTAAATGTTTCATATTGTTTTCAAAGACACGACTTTTATTATTCATTCTCAATGCTATATCTGCACAGAAAAGACCAAGTGGCTTTTACATACTATTATATTAAGCATGACAAATAAGAAGACCCTTAAAGAGAAAGAGTAATATCAATATTCCAGCTCAAAATGGGTCTTTGTAGGTGGCTACATATTTCCAATACAACTTTGAATCAATTTTCTCTTTTTCGTATCTAAAAAAAAGTTTCCTTTATATACTATTTGGGCTTATAAAATGCTGTCACATATGTATATATGTGTATATACATACATATACATATATATATATGTATATATATGTATATATATATATATATATATGCATTTTTTTTCTTTAAAGGCAAATATTTATCGAGGTCTTGTTCAGCCTCCTACACTGTGCGGAGAGCATGTAAGTGTTGTCTCATCAAACCCTTGCAAGGACAATACAGGGTGACTTTCAGATTAGCCCTATCAAGTAGATGAGGGAATGGAGGTTAAAGAGATCAGGAAATTTCCTCATGATTATGTTGTGTTTCTAGCAAGTGCTAAGAAAAGAGACCATGCTTCTTTCTTATTTGGTTTTCTTAACCGTAGACTTCCCATAGACTTCAGGGGCTACTTTGGAAGGTTCTTGATAAGCCGATTTTCCCACTATCAAATATCCTTCTAGGTTCCTCTTGGTCTCCTAACCTCTTTCCTCCTCATTTTCCAAGGTTTTCTGAGAGCAACCACAGAAAGGAGCTTAGTATGAACCCGCAGAGGGAGCTCCCATTATCTTGATCAGTTGGAAGGATCAGGTATGAGAAGATGCATCAGAATTTAGAATATTAGGGTCTGACAGAATGTATTTAAAAATACTTCGAGATTCAGAGATGCAGACTAATACCAGTTCCCTTCTAATAGCATTGGTGTATAAAGTTGTACATTTTGTCTTCATAAGATAAAATAAGTAACTTCATTTTCGCCCCTTTTTACGAGGATTTGAAACAAGAAAAAGTCCTTTTTATTCCTTTTTCTCTAGTATCTGTGGTTAAAGCCTGGCCTGAGTGTGAACACAGATTCACAGTGATGAGACACGGGGATGTTACTCACCCTCCTTGGGCCTCGATTTTCTTGGTATTTTTAAGGAGAAATAATAATAATAGTGCTTTGTTCATGACGTTGCTAGAAGGACTGAACTAGATAGCATCCAGGCACAGAATAAGCACAAAGTGTGTTAGCTATTATTATTATTTATAGAAAGGGACTGTAGCTTTTTAGAGGGATTTTTAAAGAGTTTCAGATACCTTCTGCTACCAGCCTTGTTTGTTTACCCACCTTGAGTTCTCCTTCCCCTCCCCCATCACACAGGTACTTGGAGACATGAATATGAATTGAATCGTGCCCTGGAGAGCCCCCAGGCTCTTCCTAACGCCCTGTCCAGTTGGTTGCAATCAAAATATTTATCCGGGGCTCACGACAGGGTCTCTTTTTCTTGCTTCTGGCACCTGGTCTTATCTGCAGTTGTTTAGTGGACAATTCTTCTTGGCTGTCTCAAACTCACCCTAAATTCATCATGCGGTGAACCCATCTTAGCATGTTTCCCACCCCACAAAATGTTTCTTCCTCCTAATGTTCCTGTCTTCATTCTCTCTCATCTTCAGAATAATTTTTCGTTCTCTCCTTTTGCTTAAATATGAGTTATCAAAACAAGGATGTCAGTTCTGTTGATGGCAACCATCTCTGGTACCTCTATTTTCAACTCTGTAGCATCGATACTTGTTTACAGTTATTTCTCACCATTGGTGGAATGTCTTTTTGCTGCCCGAGCTTATGGCCATGGAGTGGGAGTCATGTCTGATTTCCGATGACAATATTCCTAGTACCTGGCACAATCTCTGATCATGGTTGGTGCGAAACAAATAGCAGTTGACAACCTATCTGCTCTGTCTGACATGTATGTATTTTTTTTTTCCCCATTCCCATCCCGCCACTTTCAATGACACTTTTCTTAGTGAAACTATTAATGTTTTTCATGTGGACTTTTGCATGACCCTCCTGTAAAAACATTTGGATTATTGGGCACAGATAACCCCAATGAGTGTGAATCAAGATATGTAATCTCGGGGAATTTTTTGAGCCTCGATTTTCCTGTTTCTAAAATGGAAATGATAAGTCATACCCACAGGGTTGGATAATTAAATGAAGTAATATATTTAAAGGACTTTGGAAGTGCCTGGCACAGAGTAAATTCCCAATGCATGTTGCCTAGTGGGAAATGCAAAATGAGGGGCATAAAAGACAAATTTCCCCCTAATTTGCAATATGTGTATAAGATTATTTGCTCCAAAGTCTATTTCCTTCAAATATGCTTTAAATTTAATGTCTGAATTTTATTCCCTCAGGACCTTACTCTTCGTGTTTGAAACTAACAGTTAATCTGATAAACTAATATATGCTAAATGCCTAAACTCTTAGGGGCTTACAGTGTTTCCTCATGGGTAATATTTTTTATCTTAACAGATCTTCTAAGAGACCTTCAAAAAAATGATTTTAAAGATGAGACATTTAAGCACATGGCAGGCAGGGTGTGGTTTCAGGTCCTGCCAGGGTCATTCTGCCTCTTTACTCCCTCCAAAGGGCTCAGCTTCCTAAAAAGCTGCAAAGATCAACTTACACATGAGAGTGAATGGATTAGAGTCTTGAAGGACATTTGGTCCCCATCCCAAGGTCCTTGATTTGGTCCTGTCGAAACAACCACACTTAAGAAAACGTCCCTGGGTTCAAACAGCCCATAATGTTTATTTATACTTTTGATTTACTGGATTAATTCATAAAAAATGCTATCATGTTTTGTTGGTCTAATAATTGCGTTGCGGCTGTATTGCCAATAATAACCCCTCTTGCTTCGATGGCCTAGCTGGTCATGGCACGTGGGGTTAGGGAGATGTGTCAGTGTGGTCCAAATGTCTCCATGGACATTTTAGGCAGGACCAAATGTCCCTTAATCAATTGGAGAGTTTTTGCCTGACACTCTGAGACTCTGAATGGGTCCTTTCGCAGCCAGTTCAACTGGGAACTGTTTTCTGCTTTGTCCCTGTCCTAGTACCATTGTCCTTCTAGAAATACGGCCTATATTTCTGTTTCTAGTCTTGCTCCGAGAGACTAGTACCATTGCCTCCAATTCTAGATAGTCTGCTGGGTTCCTGCTAAGCTCTGATAGATCCTGTCAATGCTAATTCTCTCTGCTTACCTAATTCTAAACGCCATCCATTTGGGAATCTCCTGTGCTTCTTTTCATCTTGCTGTGTAGAATTCCTCTCCCCTGCCACCATGTTGACTGCTACCTAGCTTCTGGTCCCAGAGGCTTTGGATACTGAACTCTTTCTATTTGACTATACCTCCCTTCCAGAACCTGTTTTTACAGTGCTGAACCAATCCGAAAAATCACATCTAGGCACAACAACTTCCACTCGACCTCTACCCAGTGGTGTTAACTGGATATTTCTTAGCTGTGATCCCAAGATAAGAGAAATGGAGGAGAGGTGTTGTACAGGCCAGCCTTTTTGCTATCCATCTAATCATTCTATGCAGAGTTAATTCTTCCATATGAGAGCTAACAACTTCAGTTCCTTGATAGGCATACCTAGAGATGTTTAAATGCACTCTAAATAGTAAACAAAACACAAATGAAAACAAAAATGTAACAGTAAAAATGCCATGTTGAATTATAATTTACCCTAAATTCCCATAAATGTATATTATTATATTAATGCATGATTTGGTATCTTTAATATAATTTTAGAAGTTACTGCAGTTTATCTGGCTTGAGATAGTTTGGCTTATGACAGGATCTGTGAATTCTAGTCACGTGGGGCCCATCTTGGGGGCTATTGTAAAATTACCTATAAGGCTCTCAAAAATGGTAACCTAAACTTTCCTTAACTCTGAAAACAAATACATAATGGCATATTTATCATGAGATGCAACAGATTTACGTAATTATAACCTCACAGTGATAAATAATCATAATTTCCAAAATATTTGGAAATATTTGGAATGATTAGGGTCTGCTTTTAGAAGCATGGCCTCTGTTATAACAAAGGATTAATGGCATATATAGATCAACTGTCACATTTGGGAGTTATCTGGAATTCTGCAGGTGTTTTTCTACCAACTCAGTTTTATAAACTGTGGTTAAAATATTAGGCCACAAAACCTGTGTCTTGGTAAGCTTGCAAATGTTTAATCAACTTTCTATGAGAAATGTATTTCTTTTTCCCAGCAACTGATTATTAAAGAGTCATATACAACTCAGAAGAGAAAATCTGTTTCCTTTTTAGTGTCACATATGACCTAAATAATGAAAAGACAATCAGACAACCCTTGCTCCCTCTGTAATGGAGTAACTGGCACTAGACTTGCCCTTGCTTGGAAACAAGTGGAAAACTGGACAAAGTCCTTGTAGACATTGGTTGACAGACAGCACAGGGCTGCGATACCTGAGACAAAGGAAACAGGTCATATGGGCCCTCAGTTGCCCCAGATTTCTGTCAGGAAGTACTTCACAACTGTGTCATAAGATGACACAGAATATGACTGTCCACCTGAGCTGAGATGCCAGAGACAAGAGTTAATGCAGGCTGAGAGGAGGGAGCTACATGAAGAAATGTCTTTTTAGGGAGAAACTCTAAAGCAGAACAAAGAACTACCAGATAGCTGTAAACTGAATATTTCCGAACAGTTGACCAGCCAGAGTAAGAAAGCTTATTGTACATGCAGGTGCTACTAAGAGTATGCTAAACCTTAATATGAGGGCTGAACTAACTCTGAGTATGGGCTAAACCTGCCTCAACATTCCTTTGCTGTGAGAATCCTAGTTTTGATCATGGGGCAATGCGTCCAGTCAAAAACTTGCTTTTTTTTTTTTTAAACAGCCTTCCTTGCAACTAGATTTGGTCATGTGACAGATCTAGGTAATTGCAATGTAGGTAAAAAATCATTGTGAGAGGTTTCCGAAAAGCACTTTAAAAGGGACCAACTCATCTGGCTGTTGTCTTTTCTTTCTTGCTCAATGGAATCCAAAAGTGATGTGGGACGGGAAGCAGCCATCATGTAACCATGAGAGAATGAGCTTCAGAATTAAGACGCTCACTGTGCATGGCTAAGAGGAGACTTACACAGAGCTTGTTTTCTCTTGAAGGTATTATGGAAGCACTGTACAGGCCCCTGAGGTTTCTGGTTAGGAAAATGGTTGAGAAAACCAAAACCCACAAATTTTAAAATGACTATTTAAACTAGTCTTCTGTGTGTGTGGTTTTTTTAAATAATTAAATATCTGGTAAATGATTATTTTTTTATGGAGACTTTTTATAGTTACTCTCAAGTGCTTTTTTCTTCAGATAAAACCCACATTTCAAAAAGCTCTGAAGAAACCAACTTATTTGGATTTTGGTTGTAATCTTAATTGAGAAAGCTGGGGGCAATCTAATTTAGGCTGTGGAACCTGACTGGCTGGATTTGAACCCTGATATAAATATAAAATATAATATAAAAACGGTAACAAGGTATGCTGACTAAATAAATAATTTTTTATCCCATTTTGATAAAAAATCAAGATGTAATTGTATTTTGAGGAGAAAGAGAACGTTATAAAATAATCAATAATCAGTTTTTCAGTTTTGTTAGTTCAAGATATTTTTAGCAATCTCAGTGATTTACATTTTACAATGATTTTCTTACATAACACTCTTTTAAAGTACAAAGTGCTATTTTCTGGAAAGAAATGTAATGAAGAAACAAAAATGAATCTCATTAAAAATTGGTTACATTGGTTGCTTTCATTTTCGATAAATATAATTCCAAATTGAAAAATGTATGTATACCAAGGGAAAATACTATTAATAAAGAGTGTATCCAAATGTCAAAACCATGTAGAATGTGTCATTTTGGAAATACATTCCAAAATCCAAATGTCATAAACATGCAAGTGACCTTTGTGTTCTGAACAGAGACCAAATGGCCAATCTGGCTTGTGTTACCATGGAGACACACTTTGATGGAAGTACCTCTGATGAGGTTGAGCAGCATGAATGATTAGGGGCAGTGTTGTGATAAATAATAATATGCGTCAGTGTGGCACCCTCTGCAAAAGATTAAGGATGTATGTGCTGAGTAGATAGCATTGTTTGAAAAAAAATATCATATCAGCTAATGTCTGTAAGTGGTGAGCAAATCAGAAATATTTTTAATATTCCCTTTGGGATTCTTAATATACAAATGTGTCATGTGAGAAAGACATCAATTCAGTTTTAAAGACAAAAGTTAATCACAAGCATAATTTATTTTATTGTGCTTCTCAACAAATACCATTTGATGCTCTAAGAAACATTAATGTCATAAAGTAAAAAAAAAAAGCAGTTATGGAACTGTCAGCTCAAGCACAGTATAAAGATAAATTTTCTCTTAGTGATGGGAACTGGCCACAATCTCAAATTAATTCAACTTCAGTCACAGATATTTGTCCTTATTGTGTGGATGGCACTGTGATGTGCAATGGGAATACTAAGATAAGAAGATAACCATGCTTGGTTGTGAAGGAGTAGTAAGTTCACAGATAATGCTCTCAAAAAGAGGTAAGAGTGCACAAATGTTCTTGCTTTGTACACAGAGATGACAAGAATATTCTGCATTGAGAAGATAAAATATATATTAGGAAAATACGTATGTTAGAAATTCAAGGATTCAGAATGAACAGCTTCCCAAGAAAAAAAGAAACATGTAATAAATAATGATCATCAATCTAACAAAAGACAAAAGGAAGCAAAATGGAAAAAAGAACAGTCAGAAAGTATAAAAAAAGAAATGTACAATAAAATGATATTAATAAGTCCAAGCATATCACCATAACAACATTATTGATTAAGTTTTCTTAATAAAAGACAAGGAGATTCAGGTTATGTAATCAGAGTATAGTTAAAGGTTTTAAAGAAACACACTTGAAAATATGATAAAAATAAAAAAAAGGGATAGATAATATATATCAGATAAGCATTAACAAAAATAAAAAGCAACAGTAACAATAATAACACCACACAGTATAAAATTTAATGGAAAATATATGGGATAAAAATTAATTTTTTAATAAGAGGAAAATAAATCAAGAATATATCCACTATAAATGTGTAACTAACAATACATCTTTAAGGTTAATAAATAAAAAAATAATAGCAATAAAAAATTGATACATCCACAATTCTCATTATTTTAAATAAAATCTGGGAAGGGAACACTGAGTGACTTTTATTATAATTATATAAGGAAGGCCTGCACTATTGTCTTTCTTACATGGGTTGTATCAGTAAAAATAATGGGTAGACTCTATCAAAAAGTATTCAATATCTGAAGCTCCAAAACTCAGTGAACACTCAGGAGTTTCACACTTCCGGAAGCCAAATTGCAGAGTAGTTGCTATGCTGTTGGAAGCCAGACCATCTGGCCAGCTGGGTGTCTCAGATGAGAGCAGTCCTCAGGCCAGCACCAGCAGCTCAGCCACCCGCAGTGACTCTGCTGTCTGCGGTGGCCCCACCTTGTGCTGTGCCCCAGCACCCAGATGGTGGCTGAGACGGCAACCACCGTAGCTAGCTAGCATGGCCATGGACTTGCCATAGCACATGTGCTAGGCCATGCCATTCTGTGAGCTTCAGTGGAAGGATAAACGACAAGCCCTTAAGGCCTGATATTCTGACCAGAAGCCCAAGGGAGTCCTGCCAGTGTACACCCAGAAGTTTGGTCCAGGCCACTATGAAACGAAAGATTTTGGAGTGTGCTGGGACTCACGGTGACCTTGAGCTTTGTGAGGGTTTCTATGAGGTGCTGAAACCAGGCAGGTTTGCAAGTGGATTAACCTAATCAAGAAGTTTAAATAGAAAAAATGAAACATGAGTTTTTTAGCATAAAACTATAATTGATAGTAAAAAGATAAAGTGTAAAACCACCAATTAAACTTCTTCTCCATATTGATAACTTCTTTGGTTTAGAACCACAATGGCAGAGGCTCTTATTACTGCACAGGAGTTACTGACATGGGGTGGAGTTTAGGGCTGGACAAATGTCTGTTATAGCCTCCTTACATGAGCTGTTGTGATGTAAATTGTGAATGAGAATAAAGTGATTGTCTTCCAAAATAATTAAACACATTCTATGAAATGTAGATTAAAAAAATAAGATGTATGCAATTGACTAGAATAGAATCTTCTATCAAAAGTGAGTGACCAGATATTTTGCTACTGGAGGTAAAAAGAGAAGTAGAAACTCCTAAAGAAACAACTAGACCACATAGAAAACTATTTTATCTGATGTTACTTATCCCCAAAACTTTTGACTTCTTCTCTAGAGCCTTTATAATACAGTTCTTAGTTAATATTGTCTTAGTTGTCCTTAATATTGTGTTTTGGTTTGGTTGACCCCAAATCCTAACCTCCATACTGTGTTCCTGTTCTCAGTTTGGTACTTGGGGACATAAGCCAGCTGTGCTCTCTCTCCCTTTAGTCCTAATTGAAGTTTGCCTTTTTCATCTTCCATTACCCAGTGCCCTTGTCTCCACCGTGCCTTCTTCCGGCCTGTTCAAGAATTAACCCCTTTCTCCCAACCTCACAACTGTATCTTTCTCCAAGGTTCTCTCTCTTGTTCCTTGTATTGTACAGCTTATCTACTTCTTCTACTCAAAATAACTAGGTTTTCATGTAATTTCTGCTATCTTCCAGGGTTAAAAGGACAAGGGAACAAACTATCTAGGATGTGTGTGGAAGAAAAGGTAGAGAAGGGGAAGAGAGTACAGCGAGAAGTCAGAACAAGGTCCAAGAAATTTGTCCTTAGAGTGGGGGTGACACAGGCTTATAGTTCCTCAGTGAAATTGAGGCTGGCAAACTAGAAAAACAGAATGGATTCCCTCTGAAATAGCTTTTTTTTTTAAAACCTCATTTAATATATATACAAGATGCAGAATTACACGAATTAGGGGAAAAAAAGGCCCAGAAAGTTTAGCTATAAAAACCTAACTAACTAAATTTGAGATGCATGAAATTCTATTTTACAGTGAAACTCAAGAGTGTACACATCAAGTGTTATATTTTAATCAGTTTTGACCACTATCCTTGATTCAAAAAACACTAGGATGGTCATGGGAATTAATACTTGGACCAGAGCTGCTTGTGAAGGGTGATGGAGGTGATCCTCCTCCCCTCAGAATGGTTTTGAGGCTCAGGACAGAACATACAGGGATGTGGTACCTATCCCGCAATACAACCAGTGCGGGCTCCAGGCAATGAATGAAACTAGAAAAGATTTGTAGCAATGCTTGTCAAGGGTCAAGCCATGGCTCAAAACAAATAGGTGTGGCTCATCAGGGATTTCATAGAATTCTTTATTTCCCTTTGTAGTCACTCTGCACATAAGAGTGGTCTAGATTGCAATCAGAATGGCTGACATCTCAGTAATCACTTTCTAGAATAATGACTTTTTTAAAAAAGACATCCTGTCGCAAGCACTTATGATAGAAACTTTTACATGTAGTGATTTTTTTATTGGTTCTGGCTACATATTCTAATTGGTTAAAAAATAATATGTTGAACATAACTATTTATTTTGAAAATGACAGTTTATAATAATTGAACTTAATGAGGCATACAGTTTTTTTCTTTTTGGCAAAAACTAAAATAATATATGACCTGAAAAATGTCCCTAAAACTGAACATTTCTTTAGTTTTTTTTAATGCTGTTGAAAAGACTAATTTATTAAAAAATAAACCTTAGAGCATGTCTATGTAACACAAGGATTTTAACTAGATTTTTTACTCTAGTCTAAATTTTCATTTCCTTTTTATGCAGAATCATGTGGGTAATAAAATAGAATTGAGATAGAAATGAAGGTTTATGTGAGAGGCTGGAGACTGTTGAAACACTGTCTACTGATCCATTCTCACTGGGGGCCAGAATACCAGATATGTTACATAGCGGACAGATGTCACCACTGGTGATTGTTCACGGGATTGCTAACACCAAGCCCAGACCTGCTCTGCCAACTGTGGGCATCTCACCAGCAGTACTCTCTATCAGCTCCTTCACTTTACCAATATTAACTAGAAATGCCATTTAAGTCAATTAATTTTGTTCATGATTTTTGACAAAAGATTTTATTAAAAAGATATCGTTAATATTTTCTTGAGATATTCCAGGTATTTTCATAAGACATAAAACTTCACCCAAATCCTTGAGATGTGTATTGATACCCCCATCTTACAGCTGAGGAATATAAAACTCAGGATAATGTGGTACCTGAGTCTAAATCTAGATTTATTTAACTCCCAAATCTGTGTTCTTTCATGTACCCTACATTTTTTTCCCAAAAGAGAGAAAGTTGAAGATTCTGACTGAAAGAATGTTTGGACATCATCATATGCATTTCAGCCCTGTATCTGATTCCTGTTGCTGTCATCAAAGATTAAAATGACCACAAAAACAGCTTAAAACATACCAAAACTCCAGGTGCATTATCTTCACGTTATCAATCTGAATAATAAATTCTCCTATAACATTTAATGGTATCCAACTTGCTGTGAGTAGAAATTCTACGGAGGGCAGAACTGTTGTCTTGGGTGATGGATAAATAGCTATGAATTTAGGCTTGTGGGTATGCATAGGAGGTTGCTTATGGTACTCACGCCTGGAAACCCCTGTGCCATAAAGCAACTCCCACATTTATTTTGTAATCCTCTTTTGATTTTGGAGTTAGAGCCAATTAAAAACATAATTCTACCTGGACAGGTAGATGTTAAGGTTAGTTATAAGATATCCCCAGCCATTTAGCACTTTATCTCAAATTAAATGGCCAGATTAACACATTTGCCACCTACTGGGCCTCTCCCAGGAAGTGGGAGCCAGGACTCATTGGTTTTGAGGGAAGAGGTGAAAAAAACTAAAGAACATTGAATAAGTTTGGGTGGAACTCTGCATTCAAAGAAAATTCCTATGAGGACAGAGACTTCATTAAACTCCAAGTAAGATGCCCATCTGAATTTTATTAAAAAAAAAATAAGATTACAAACAGGCGAGCTTCAGTTATTTTTAAAAATCATTTTGCCTAAGCTCAACTTTGCATAAAACGAAAGTTAATAAATACAGATTTCTTAAATTTCAAACATGGAAAAATCTACAAAGACTCACCAAAATCCTTAGACAGTATCTCCTTAGTGAACCCATACCTGCCAACGGTGTCATTACTGTGCCTAAACCAACACACCCTCTAGTGTGTCTCTCTGGAACTACAGCTGCTGGTTCCGTGCTTACATAAGTATTTTCTCTTCCAAGAGAATTTCCAGAGCAACCTGTGCTTGAAATCTCAGTTTGTCTTGCATAGCCACTCAGAATGAGTATATCCTTCTCCAGGGCTTATACAAATTCATTTTCTTTTATTTATCCCCACCTATTCTCAAAAATGACTTGCAAGGATACATAAAATATGACAAGGTTGGATATGTTAAACTGTGTTGAATGATTTTTCAAAAGGATGAAGCAAAATGATTAAGAACCAACCATCCATGGATGGGCTGTGTAGTTAGCTGCGAATATTTATATTAATCAGGGTAGACTAGGTTATACTACGGTAAAACAATTTCAAAATCTCAGGACTTGATAACAACTCTGCTTTCATTTCTCTTTCAGGTTGCTGACACACTGAGAGGGAGGCCTGTTAATTTCTATGCTAATGGACCAGCCACCCTCACTCACAGCTGCCAGTCACGTGACAGAGGAAAAGGGAGCGTTGAAGGATCTCGCACTGTCAATAAGTGCTTTGGTCATGGTGCTGCTGCTGACTCTCCTTGGCAGAACTAGTTTCATGACTCCACCCACACGAGAGCCCGAGATTGGTGGGCAGCCCAAAGCCCACTACTGTGTATTAGTCGTCAGGGCAAAGAAGGAAATCAGGACAGACCTGACTTACAGTGTCCATGAGATAAAAACGAATATAACAGCCCAGGAAAATTATGACTACTTTTGATTCTTGGATCAGACAGAAAGTTCTCCAGGATTCCTTATACAAAGAACAATGTATAAGATAGATTACATCATCTTTAAAATGCATATGAGGCCTCATATGGGTATATGACATCACAACAATCTATAATTTGTTTAAAGAAACTCGCGGGGTCAGATTACTGTGGTTTAGGTATCTACCTTTCTGCCAAACTTGATTCAGGGACATGTTGAGGTATGCCACTTGTAGGTTGTGTTTAATAAGTTGAGGGACAGTGGACAATCGGTTGGGCTCTTAAAGAAGCTTCTGGGAAATAAAAAAAAGATATTCTTTGCGGTAAAAGGAGAACCAATCCACCTCCCTTAACAACTATCAACAAGGGGCTGGTTAACATCCAAGTATAGAAACCAAGGAGCCAATAAAAGCTCTTGCCTAACCAGAAGTTCCTGCGACTGTTTTGAGGTGAGCTGAAGGAGAATTTTATACATCCCCCTCAGACTGTTCTGAATTTTCCCCATGGTGCAGATAAATGGTCAGTCTCCCAAAGTTCTATGTCATTACAAGGGAAAATAGTTTTAGTTTGAATTTTTTTTTAAATTGAGATTATACTGTATAGATGCAGAATTTTGTTTTCAGTCTATAAACAAAGTTTGGCCCATTTATGGATCACAGACCCCTTATAATAGCTCCACGACATCCAGGAGTTTACCTCAAACGAGTTCGATATAACTGTTCTCTACTCTCTTAAACTCTCTAAGGTTATTAAGCTTCCTCCTTGCACCCCTCTCTTCCCTTTGCCCCACTAGATTCCTGTGGGGTTAGGGCTAAGTGAAATCTGAAGTAGGTAGAACCTACTTTGAAACTACATATACATGCTAAAATGCTTAGGAGTGAAATGTACTGATATCTGCTTCAAAAAATGATACGGAGAGAAAAACAAATAGATGAAAATATGACAAAGCAAACACAGCAAAGTGTTAACAAATCTAAGTGGTAGGTATCTGTGTGTTTATTAAACAATTATTTCCACTTTTCTGTCGATATGTGCATACATGTAATAAAATGTTGAGAAAAATACATGATTCTTATAATTATTTTGTATATAAGTATATAAATATATATGTAACTACATAAAATACATGTTTATATACATACTTGACATTATTATCATAAAATTCACACAATAAAATTCTGTTTAATTTTCAATACAAAAAAATCAGCTCCTTTCAGTCTAGGAGAATACTCTTTTCATGTCTCTTATTCTCTTTCCCCCAACTAATCCTTGACCCCTACTTGAAAAACCCTCAGAACTTCTGCCATAAGCTAAGACCTCAAAGATGGGAAGGAGCAGAAGGGGTGTTAAAGCTGGTCTCAGCGAAGAGCTACAGGGCTGGCTCCAAAAGAGGTAGCCAGAAATCCAGCTTTAAAGGGATAACAACATCTGGGTCTGGTCCAGGCTGCAGCTGACATTCCACATAGGTACTGGGCTCCAGGCTGGGAGGGCAAGTCCAGATCTCAGTGTACTGGGGAGGTTGAAACTTTCAGCATCCTATTAAACTTGCTTGTCACTGGCTTAAAGACTGAGAGGGGCTGATCCCAATGCAGAAGGCCCTTAGTCTCTGGGCTGAGCAAGGAGGACATGGTAAAGGGCTGACTTGGCACCACCTGAGGCCCAGAAAAGGCACCATTGTGGAGATGGCCTCTCTGGTCCACCAGCCCTCTCTCAGAACAACTCGGGGTTTGTCCCACTTTTTATTAGAACTGGTCTAGTTTGTGTGTAGCAGTATTTGATTGGTTTTAATTTGCATTTCCCTAGTGACTAATGATGTCAAATATTTATTATGTGTTTTTTTGCCTTTGTATATCTTTTGTTTTGGTGAAAAAAAATGAAATCTCTGATTTCACTCCATCCTTACCAAGGTAGTGGACCTCATGAATTCCTTAGAATACATTATGAATGCCGCTGCTGAAATTCTACATCCCCCATATATATTACAGATAAAAATAGGCTTGCTTCAGAGTTAAGAGGCAGTTAGTTGCATAAAACAAAACGGACAAAACCCAATAAGCACTTATAACCACTCTATACTCATTTTATAAATAGCAAGATAAAGATTCCCAGTTCAACATAAATTTCCACTAAAAATTTAACTGGGAAGAACTCAAAATTCCTGCTTAATCCTATCCACTAATTCTCTTACCTGATACATCTATTAACATAATTATTACTATTTAAGTCAAAGCCACGTTTATGTACTTAGTTACTCAGATGCTGGAGGAGAGAGAATGATTTCAAAACTTTCTCTTGGAAATTTGCAAAAATTAGCTATTGCTGAGAAAATAGAAGAGGAGAGAAAAGGTATAAATGCATTGTGGAAAAAATATATATTTATACATGTAATTTCAATTGTGATTTTCAAATGCCATTCATTTAGGCTTCTAATATTTTATATGATATAAAACAAAACAAAATAAGACAAGACAAAGCAGTATATGCAAAATACCACAACTGGTTAAAAATTGTTACCACACTAATTCAAAGTACTACAAAAAACTTGTTTAAAACTGAATATCATTTGATCAATAAAAGTTTGGACCTAGGATAAGGGCTGAGGAAAAATGAAAGCATTTTATTTAGAAAAGACAAAGATGAAGTTAAAAATAAATAAATTTACATACAAGATCAATATATCAACAATAATCTTCTTCATTTTAGTGTAGACTGTCCCAAATCTTCTGCAGAGTGAAGCAGGGTACAAAGCATTCAATCAGTTCATCACATGCTAAAAATAAAACATGAGTTAAAATTTCAACTGGTCCTGTTGTTGTCTATGCTATTATTTCTGAAATCTTCCATTTTTCTTCTCTTCTTGATACTGTTGCAATATTTCTAAATGCTTCTTAAAACTTTCTCCTCGGTTATCAACGCTAAGTTCGCCATCTCCTTCCACCTACCAACCCACCCACTCGTTCATTTCCCATTCTGTGTCGGTGACACCACCATTTTCTCCATTACTAAAGCTTAATTTTTGAGTCATCATTGATTCATTCTTCTTATCTTCTGATTTCATTTATCCATAATGAGATCCCATGTGATTATTTCACAAAATATTACTAGATTCCATTTATTTTCTCCTATTTTCATAATCTCATCACTTTGTCCTTGTGTAGCTCAAATACTCTGGTTACTTGAGACTCTACTAGGTCAGTCTAGAGGAATAGCAGTCTGACTGAAAAATAAAATTGATGAAAATTCAAACCCTTACTTAGTCTCTCAAGAAATGCAAAGTGTTACAGTTAAGAGTGAGGGTATGAAGCCAGACGGCCTGCGTTAAAAACTGGCTCTGTCAATGTCTATCAGTTACTTCATCTTCTTCAGTTACTTCATCTGAGAAATGATAAAGGGGGGTAATGATGAATATAAGACAGGAATAACAATAGTACCTACGTCAGAGAATTATTGTGAGAAAAAGATGATGCAACACTTGTAGAACAATTCCAACAATGTCTGGTACAAACATAGTAAGTTATTATTATTTTTATTATTGACTTTACTTTTATTGAAAATTGTTATTAGTTTTTGTCACGATCAAAGAGGATGGCAGTTATTTTCCCTAAATTACTTCTAATCCCCACTCTTAACTTTCCATCCAAATCCTCTCCAGAAGCCAGAAACCCCATTCCTAATATGGCCATTTCAACTTGCTGGAAATTCTTCTTGTTCTAAAGTAAATCCCCTGACACATCTCAGATCTTTTCAAATGTTTCAAACTATCTACCAAGGAAAGTGTCTATCTGGTGGAAGTGGTAAGGGGCACGTCCGCTGCAGAGAGCTTAAAATCAATAACCAAACTGAGAATAAGTCTGTTTGATTTTTATTTTTGCCATGTGCTGGCGATTCTTGAAATGTCACTGATGACCTACTTTCCCCTCTTCCACGTTCTTTTATTGATCAAGTCGTGATGCTTATTGTTGACTTTAAATAACATGTATACCATACACATATAAATATACATATACACACATAATATATATGTGCATAAATGTATTATGTATAAGCTTCAAATTAGTGTGTTTTTATTAGGAGTCCTTTAGTCAGGATTGGATTACACCTATGAATTAATTCTGAGAACTCCCAGTTACACAGTCCACCTCCAACTCATGTGGACTAAAATACATGTGTTCATTCTAAGTTCATGAGAGTTCAGTCATTCCAGCAGTTTGGGGTTGGAGCTCTGTCTCCGACTTCTGCAGTATTGCATATTTCTGCATTTAAACAATAGAGTCAAAATAAACAATGATAACACAGTGACTGTAAAGACAAAGAAATTGAACTTGAATTACTTCAATTCTGGCATTCTGTGTAACTATCTAAAGTTTTCATTTGTGTTTAAAATTTAAAACAGTGAAATAGGGAGTTAACTGCAATGTGTTTTTTACTGGATTTGAATAATGTCTTTAAAAGAGAAATTTGTACAACTTCAATTGTTCATTGTTTTGAATCTAAGGGATATATCAAGAAAATACTGATCAATACTGATTATTACATGCCTATTACTAAAAACAATTCTGTCATACAGAGCAGGAGCTGCTAAAACTGTTTGTACTTTGGTGTCAAGTAGTCTTTTCATATCCCTTATGCATATGATCTTATGCATCTTAAGAAGGATACTGGCTTGGCATCCTTCTTGGAACAGGCGTTGTGAAGGCTGGGAAAATTCATATGCATGAATAATTCTTGTCTCATTCATGAATTACTGTCTTGGCCTCCTAGATTAATTTGCTATGACAAACTCTGACCCTTTCTGTTAAACCTCACTTTCAATCTCTAACTTTTTTTTGCCAGAGCTCATTTCTGTGCCATCAAATCTAAACTTCCTTGCCTGGGCCTCAAAGTCTTTCATAGTTTCTTTGTTCCCATCTCACCATGAAAGTGTGCCTCTTTTCTGGAACACCTGCCCTCTTCATTTCTTAATTTTATAGGGCTTCCAAAATTTAGCTTAAGATTTAGCTTCCTTTCAAGGTCTTTCTGACCATTGTCACCCTCACAGATCTGATTGTCCTTTCAGGTCCTATAGCGATGCAGAGCCTGCCCTACCCAATTTAGCACATCCCAATCGTGGTTTGGGTTATTGGGTATTTTTCTTCTATGTGTAAGTACTTGTCATTTCACATAAAGGATGGGAATCATAACTCATCATCTATGCGTCCTACATGCTCTGAGCATGTGTACAAGGCAAGAACATTTGTGCACTCTTACCTCTTTCTGAGAGCATTATCTGTGAACTTACTACTCCTTCACAACCAAGCATGGTTATCTTCTTATCTTAGTATTCCCATTGCACATCACAGTGCCATCCAAACAATAAGGACAAATATCTGTGACTGAAGTTGAATTAATTTGAGATTGTGGCCAGTTCCCATCACTAAGAGAAAATTTATCTTTATACTGTATTTGGGCTGACAGTTCTATAACTATTTTTTTTTTTTACTTTATTAGTGTTTCTTAGAGCATCAAAGTGTATTTGTTGAGAAGTACAGTAAAATAAATTATGCTTGTGATTAACTTTTGTCTTTAAAACTGAATCAATGTCTTTCTCACAACAAATTACCAAAGGCATGCATTGGAATAACATAATAATTGTTTCAGACTTAGTTTATTTTGAAGACACCTAATCCAAATGTATATTGTGCTAACTAATCTTATATTTTAACACTTCTTAAAAAGCACTTATTCATTCATTCGTTTATTTGTTTTAATCAAGCAAACAGAAAATATTGCATGTCTAGTGTATGCTAAATACACCGGAACAACCAAGATGAAAAGTATCTTCCTTTAAAGTGGTCAATAGTCTACAAATCCTCAAGTTCCTCCTGGAAGAAATCAATGGCTACCTAAAGATTTTAAGGTATTTTTCAGGAGATTTGCTATCAATTAAATGGTTTCAGATACCTTACTCATTTTCTCTAAGGCTCTTCTTTTTAATAGACTCCTTAAGGCTTATGTGCTAATCTTTTATCAAAACTACCCTCAAGCCAAAGATAATGATAAATAACCTCTCTTTCAGTAGAAAAATAAAAACAAAAACAAAACAAAACAACAACAACAAAAACGTATTCTAAGGTTTCTGTAGGCTGCAGTTAGATTGGAAAGAGCTAGTGACCAAAGGCTGTGACCAAACTAGGGAGCAAATAACTGAGAATTGTAAGGGCATGTGAA